>SJYO01033645.1:45233282-45441310 GCA_006410555.1 Capra ibex | reverse complement strand
AGGACTGGACGTATGTCTAAAGAGTTCTCCGTTCAATCCACCAGACCATAAGGGTAGAGAAAGTCTTAAAAGGTGTCAAAGAACACTAGGTGTGTCAGTTTCCGAAACGTATCAGTTATTTCGTCTTTATCCACAAAAAGACCTTGAGATAACGAAAAAGGCACTAGGCCGCCTACAACCGTTAAACTAGAGACCAAGGAGACGGAAAAGATTTTGGTCGAACTTGTAGACCTTCAAGTGCCAAGTGTATAACGACTTCGGACCGAACCTCTTAAAACTCGTAATGAAATGATCGTACACTCTACTCACGCTAACACGCCATCAAACTCGTAAGAAACCGTAACGGAAAGAAACCCTAACCTTACTTTTGACTGGAAAAGGTCAGGACACCGGTGACGACTCAAAAGGTTTGAACGACCGTATAACTCACGTCATATTGGTCCGAATATATTGACTCACATTTACAAAAGTTTGTAAACTTCCAAGTTTACACAACTTCGTATACAAAAAAGACAATAATTTAGTTTGTGTAGATTTGAACTTGGGTAAAAGATAGAAGGGGGTTTTGAGGAGGAGGATTCAATTAGGAATCAATTGGACATAAGGGGTAACGGGTCCGTTCTTTAAAATCGCAATGAAGGAGGGAGAGGTCTTGGAAAATTAAGACAGAGGACTTATAGAGGATTTAATCATAGAGGATGTGACAACGAAGCAAATACGGGAAAATATTGGAGGTTGCTCCAGAGGGACGGAGGTCTCATACATAGAAGTAAAAATCAGTAAGAAGAAACTTTTTTATGGTCAACTTTTAGTACGTACAAACCCTCATGAACGAAATTTCGTAAAAAAAAGGGGGACACTTTTCTTCAACCTCTCATGTCCGGGTAAATTCCCTGTAAGAGAGAAAGAGTTGTGTTAAAACTAGCTAAAAATTATCTTAGAAAAAAAAAAAAACGGAACTCAATAGTCCCTTCTATAATAAACTATTCCGACGGAAAAAAACACTTTACTCTACTGACCTGAACCATTAAACATACTATAAATACCGAGACTTTAATATGTTAAGATCCAAAATGAATATAATTTGTCTCAAAAGAAACTACTTGATACTGACAGATAACCCTCACCACTTTTAATGTTGATTAATAAAATTCGACTTCATGTAGAAAAGTTAATACTTCATTTTTAAATTTATTGGTCACCACCCTCCCATAATAGATCAACTATCATACTAAAGAGAAGGGTTTTAAACCTGAGTACAAACTCTCTTCCCATTCTTTACATTTATTCAAACTACTGACTGACTATCTATAGGATATGATTACTCTATATATTCCTCCCAATATAAATAGAAGGGCGTCTAAATTTGTCTCCTTTGGAAGAAGATCATGGAAACCAAAAGACGGTTTTACTTTACAAGTTGATGAGCTTCGATAGTTAGACGACGGAAAACCACTGACATAGACAGTCTGTGAACATATTGTTAACGGAATAGTTATCGTACTAAACACAAATTTCGAGAGGTATCGGGAGTAGATCAAAAATCCCCGTGTAAGTATCTCTACAACCAAAAGCCTCCTAGACGTACTCTCGTTTTGTCTGAAGTGTTCATTATTACTAACGATTACTAAAGTACATTGACACTGACTACCACTGGTGACCCTTCTGTATGAAGTCCACCGGAACTATCACTGCATGAACGATAAGGGAAATCCCACCGTCTTGAAGGGAAGGCCAACCACCCATCAATCAATATGGAGACTAAAGACCACAGAGGAAGGGTTTATTTGAAATCTTTCTTTTCTTTTAGGATATTTCCTCGTATAAACATACGTGTGTCTGGGTGTGTGTTGGATTAATAAAGTGGAATGCCCAAGAAGTTCGTCGATAAAATTTCATACAACTTTAATGACTTTCATTATTTCTTGACAAAGGAAAAGGTCGAGTCTTCTATTTCATTGTCAGTTGAAATATTTGGCACTACCACTTTGTAATTGTTGGTTTCCTTTTCAACCACTGAGAGACGATCTACAACACCAACTTTTATTAGATCTATAACTACCAAAACCACTCATACCTTGTAAGGAATTTTACATATTCACTTTGATGATTTATCCAAAGTCGAAACAAAAAAAAGAAAAACTTCTTAAAATTGATATCGTACGACGACGACGACGACGATTCAGCGAAATCAGCACAGGCTGAGACACACTGGGGTATCTGCCGTCGGATGGTCCGAGGGGACAGGGACCCTAAGAGGTCCGTTTTTATGACCTCACCCAACGGTAAAGGAAGAGGTTACGTACTTTCACTTTTCACTTTTACTTCAGCGAGTCAGCACGCGTTGAGAATCGCTGGGGTACCTGACCTTCACTTGATAATTTTAAGTCCTATGAAATCACAATATAAGAGTGAATACTTCTTATTCTCACTACGACACATAGATAAGAAACTTGTAAATTAATCGATATACGGGATTTCAGACAACGGAGTAATGGAATAACTAATATACACACTACGTTTCGACTCTCATCACACACCTTAACTTTTTATGGTCCCTGAGACACCCTCTTCCGCTCCCACCCTACTAAACTCTCTTATCGCAACTTTGTACTTATAATAGTATACACTTTGTCTAGTGCTCAGGTCCAAACTACGTACTCTGTCCTACGAGTCCCGACCACGTGACCCTACTGGGACTCCCTACCCTATCCCCCACCCCTCCCCCGAGTCCTACCCTCTGTGTACCGAATAAACACAGTTACATACCGTTTTTGGTGGTATTATAACATTAATCGGAGGTTAATTTATTTTAAAAAAATTTTCTTTTTATGGTCCAACTCTATGATTTACAGTATTACAGTATAATGTCTCCGATACCCTAGAATCAAGGGGTTGGTTCCTAACTTGGGTCCGAGAACCGTCACTTGCACGGTTCTCAGGATTGGTGACCTGACGGTTCCCTTAAGGGTCTGACCATAAAAGAATCAATGTAACTTGAATGCGTAAGAAAAACAAAATTCGCTCAAAATAAAATGAATGATGAAAAATTAACTCTACATCAACTATATAATCAAGGTCCGTATGTTGTATTTCCAAACTATGAACATACATGGCGTTTCACTATATCTAGTGTCATTCAGGTTTATCGTAAGTAGTGGTATGTAACTTCTAGAGACACCGAGTGCACCCGAAGGGTCCACCGTGGTTACCACTTCTTGGACGAACGGTTACGTCCTCTGCATTCTCTGTGTCCAAACTAGGGACCCAACCCTTTCGGAGGACCTCCTTCCGTACCGTTGGGAGAGGTCAAAAGAACGGACCTCTTAGGGTACCTGTCCCCTCCGACCGGCCGATGTCAGGTACCCCAGAGTCTCTCAGCCTGTACTAATTTCACTGGATCGTGCGTACGTGATATGTCAGTCCCTACAGTCGAGTGGAAGGAACTTTCCCATCAATTAGACAAAGAACAATTCCTCCACAAAACAAATCCTTTAAAAGTGAGGATCTGAAAAGTGGAATAAGGAATTGGTGAGTGTCTTTCGGGTATAGGTCCTTGGACGGTAGAATCTCGAGTCCCTATGTGACATACAGTGAACGGTCAAAACGAACTCGTAAGAGAGATCAGATCTTACCATCAGGAGATGTAGTCACGGTGAACCCTTTAAGTGTAAGAGTCCGGGGCGAGACCTGAAGGACTTAGTCTTTCAGACGCTATCCGGGTCTTTACACATAAAATTGTTCGGGAGGTACACTAAACTACGTACACTTTCAAACTCTTGGTGATCAGATGTCAGTCCAGGTTCCTCCTATAGACTGATAAAAAGTAAGTTCCATGACAAGTATAACGTGAGAATTTTTGAGAAAAGTCTAGTCTTAATAAAGAAGGGAAGACAAAAGGGTACTATATAATTTATATGCAGAGATACAATTATGAATAAAGTCAAAAGAAAAAATCTCTCTTACAAGGAAGGGAAATAATCCAACACACGAAAACCTTCTGAGAATAGTGAGTCCATTGGTCTCAACCGTGAGTCATTATAAACGATTTAAAGACTTAGATTACAGTCAATGTCCCTATTAATCTTGACCTGGATGACGTAAGGTCGTATACAATAGATAATAACATTGTTGAGATTCTCCGTCAAACAAAAAAAAAAAAAAATTGAAGGTCAAATATCCACTTCTTTGATTATTTCAAGTCTCTTTGAATTACAAGGGACCTAGTATGCCATCGTTCACTCTTCCGGAATATTCTAAGTTCGGATTCAAAGAGGATTGAGGGTTTGGAGCCGAAAAAGGACATTCGGTAAAAAGAGAATTNGACTTAGATTACAGTCAATGTCCCTATTAATCTTGACCTGGATGACGTAAGGTCGTATACAATAGATAATAACATTGTTGAGATTCTCCGTCAAACAAAAAAAAAAAAAAATTGAAGGTCAAATATCCACTTCTTTGATTATTTCAAGTCTCTTTGAATTACAAGGGACCTAGTATGCCATCGTTCACTCTTCCGGAATATTCTAAGTTCGGATTCAAAGAGGATTGAGGGTTTGGAGCCGAAAAAGGACATTCGGTAAAAAGAGAATTCTTCACAGAAAGGAAACACTTATGAACAATGTCTTTAATCCACTACTGCATCAACGATATCAAGATCAAAATTCCTTAAAGAATGAGACTTCACCACCAAGAACCGACCCTGACTCAAAGTCTTAAGACATCTTTATAATTTTATACAATACAGGACTAACATATCCCTCTCACCCTTCAACACGTCTATAGGAAAACTTAAATGTACTAAGTCTAGGTATGGTATCTAACTGACTAAATACCTTTTCTTGGATACCTATTAAATATATATAAGACATTTCAAATATATATTAACTCAAGGGAGTACTCAAGTATAAGTCGTTGTGAATCAACTGATTCGAACCAAAGAGACTTAATAAGAGAGTGTTTACTTTTCATTATGTGACGTGTCATTAACTCTTATCTGGGACCTTAGTCTGTTTAACACGAAGTATTTGGTTGTAACAATGAATGATCGGTATTATGAACCTCGTTCGACGAAATATAGACATACGGAGTCAAAGGAGAAGACATTTTACACCAACATTATCAAGATTGTAGTATCCTAACAACTTCTAATTCATCATATAACCTTCACTTCACGAATCGTGTCACCGATGCAACCATTCTTGTCATCTTAAACACCGTAAAATTGAACCAGACGAGAGGAGGAGAAGGGACAAGTCGTCATCGGAATTTTTGACCGTCGGAACGTCGGTGACCTCCTTGTTTGACTAGACTGAAGGAGTCTTCGCAAGAGATCTTACAGTAGTGAATAAAACGTCGAAGAGTCTTTTCGAGGTAAGATTCCTCGACAATAAGCTAAACGGAGTCTCTAACGAGACACTCCTCCGAGACAGGGATCCTGAAAGTAGACTTTATTACTGGACGTCAACAAATTGTGACACGACGGACTCCGACACTACGGGGAACCTCGTTTGTCCTCGGACCGGTCTTTCGGATTTTCTTTTTAGACCCCTTACTTTACAGACATCACCCGAAACTTGATGAAACCCCTAGACTTCCGGTACGTGTTTACGTCCTGACATAAATACGGGTCTTTTCTGGGCTATCCCGGAATCAGAGGGTAGACACGTAGAGACCGACTGGAACTCCCAGAGTACGTCCACTTCCGGTTCTGTCTGTACGTCTCATGAACTTACAACTTCTACACGGATTAGTACTTGACACGAGGAGTCGTCTCCCATCTTCGGAATGACCAAGTTTCGGGACTTCCTTTGGAGGTCTATCACTAGATCGACTAGTGATTCGAGTGACTTGTCTCTGTAGTGACTAGTGTACGACGGCCCTTATGTCTAGAGTCTCAATCAAACCCTTTCAGTGATTTCTTTGTTTATCGACGTTCTTGTTGGCGGTTTTTCGGTCGGTGTCGTTGTTTGGATCCCCTCTGTCACCACTCGGGACTAAAGGTCTCGACGGCACAATATAATAAATTTTACGGATGACACGTTATTTTTTAAGTTCTGCGGGTTCCTTTGTCCTTTCATACCGGGTACGAGTCCTTCTTTTCACCAGTTATCTTCGACAGGGGCTCCTCAGGGTCGATAATCTGAATGATCTGTTTCTACAACTTAGTCGACAATAGTTTCAAGTCTCTCGACTTCCTTACATACACCCCTACTAGAAACCGGAAACATGTAGTGACACACACCTGAAACAATGGTGACACACACTCCCATGTAATTTCTTCATTTCGTGCAAAAACGACAGGAACTCTTTCGATTAGAAAACACAAGACCTTGTCGATTACACCTCCGACACTAGGTCATTTAGACAAAAATATGTAAAGAGGTGTCGAAGTCAGAGTCGAAATACTTTTATGTATATATGATCTGAGAAATGAGGTCTCAATAAACACTCTCGTTTTCTAAACTTTCTTCGTTTACGGGTAACTATCTTCTGACTATAAATCAGTACGTTCCCCTATGATATAATAAGGTAATTTTTTTTGTTGTTTTGACACCTTCCTCAGAACTTTTGTTTATAGTCATCAATGGATGACCATCCTCCCTCCGTCCTCCCTTCGAAAATTAAGGTACCATACAAATTAGGTAAAGAAAGAAACTTGTAAATCTACTGAAGGTAAAAAGTCGATAATGTTTATGGGAATTCCACTTGTAGGGGTTCTCATGAAAAGATACAAACACAAGACACTAAAGGAACACCATTTAAGGATCCCTTTCTTAATGAATCATTTTAACAAAATAATTAACGAGTTTAATAAAAGACGAAAAGACTACTCCATAAAAATCGGTAATCCTTTCCGAGAAATTTACACGACAAACTGGTTTTTTTGATTACTTTTACTTTTAATTAAAATTTGTAAATAAACTTCCCGAGAATTAGAGACAAAATGTACCTCGATGTAAAAACAGTTTTATTATATTTTATAAAATAAATGTCATCTATTAAAAGTACTCAACGAAAGGTAAAGAAACTTTATTTTCGTATAAAACTGGAATTATGAATTTTCATGAAAATTTAAAACATTTCATAAAAAGAAAGTAATAAGTACTGATATATAACGTTATTGTGACAAAAAGTGTAACGTCAAACGTTGGTAATCAGTATATTAGTCAAATCATCGAGAGTCGTCAATTTCATTAATTTTCTTTTATATTTTTGTGGTAGAAAACATAATAAGGTACTTTACGAACAAATCGATAACATGTTTCATATACAATATGGTCCAACATTACATTTTACCCTGAGTATGATACTCAGTGTTAAATTTTATATATAAAAAAGAAAAACCTTTTGACAACCGACCTTACAATTCTTACTTCAAGGACGGACACAAACGAAGGGTCGAGACAGTGAAACGGTGGAAACACTGGAAGTCAATCTAGAGATTGGAGAAATATGGAACAGAGGAATTCCCATTGTATCTTTATTACAATCATGAATTCATGAAACAATCCAACGAATCTCTAGTTTACTCCAATAGATTCGTTCCGATTTAATTACAATCGATAAGAACAATCGTATCAATAATGATGTCCAAGTAAAAAGTAATATTGTTTAAAATTTTTGTGTAATTTTTTAACAATGAAGGGTATCAGAATTGTGTCTCTATTTGTGATTTTCTCAGGAAAAGGGGGGTTGAAGGATCTTCATGGATTTCAAATTACGGTTGTGTCAGAAATCATTAAGTTATTCTTAAGACGTAAACAAATGTACCTGTATCTTCTCTATGAAATTTCTAGTTCCTAGGATTACACAGGTCTTAAAACCCGTACATTTATATTTAAACTCTATTCGATTTGATCCGAGTGTTTTCTATTCTCAATTCGGATTCAGTGAAAGATCTTATTTTTACCTTCTTTACTTTAGTTCTTCAGACTTGATGGTACAAATATTTCTTCTCTAATATTGTTGTAACATTCCCTGTTGACACGTAGGGTCCACCTCGATAACCATTTCTTGGGTGGACGGTTACGTCCTCTATATTCTCTGCTTCGAAACTAGAGACCCAGCCCTTCTAGGGGACCTCCTCCTTTACCGTTGGGTGAGGTCATAAAAAGGGACCTCTTAGGGTACCTGTCTCCTCGGACCGTCCCATATCACGTATCCCAACGTCTCTCAACCTGTACTGACTTCGCTGAACCGTCCATACGTCCCGGTTGATAAAGTAAGTAAAGATTTCGACTTATGTCCTCTGTGAAATTTATAACGGGAACAAGATCAGAATGAGTTGTCCACTTGTAACATGTGTCGACTCTAACCGGATCAAGTCTCACAGACACGCCAAAGAGAGACCCACTAGAATAGGGAAGACACCGCAATTTAGGGTGGATCTACAGGTATCTGACAACAATCGAGTGTCACAGGGAGACTCGGGACCTGAATGTCTAAGTAGAAGGATAAATATAGAAAAGAACCTCTAACGTGTTGAAGGATGAAATATAGAAAAGAACCTCGGAGAACTACTTTCACTTTCTCCTCTCACTTTTCAACTAAAGTCTGAGTTGTAAGTCTTTTGATTCTAGTACCGTAGACCAGGGTAGTGAAGTACCGGCTATCTACCCCTTTGTTACCTTTGTCACTGTCTGAGAAAGAACCCGAGGTTTTAGTGACGTCTACCACTGAAGTCGGTGCTTTAATTTTCTGTGAACGAGGAACCTTCTTTTCGATACTGGTTGGATCTGTCGTATAATTTTTCGTCTCCGTAATGAAACGGTTGTTTCCAGACAGATCAGTTTCGATACCAAAAAGGTCATCAGTACATACTTACACTCTTAACGTGATATTTCTTTCGACTCGTGGTTTCTTAACTACGAAAACTTGACACCACAACCTCTTCTGACAAGTCACAGGGAACCTGACGTTTCTCTAGTTTGGTCAGTTAGGATCTCCTCTAGTCAGGATTTATAAGTAACCTTCCTGACTACCACATCGACTTCGAGGTTATGAAACCGGTGTATACGCTTCTCGACTGACCAAACTTTTCTGGGACTACGACCCTTTCTAACTTCTGTCCTCCTCTTCCCCTGTTGTCTCCTACTCTACCAACCTATCCTATCGTAGTGACTGAGCTACCTGTACTCAAACTCGTTCGAGACCCTCAACCACTACCTGTCCCTTCGTCCCTTAGGACCGTACGACGTCAGGTACCCCAACGTTTCTTAGTCTGTCCTGACTCGTTGACTTGACCTTTTTCAACAGTATAAATTTGTCTAAAACTAAGGTGGGGGGGACGGGGCGGGGGCGACGGAATAACTTTGAATGGGAAGACTCCTAGAACTGATAGTCGTTACTCGTAGAGAGTCCACGAGTTTGGGCTTTGACCTCTCGTAGAAAATAAGAAGGAAGAAGGCGTAGGAGAGGGAAGTCCGGTAGTCGTCAAGGATAGTCTACACGAGACAAACAGAGGTCATCCAGGACAAGAGTGACAAAGACGTCAGTGACGGACCCCGACGGCGAATTGCACAAGGTCCTCGACGTGAAGAGACGAAGACGAAAACTTGGGTCGTAGACCCCAGTAAGTAGTATAACGTTTATTCTGTCTAGGAGACTAATTTTTAGTACTTATTTAAGGGTAAAGTAAATCCTATTTTAGATGTAAGGAATACGATCGGAGACGTAATGGACCGAGGAAGACGGGAAGGAGAAGAGAGGGTGAAGAGTAACAAGAAAGACAGTGAAACCGGTGTGACCGGTAAATAGTTCTCGACTTGAGTGGATCTTAAAGATCGAACTTCTGAAACATATATGTGAACTGTGAAAAAAGACGGGCCCTGTGAAGGAGAGGGAGGACTTTTTAGGAAATACACAACGAAAAGTAGAAAGACCAGAGTCAAATACAATGAAAAAATCTCCCTAAAACGGGTTGGTGGGTCAGGTTTTATCGTCAAGAAAATAATGGGACTTAGACAAAAAGAGGTAGTGTCGTAGGACAAGTAAAGAAAGTAGCGTAGTGTTAGATAAATACATAAACAAATAAAGACGTAGAAAGAGGGACCTCTGACATAACTTCCTAATTCACTAAGAACAAAAGTGTATACTTCACTTCATTACTTACCTAGTCACTCATTTTTCATTTAAAACCTTCGTTAGTTAAATATTTGTAAGAATAAAGGTTGAAAATACAATTATATCCAAAAGAACCTACTAGAGACTTCAAAAGTCATAATATCATAAGACAGTGATCCCCCGTCAATGTGGAGAGACTAGTTTACATGGAGGAAATAATAGAGTCTGATAAATATAAAAGAATGATACATAAAGGAAACACACTGACAAAACTCCCTTTAATAAGTTTAACACACCAGGACTACTACTAGTATATTTATAAATAAGTACAGTACAATTAACTAACAAAGACCGAGACCTTAGTTCGAAATGAAATCTTTTAATCCAAAATTATAAATATATCGTAAAGTATAAAAATCCTATATTATAAGGTCGTATCGATAGGAGACCTCAAAACAAACTCTTTTCCCAATCGTTAGAAAGAACAGTCGTAGTAATATCTCGAGGTTCAAAAGAATCATATTATATTCGATGTCTGTGTGTGTGTGTACGTGTGTGGGTACTTTGTTAGATAAGGACCACCTTTTGAGAATTCAATGTACTTTCCTCATCATCAGACGTCTATCGATTGAATAAGACCCTTAAACAAAAAATACTGTCCTTAAAATTAGAAATCATAATCAGAACAATTTTTGTTTTTTGTTCAAAATAAGCAGTAGTCGGAACTTTAATCGGTTATCGGTACGGAATGATTTGTTTTATGGAATGAATTGTATTAAAATTTTAATATGTTTTAACTTTAACATGTCTGATTATTATAATTCAAAGAATGAGATCATTTTAGTCTTCATGACACTTCGGGTTTTGAAAACAGTTCTTAGGGTATTAAAGTCCGACCGTCTGACACTTAAATATTTAACATATAAACAAAACTATGGAAAATGTTAATGTTCGGTCATAGACAGTCGAAACAGTCATAGTACATTTGACACGACAAAGGTCTGTAGACTACAGACACACTAAAAACAACTGACATCACGACTATAAAATTTTACACCAATATCAAATTATAGTAAAATTTCGGGTACTACCAAAGTCGGTTCGTAAGCAATTCACAATTATGACTTTTTACGTAGACTTTTACTTAATAAAACCTTGTCTTCAATTTACACTGTCTTACGTCACTTCCTTCGGTTTTTGGACAGTATTAAAGATAATGACGATTAAATCCTCTTTCTTGAGACTTAATAATCCGTTTTGCGGTCGTTTTAATTTCGTCGTGATTTGACCTATATGGAAATTCAAGTACTGTCAATAACCTGCTACCATTTTACAACCATGGTGCCCGAGTACTCCGACATTACACAGGGATTCAGCATAGTCTAATAGCAGACAACATTCCGTACCTCATAAAAACTAATAAACTTTCCACCTGTATCATCACATTTTTCAAAGTGAAGTTTATAAACAAGATCAATTCATATATGACGTTGTTTTTATTACTAAACTTCTAATTTCTAAATACCTGACATTCTTAGGTAAAACAAAGTAACTCTTATATTGAGAACTTAATACTCTGAAGATTGTTAAAGTTTTAAAAACTCTTATAAAGGAGTATTTTACACTAGTACAAGACAAATTATATAACACTCATACATAGACATATATATTCATATACCTCTTCCGTTACCGTGGGGGTGAGGTCATGACAACGGACCTTTTAGGGTACCTGCCTCCTCGGACCATCCGACGTCAGGTACCCCAGCGATTCTCAGTCTGTACTGACTCGCTGAAGTGAAAGTGAAAAGTGAAAGTACGTAACCTCTTCCTTTACCGTTGGGTGACGTCACAAGAACGGACCTCTTAGGGTCCCTGCCCCTTCGGACCACCCGACGGCAGATACTCCAACGTGTCTCAACCTGTGCTGACTTCACTGAATCGTCGTCGTCGTATGTACACATATATATGTGTGTATAGATGTCTAAAATGGATAATTAAATGAAATAATATCGGTTGGTGAATGTTTCTGTGAATTTTGGTTATCAACAGTCATGACGAAACCCTAACACATATTCGTATTCAGTGTATTGAAAACATGAAAGTCAAGGGTAGAGAGGTGTACATAATAACATAGTTATATGGGTACAAAACTAGTCGATAGTAAAATTGAAAATTTAAAATAAAATCTAATAGTCAAAATCTGACCTCAAAGATATCATCAACCACGAACACATAGGAAAAAACAAACAATTCAACAGAGGGTGACAAAACACCTGAACAAGGGATATATACACTAATCGTATTTTTTGTTGTTTGTGAAAAGTAAAGACCCTATCCAAAACAAATGGTCTAAGTAAAAATCCAGTTGAAGAATCACAAACCTTAAACAAAAGGGTACCTTTATGACAATGTGTACTACCGATTTAAAAGTCCGGTTGGGTGTCTTGATTGAATTATCGATTGATTGGTAAATATCGGACCAAAGATACTCTCTGACGTAATGTTACAGATTGAAAATTATGATCTAGTTCTTGAAGATTTGAGGCACCCGGGTGTATGACGTATCCGTGTTACGTACATAGGGGAGTATACGTAAGGTCAAACCATCATCCTTATATAAATGACGACTAAAAGTTACGACCACTAAAGTGCCACCTATCCTTGGACCCTTAAGATATTACACCTTCTTTTCAATCTTCTACTTCGGGTTCCACTCACAGTAAGTCAAACAAGAACGGACATCGCACACGTCAAACTCAACACCGAAATCAGCTCGAACCTCGACGTCCCTACCAGTCATTCCTGTACTTCAATCACAGTTTATCCTATGTCTTAACCACCGTCGAGAACGTAAAATTGATTTCTGTTCATCCGTCACGGTCTAGTCGAGACCACTTCTAGACCACGACTATTTCAATAGATGTTTTTGGATGTCGACTATAGTACGGATTATCACTTCCTCCTTTACGGAAAGAGGATTCTAATCCTTGTTCGAATCCTACAGACAAGAATGGCAGAATAATATTGTAATACTACTTTCAGAATCAGATACATTACTTCGTTTTTTTTTTTTTTCCGTATGACTAAATTTTCTTTCTTTATGTCGACAGAACAAAAATCTACCGACAAATGCATCTTTTAGTGTTCCTTAGAATTTTTTTTTGGTTTTTAAATCTAGATTCACTCAAATGGTTCCAGGATCATACACTAGTTGTGTACTTTTAGTTAACATAAAGACATACGGTCGTACTTATCAACCCTTGGTTTTTTCAAAAATTTTCTTGTAAATATTATGGATGGGGTTTACTTTAAAAATCCAAATTGTTTTATATTGTAGTTATAGAACTTTTAATATTTTGAGACTACTTTCTTTCGTTTCTGAATTCATCAACTCTCTGTATGATATAAGTACTTAACCTTCTGTCGTATCATTTCTACGGTCAAAAATAACTATATATCTAAACAATGTAAAGGGCAATTTTAGAGTCGTCCTAAAAAACATCCATGTTTGTTCACTAAGACTTGAAAAATGTCCTTTCGTTTCCTTGATGTTGTCGGTCAAAATCTTCTCTTCCTATTTCAACCTTCATACACATCATGTCTATTTTTTTGAACTACAATGTCATTCGTTCTGTCAGATTATTATGGTTTTTTTTTAACCAGATCAACTCAAAAACCCCTTCTCGAAGTGACTCTAAATTAAGTGTATGGTATATCAAATGAGTAACTTTCATATGTCCAAAAAAAAAAAAAAAACTTATAAGTCTCAATATATTGGTAGTAGTGATAACCAAAATAAACAAAAGATCGAAATAACTGTATATTAACTGTTGATTGTAACACATTCAAATTTTACATGTTACATTACCAAACTATGTGTATAGTCAAAGTTTTACTACTAGTGTTATCCCAATTGGAGTGTAGTAAGGAAAAAAAAACCACCAATTTTGTAAATCCTAATGAGAGTCGTTTACAGTTTGTATATTGTGTCACAACGTAGATGTCAGTGGTACAAAGTGTCATCTAGGAGTCTGGGACAAGCAGAATTTCAACTTTCAAATGTGGGAAACTGTCGAGAGGGGTAAAGGAAACCGGGGACGGTAGTGAGAGACAAAGATACTTAAACTGAAAAAATCTAAGATGTATATTCACTCTAGTATGACAAAAGCAGAAAGAGACAGAATGAATAAAGTTGAATCGTATTATCGAGTTCCAGATGAGAATAGAGTGTCTACCGTCCTAACAGAAGACAAGATAACGACTTATTATGAGTTAACACACATACATATCATAGAATGAGTAAGTAGGTATCCGTATGTGAATCCAACAGAAGTATAGAACACTTTCAGCGAGTCAACACAGGTTCATAAAAGAGGACAAGTCATCCAACAGAAAAGTAAAACAGTCACCAAAAGAAATGAGACGTCTTTGAAATTAATCCAGGGTACACAAATAAAAACAAAAGTAAAGGAAACGACATAATCTGTCTAGGTTTTTTTTATAACGATACTACAGCTTCTTATAAGACAAAAGGAGATCCTTAAAATACCAAAGTCCAAAATGTCAATCGAGAAATTAGGTAAAATTCAAATAAAACATATATCACAATCTCTTACAAGATCAAAGTAAGAAAATGCACATTATCGGTCAAAAGGGTCGTGGTAAATGGCTTCTCTGACACAACAGAGGTAAAACTCAAGTAAAAACATATACCACAATCTCTTAACAAGATTAAAGTAAGAAAATATACTTTATCTTAAAAGGGTCGTGATAAATTACTTCTCTGAGAGAAAAGGTAACATATAATGACGGAGGAAACAGTATCTCATTAACTGGTATCTGCTCACCCAACCAAAGACCCGACAGATAAAACAAGGTGATTAGATACACAGACAAAAATACGGTCAGGATACAAGAAAACGAATGACATCGAAACATCATATCAAACTCCAGTCCCTTTAACTATGAATGTCAAGACAGGAAAAAGTTCTAATAAAACCGAAAAAGTCCAGAACACACAAAGGTATGTTTACTTTTTTTAAAACAAGATCAAAACACCTTTCACGGTAACCATTAAACTATCCTTCACATAACTTAGACATCTAACGGAACCTACCACACCAGTAGAATTGTTATAATTAAAAAGATTGGGTGCTTGTGTCACATAGAGAGACAGACATAACAGAAAGTAAAGTAGTTACAAAATGTCAAAAGATTCATATCAAGAAAATGGAGGAATCCATGTAAATAAGGACCCATAAAATAAGAAAAACTACGATAATATTTACCTTAACAAAGGGCTTACCTCTTTACGTCCGACACAGAGGCTCTCGTGTTCGTCTGTGCTCCTAAAAGAAGACCCACTACTTGGACGAAACACAGGACCAACACCATGACCCACGTGTACACAATTCCAAGTTTCTGGACATATGGCTTTTCTGTTTTCAGTCTACGAATAACTGACCCCCGGACGGAGACTAATATTCTGGTCCTTTGTTTAACCGTCTTTATGGGTAGTACTTTAGTACTCTACTTTTTTTTAAAAAAATTACCTCATTGAATTTCAAAAGAAGAGTGTCAAAATCCGACAGAAAATTTTAGAGAAAAAAGGAGGTTTGTGGAATAGTCCCTGTACAGAAGTGACAAGAGATTAAAAAAAGAAAAAATATCTTGTATGTCAAATTCCTTTTTTTTTGGGAGGGGGTTTTACGAGTCTAACAACATAATAAAACCTCAAAACGTCCTATCTGATAAAGAAGAAAATTCATGATAAGTGTCCCAAACATTTAGAAACGAGGTCTAAAAAAAGATATCACTATAAACAAGGTGTTGTACTGGTATACACAGAGACCAAGTCACTATCGGTAAAATATATCCGATTCAACTAAAGTAGGACTTGGAATTTCAAAGATAACATAAACTCAAAGAAGGGTCATGTTTCTTATTCTTTTCGTATAGATAACTGTCGAACACTATCTTTTTCAAACTTTCTTTGACATTTTAGTCCTCCTTAGGGTTCGTACTACACAAATAGATTTCTTATTTATACCCTGATCTTACACATTATCCTTGAACTCACATCCTTGGTCTTCAATTCGAAAACATATATAAGTTGTAAACAGTCTAAGAATAATCTTATGAGAGAAATCGAGACTTGAACCTAGGATTCGTTCTACACCTTAGTCGACCGTTCCAAGCACTCTCCTCGATACTTTTAATAATCTCTTACTTTTATTTCGGAAATTCTCTTCCAATTTTCTTAACCCTAAAAGATCCCTTCTTTCGTTTCTGGATCTTGTGCCTACCATTGAGAAGTAAAACTGACTGGTCCACCATTTTTCTTACAGGATTTAAAAGACGTCCCTAAATAACCGTACACCTGAAAAGACACTTAAGGTTCTACTAACTCTGGTATAACATACGTGACCGACGAAGGGACCCGAAAAGAACATAGTGGGAAAAGACCAAGAGACAAAAGGTCAACTGTGTAGACATAAAATTGAGGAAAAGAACCACCCACCCCCTTTCGTAGAGGAACTGAGAGAGTCAGAGAATAGGAAGAAAAGGAGAAAGGGGGAAGGAGAGACCACTTTACAGTACTGAAGACGAAGACAGAACAGGTACGGTTTGGGTAGGAAATGTGTGTCCGTGGTCGTCCTATATAGGTCTTATTCGTACGGTACAGTGAAAGGACGAGTTTTAGGAAATCATCGAAGGACCTTGAAGTCGTCGTTGGTGACCTAACCTAAGTCCCCGACCTAAGTTCTCCCCACAATCTCACTGTCAACGACCATTAGGGGTCGGTCTTTGTAGAGACACCGTTGAGTGGGTGACTCTTACACGATCAAATGGATGGGTCACACAGCCGTTCACCTCGTGCACGAATGTCGTGTGCGAGTCCGAGGAATCCTCTCGAACCCTCTCGAGACACGAACCAGGAGGCAGACGGAGATATCGGTCGAGGGTTGAGGCGTAAGACAGGTCCTAGCACTCAAACAAAAAGAACGTAGAAGACAATACGTAGCGAACGTCAAGAGTCCTAAACAAAAAAATTATTATTTTTGAACTTCTAAAAATTTCGAAAAATTTAATCCCATCAACGAACCATATAAAATCCCTCCCAAAATGAATGTAAAATTCTGTTTTGTACGACTTAAAGGACTTGAAACAGGGGGTCATAGAGGTTTACCTAAACTGTAAAATCAAAACTCAAACAGACCTAACCCATGACTAGTCTATTTTTGTCTTTCGTTTTAATCATACATAAATAACTTATGATCACTTGTTTAGGTAATTCTTGATGTTAAGAAGAAACACCTCAGTATTTTATAATCTCACTTGTCCTGGAATCCATAGTAGATGGAGTTAGAGGGTACTATGTCTACTCTTTTTTTAACTCCAGGAACTCTCCGGACGGGTCCTGTGTCGCCTGTCACACCGTCTAAGTAGTTCTCGGGTCGACCGGAGTCCCAACGTGAGGTGGTCAAGAGGAAAATGACGTCTCCAAAAGAAAGAGAGATGGAGAGACGGATGGATGAACCACCGAGTCGCGATTTCTTAGACGGACGATGACGTCCTCTGCACGCAAATTAAGAACCCAACCCTTCTAGGGGACCTCTTCCTTTACCGTCGGGTGAGGTCCTAAGAACGGACTCTTTAAGGGTACCTGTCTCCTCGACCCACCCGACATCAGGTACCCCAGCGTTCTCAGTCTGTGTTGAATCGCTGATTTGTTGTTAAATGGATGGAAAAAAATTCGTCTCCTTCGGGTGAAGGAAAATTCATTTTATACAGGTAAATGGAAAAACACACTTTTCGGAGTTTAAATACGTTTTTATCTTTTCATTTGACGAACAAGTTTATTCATTAACCACACGCATATATAAACATATAATGTATTTACATATATGTATAAATATATAAATAATATATTTGTATGTATATTAAATTATATATTCTTTCAACTTTAAGAAAATTCAAAAGAATATTGAAGGTTTATTATTATTAACGGTCGTGAACTTATCCAGAATGAGATGGTCAGTCAGTACCAACGTTCATATATACAATTCATGTGTAAGTATACATTACGAACGTTGACGGGAATCATGTCAATGATGACTCCTTTAAGTCCGTACCTCCCACCTCATCGGGTTCCACTACGGTAATCATTTTTCACCTCGACTCTAACTTCGGTCCCTTAGACCGAGGTCTCAGGTACGAATACTGGGGACATACAGTGATATACCATACAGAGACGAAGTAGAACAAAGTGAAACTTACTCTAAATTATTTTAGACGAAACCTACTTTAAATTATTTTTACTTACATATTCCTTCGGAGAAAAGAAAGAAATACAAAATTTCATTATTTTATACTCATTGTTTACAAATTTAACACCTTCTTGTTAAGAATAATGTTACTATTTAAAAAAGTGTCCTTTTCATTCTTTAAGTGATTAATAACTATTATCAAGATAATTATAAAATATATTACAATAGCTGGTTCTCTTAGATTTAGGTTGACTACAATGAAGGTTCTCAGATATTAGAAATGTTAACATAATACCAAAATTTTTAATAAATTTTTGTTTTGGTCTTGTTGAAAAATTCCATCTTAAATTACTCTTGTACTATACCTACCAAGACAAAATAGCCCAGTCGAGAACCTACGACATAAAATTCCTTTTGGGTTGGTCTGACTTTCTTCCCTAAATCTTGATACAATGATACATTATTTTTAGACTTCCTGGACGCATACGAGTCGGACCTCTTCTCGTAAAAATTTATATACTTTTCGACAACAAATCTTCCTAAGTGATTTATTCGAATATCTGGGTCTCTCATCTTTTCACCAACGGTCCCCGAACCACCTCTAGTGCCTTTATCCACTTATCCATTTTCCCAAATTTTAAAATGGAGATTATAATTCCTGACTCCTAGTTTACATTTAGTACCACCGATATTGAGACAACGACTCTCTCATCTCGAATGTACAAGAGTACCTTTTATTTATTTATCTGTATATACCCCAATGTCCACATAATTGACCCCAGGACTCTCCTCAGGAAAGTGTCATATACGTATATAGTTTAGTAATAGTACACACGAAATTTATAGAATGTCAAAACAATGGAGTCATCTTGGTCTTCCTTTTCTTTCTAAGCTGAGGTACCCCATCTCAACCTCGTCATCCACCTTTCAATGTCTCACTGTCTGAAATCGTGTCTTCGTCGGTTTACACTCTAGTCGGCCGAATGCGTCCTCCTGAAGAGACGGTCTTGCAAAGCTCGTTCTCTACCCATTTGGGACTCTTTTCCCACAACATTTCGTATAAGTCAGCCTCAAACCAACCTGATCTACTGAAAAGTCAAGGGACAATATCACGGACCACACATTATCCGTGAATTATTTATTGACAGTTTAATTACTGAAAATTTTTGTACCTCGTCCTCTTTATAAGAGAAATAAAATTTGGTCACACTGAGAATTTCACTGAATAAACTAATACAGGACTAATATTTCTTTCTAACTCTCCCTCCTTACAAATTGAAATAAATCTACAGTCAAACTAATGAAAGACTAGGGAGAATGTGTGGTGTTTTCGAGGATATTTAACACAACTCAAAAGGTCCTTTTCCATTCATTGAAGGTGTCGACATACATTTAATTATTGATATATTTAAATTTTCCGTATATAAAAACATAGATATGTACAGAGTAATTGAACATTTGAGAAAGTATAATCCTAGACATAAAAACTCAGAGGGAGTGTCGTAGATTGGGTATTGGAGAATGTTCATTATAAACTTTCACTAAAGGTTGAGACACACATGACCCATACCTCTCAACAGGGATTAAGAGTAATAAAAAGTCTTTATTTCAGGATGGTAACTACACACGATTACGACTAGAAATTTAAATCTCTAATGAAGTAAGGTCCGCTAAGACTTAGGACAACTTACATCTCTCCTCGTACAAGTCACAAACAACGAAAACGTCCACGTACACTCCCCTGGAACCGAACAAGATGGACAGTGGAGTAGAAACTTGTCGTGTATATACTCTTTAACCTTCGTTAGTGACTACTCCTCTTACTGTACGAACTAGACCGTATACCTGATTGTCTATCCATTCTAAAAGTCTGGTAAAGACAACATTCTTAGTAGACCCTCCCACTTTCAAAATAAACAAGTACAGACAGAGACTGGTCTCTGTACATTAGACGTACGTACATTATCACAAGAGGGTCACATCTGTCTATTCAGCGTTTGAAACTTATAGTTTATACACTGTAAAGAGGTACATAAGATGTCAAATTGGAAATACTTCGAAAGGAAAATTGTTTTCACTTTTTGTTTCAATTAACCTTCATAATCTTCTATTCAAGACCTAGGATTATTTAGAAGAAAGTAGATAAAAATAAGTTCCTTAATTATAAACAGTGTTAAATTACTCAACCCTACTTTATATTACGAAATAATACCATAAGAACTTCCTGTCTAAACTATTTACTCTCTTTAATATTACTTTTCAAAACGGATGAACACTCTTATGTCAAGAGTCTTTGAATTATATATTATCAATACAATTTTACTTATCAAAATTAACATGTAACTTCTTTGAGTCTATAAGAACAATAATTATCTTAATAAGAATTTAAACCTTCACCATTCTAAATATCATCATTCACTAGAGTTTACTATGGAAAAATTTTTTTAATAGATCTTAAAACCAAACTCAATCCCTTCTATGCCTCAATTACAAAGTTTCTCGTTCTATTAGTCTCAAATGAAGTCCAACCGAAACTGAAAATTGAGGTCAAACAACTGGGATTACCTTTTATCAACTTTTGTTATTTTTTCATTATTATTTGAAATAAAGTACACATAATACATTGGTAGTAAAAGAATCTGGGAACTACAGTTGAGACATTAGGAGTGTTTTCAAAAATCAAGTAACCAAAAATAACACCGACGAAGGATGGTCAGAGGGGAGTGTAGAAGTCCACGGTGTAAGAGATAGCTGTGGAGGAAAAGACAAGTTTCCTATTGTGTGTCTTGGGTGAGTCACCAACATAACTAAACCAAGACTTTTAACAAAGAGAGTTACACTCCCTCTTGGTATCGATCGACGAACGAGAAAATAAGTCTATTTTAAATATCCACGTACATTGTCTATTATAAGACTTGTTTTTCTTTTTTACTCTCCTTTCCCTCTCGAAGTAAATCCTCTCTATGTACTGACACTCTGCTATATTCTGGATTACGTTTACGATCGGTTTTTAAAACTATCATTTTAAGTCTTCAAAATCTTGTTTTATTATCTTTCGTTCTTTATCGAAAATACTGAAAAATATCGACCATAAGAATTCACGTGCTTTAAAATCATCTTTACGAGACACCCCTTTCAAGTCAAGTCAAGTCAACGATTCAACACAGGTTGAGAAACGTTGGGGTACTTGGTGTCGTGTGGTCCGGAGGGACAGGTAGTGGTTGAGGGTCTCAGGTGGGTTTGGGTACAGGTGACTCAGCCACTACGGTAGGTTGGTAGAGTAGGAGACAGTAGGGGAAGAGGAGGACGGGAGTTAGAAAGGGTCGTAGTCCCAGAAAAGTTTACTCAGTCGAGAAACGTAGTCCACCGGTTTCATAACCTCAAAGTCGAAGTTGTAGTCAGGAAGGTCACTTGTGAGTCCTGACTAGAGGAAATCCTACCTGACAAACCTAGAGGAACATCAGGTTCCCTGAGACTTCTCAGAAGAGGTTGTGGTGTCAAGTTTTCGTAGTTAAGAAGACGCGAGTCGAAAGAAATATCAGGTTGAGAGTGTAGGTATGTACTGGTGACCTTTTTGGTATCGGAACTGATTGATCTGCCTGGAAACAACCGTTTCATTACAGAGACGAAAACTTATACGACAGATCCAACCAGTATTGAAAGGAAGGTTCCTCATTCGCAGATGTAAAGTACCGACGTCAGTGGTAGACGTCCCTAAAACCTCGGGTCTTTTTATTTCAGTCGGTGACAAAGGGGTAGATAAAGGGTACTTCACTGTCCCGGCCTACGGTACTAGAATCAAAAGACTTACAACTCGAAATTCGGTTGAAAAAGTGAGAGGAGAAAGTGAAAGTAGTTCTCCGAGAAATCAAGAAGAAATGAAAGACGGTATTCCCACCATAGTAGACGTATAGACTCCAATAACTATAAAGAGGACCGTTAGAACTAAGGTCGAACACGAAGAAGGTCGAGTCGTAAAGAGTACTACATGAGACGTAAATTCAATATATTCATCCCACACCCCTTTCTCATATTACGAAAATTGTCCATCCTAAATCTTTCGTGACTATTTTACCTTACTTTTATTAAAACAAGTTTTTACCATTGACGTACATTTGAAGATAAAGATCCCATGATATATGAAGGTTTCTAATTTCCTTTGAGTCAGAAATCTAGATTCAAATAAAATTTTAATTCAAACTACATTGACAGGAATTAAAAATCTAACTTCTCGTAAAATTACAAAAATATCTCACATGAATCGGAACTAATTATTACCTGACTACTAGATAATATTATTCAAGACTAATTAAAAGAAATTACATGTTAATTTTGAAAAGTAAAATTACAATAATAATATATAATTCAAAAAGATTTTTGACATAATAGAGTTCATCCATTTTGAAAAGTAATATTCAAGAAAGTTAATAGTTTAGACAGGAAGTTCTTATGTCTTTTCCGCAGTTTAAAGGAGAGGTGAATAATTTAACACTGTTTATAATTAAGGAACTTATTTTTATCTACTTTCTTCTAAGTAATCCTAGATCTTGAATAGAAGATTATGAAGGTTAAGTAATAAAAAATGAAAACAACCTTCCTTTGACTACTAGATTATAAAGTAATAATTTAGAGATCACGGACTGAGTGTTTCCCGTAGTAGTGGTCGATAAAAACCTTAATTACCAACTATCTAACTCCTTAATAAACACTTAGATAAAAACTATCAACAGTAACGAGAGACGATGGTCAAAGGTACCTATTGGATGTGTCTCTGGAATAAAAGTATAAAGATTTTACCCCTATTATTTTATCATGGATGGAGTATCCTAACAACACAGTACAGTCGATTAAGTACGTGCACGTCGAGGAATTTATCACAGACTACCTTTTTCGCAAGTGAGTTACCAACCGTAAACAACCGTAAAATTGATATTATTATAATTAAGTTTACGGTCTGTAAATGATATTACGGATGTTAGAATTGTTTCTAACAAAGATTGGAAGTCTCAAACGTCATAATAGTGGTGAAATATCTTGTCCCGCTCTAAACGAGTTCCGGTGTATCGACCTCTTACTGTCTCGGGACCAAAGTCAGTCAATGTGAGCTGGGGTTTCGGGAACCAAAGAATATCAAACTCCGACGAAGAAACGAAACTTTTGATTTGAAATCTTCAGTTCAATTGTGTGGATCATATAAAGGCGACAGTCCATATATACTGTTTCACCGACATCTTTTACAGAAGTTCCAAACGTGTTCACCCTCTAAAACACCCTAATTATTACTTTAGTTCCTTCTGAACGACAAGTCGAGGAAGAGATCTCCAAAATGTGACCAAGTGGAATCTCGACCTCTATAGGGTCCTCTTTCATCCCCTCACTCTCGCCAGGGTCGTGGTGACGGAATAGGAGAGCCCAATGTCTTGGTCCTCCCCAAGGGACACAAGATTCATGAAGACCAAGAAGACAATGACACGAATGAACTAAGACTGGATATAGTAACTATCGAAAAAGGTAGAAGAAGGGGTTCAAGGAACTTCTGATCGTAATGAGAAGTCAAGTCAACGAGTCAGCACAGGCTGAGAAGTGCTAGAGTACTTAACGTCGTGAGGTCCGGTGGGACAGGTAGTGGTTGAGGGCCTCAAGTGAGTTTGAGTCCAGGCAGCTCAGTCACTACGGTAGGTCGGTAGAGTAGGGGGCAGTAGGGGGAAGAGGAGGGGACAGTAGGCGGAAGAGGAGGACGGGGGTTAGAGAGGGTCGTAGTGTCAGAAAAGGTCACTCAGTGGAAAAGTGTACTCCACCGGTCTCATGACCTCAAAGTCGAAATCGTAGTAAGGAAGGTTTCTTGTGGGTCCTGACTAGAGGAAATCTTACCCGACCAACCTAGAGGAACGTCAGGTTCCCTGAGAGTTCTCAGAAGAGGTTGTGGTGTCAAGTTTTCGTAGTTAAGAAACCACGAGTCGAAAGAAGTGTCAGGTTGAGAGGGTAGGTATGTACTGGTGACCTTTTTGGTATCGAAACTGATCTACCTGAAAACAACCGTTTCATTACAGAGACGAAAAATTATACGACAGATCCAACCAGTATTGAAAAGAAGGTTTCTCGTTCATAGAAAATTAAAACACCGACGTCAGTGGTAGACGTCACTAAAACCTCGGGCGGTTTTTATTTCAGACAGTAACAAAGGTGACAAAGGGGTAGATAAAGGGTACTTCACTACCTTGGCCTACGGTACTAGAATCAAAAGACTTACAACTCAAAATGCGGTTAAAAAAGTGAGGAGAAAGTGAAAGTAGTTCTCCGAGAAAACAAGAAGAAGTGAAAGACGGTATTCCTACCACAGTAGACGTATAGACTCCAATAACTATAAAGAGGACCGTTAGAACTAAGGTCGAACACGAAGGAAGTCGGGTCGTAAAGAGTACTACACGAGACGGATATTCAATTTATTCGTACCACTGCTACATGTCGGAACTGACTGAGGAAAGGCACAAACCTTGGTCAGACAACAAGATACAGGTCAAGACTGACATCGAAGAACTGGACGTATATTTAAAGAGTTCTCCGTCCATTCCACCAGACCATAAGGGTAGAGAAATTCTTAAAAGGTCCCAAACAACACCAGGTGTGTAAGTTTCTGAAACCGTGTCAGTTATTTCCTCTTCATCTATAAAAAGACCTTGAGAGAACGAAAAACCTACTAAGTCACCTACAACTGTTAAACTAGAGACCAAGGAGACGGAAAAGATTTAGGTCGAACATGTAGACCTTCAAGTGCCAAGTGGATGACGACTTCGGACCGAACCTCTTAAAACTCGTAATAAAATGATCGCACACTCTACTCACGGTAACACGCCATCAAACTCGTAAGAAACGAGTTCTAACAGTCCTGACAAAGATTAAGTTGTCTATCCTTGACGATTGGCTTTCCCAAAAAAAAAAAAGATAGTCGTCAGTTATAAAAGGTACTGACATCAACAAGCAACAACAACTTAGTAATACAGCACAGACTAAGAAAAAACTGGGGTACTTGACCTCGACTAAAGGAAGAGGACCCCTAGAAGGGTTTGGTCCCTAGTTTGGACACAGAGGATGTAACCGTCCACGTAAGAAATGATGGCTCGGTCGTCCCTTCGGGTACTGACATCATGAATGAGGGAAAGCCTTTGGAGGGTCCCGGGGAGTAACGAGTGATCATTTTTGTACTTGGTGGGGAAGTAACCACAAGTCCAGACAGACACCGGACTGATCGAAAGATCGGGTAGTGAGAACAGGAACAGACCGGACGTGTCGTCGATTCAGTCTTTGGGTATAATTGAGTTCGGACGGAACTTGGGAATAATGGAAACGGAGTTCACGGAAAGAGGAAATAGAAAATAATTGATAATTTAGGATGGGTCAGAAGTCTTGGGTAATCTTTGTGACGGAGGGGTCGGTCTTCAGTCCCGAAGAGGAGTCTGGAAAGTCGGAAGAGGGTACCGTAAACAGTGTCAGAGTGTACAATTAATGGACACTTACACAGAGTCGAGAGGATAAACTAAATTTCAAGTGTGGAACTATGACTATAATCGTTGATTAGGAATGTCGTCAGGACACTCCTTGGGTGAATAATAGGTAGAAATCCTACTGTAAACCTTTGATTATGAACAGTCCTAATTCTTTCAACGGACACTTGTGTAGTATAAGTCACGACCTAGACCTGGTGACCAGACAAACCAAGATCGGGGGCACGACGGAGGAGGACCTAGGGACCATGGGCCGTACATTCTCCACAAATCATTCCAAGTTTCACTTGACGAGAAACGTTTGGGTGACTGTAAATTAAGACAGGGAAATTTACGAGTCGTCCACGAACTACTCATACAACTACTTTGGTTCTGGACGTATAGTGTAAGGTAGTTTTAAAAACTTCCGTCAACCTTATACTCTGCTTATATCATAAATAAAAATGTACGGTAATTCTTTCTTTTTCGAGACGATTAATTTTATACCACATTTTACTGGAATATTGAATTGTAAAATACGAACAACTTTCTAAACAAATATGAATCTAAATCTCGATACATCTGGTTCCTACTCTACCGACCTATCGTAGTGACTGAGCTACCTGCGCTCAGACTCACTTGAGACCCTCAACCACTACCTGTCCCTCCGAACCGCACGACGCTAAGTACCCCAACGTTTCTCAGCCTGTGCTGACTCACTGACTTGACTTGACTCTGTATCTAAACATGTAGTGACAAATTCTAAGGAAAAATTTGTATTTTAACCAGTAGTCAAGTCAAGTCAGCGAGTCAGCACAGACTGAGAAACGCTGGGGTACTTAGTGTCGTACGGTCCGGAGGGATAGGTAGTGGTTGAGGGTCTCAAGTGAGTCTGAGTGCAGGTAGCTCAGCCACTACGGTAGGTCGGTAGAGTAGGAGACAGCAGGGGAAGAGGAGGACGGGGGTTAGGGAGGGTCGTAGCCTCAGAAAAGGTTACTCAGTTGAGAAGTGTACACCACCGGTTTCATGACCTCAAAGTCGAAGTCGTAGTAAGGGACGTTTCTTTAAGGTTCCGACTAGAGGAAGTCTTACCCGACCAACCTAGAGGAACGTCAGGTTCCCTGAGAGTTCTCAGAAGAGGTTGTGGTGTCGAGTTTTCGTAGTTAAGAAGCCGTGAGTCGGAAGAAGTGTCAGGTTGAGAGTGTAGGTATGTACTGGTGTCCTTTTTGGTATCGGAACTGATCTGCCTGGAAACAACCGTTTCATCACAGAGACGAGACGTTATACGACAGATCCAACCAGTATTTAAAGAAGGTTCCTCATTTGCAGAAAATTAAAGTACCAACGTTAGTGGTGGACGTCACTAAAACCTCGGGGGGTTTTTATTTCAGACAGTAACAAAGGTGACAAAGGGGTAGATAAAGGGTACTTCACTACCCTGGTCTACGGTACTAGAAACAAACGACTTACAACTCGAAATTCGGTTGAAAAAGTGAGAGAAGAAAGTGAAAGTAGTTCTCCGAAAAATCAAGGAGAAACGAAAGACGGTATTCCCACCACAGTAGACGTATAGACTCCAACAACTATAAAGAGGGTCGTTAACTAAGGTCGAACACGAAGAAGGTCGGGTCGAAAAGAGTACTACATGAGACGTACATTCAATTTATTCGTCCCACTGTTATATGTCGGAACTGCATGAGGAAAAGGATAAACCTTGGTCAGACAACAAGGTACAGGTCAAGATTGACAACGAAGGACTGGACGTATGTCTAAAGAGTTCTCCGTCCAATCCACCAGACCATAAGGGCAGAGAAAGTCTTAAAAGGTGTCAAATAACACTAGGTTCCTAAGACACTTTTTTTACTTTAATGTCAATAAGAAGGTCACTATTTATAAATGAAAGGAAAATAGTCAAATGTGACAAAGATATAAAAATTAAAAACAAAACATCAGAAAAAAGATATTTAATTAAATCAAAATAAACTTCCTATTAATGAAATGTCATAACATAACGAAAGACCGTTTGTAGTTGTTCTTAGTCGGTATCACATTAAAAACCCCGACCTCAATAAAACTTACCATTACTTTAAGTTATGTATCATAATTGTATAAAGAGTATTGAGTCAACTTCCCTACCGACGGAGACTACACGGATAGTGGAGGGTCACATCAACACTGACATTCCATTAATGACAGAACCGGAACGATTTTGGAGTCAAGAGAAGAAGTGACAACACAGAAGAATAACAAAGTAACGAACAGCAAAGACAGTGGTTTTTTCGTCATCAAGACTACTTTGTCCATCATCTTCTATCTTTGATCTCTAATTTTATTTTGAAAACTGTATAGTGTGAAAAACAAAAATACGAATGTAAGTCAATATGAGATCAACTTTCCCAACCTACATAGAAAACTGAATTATTTTTGAATGTTCCATTTATTTAGGGTTATAAGATCCATTCTTTTCCAGGATAATTGACGCAACCGAACACTTATTCTATATGAATTATGATTTGGCATGGAAGGGGGAAAAAATATGTCTAGCGCCAACCCGACGGTCTAAACAAACTGTTTCCGATACCTGTTATACTGACAAGCTCATGGACTACGGCACAGACTACGGTCTCTCAGGTAACTATACCCGTACTTGAGGAGTTTCTATCTTATTTATCCTTATAAAAGTGTTGTAAAATGGGATAAAAATATTAATAATAAAGAATTACATTAATTTACTCTTGTACCTACTTAAATAATAATACTGATCTAAATGATGAATTAAGTAGACTATATTGACGACTTAAAACATCAAGACCTACATACGGTAAAAATAAAACTAATTTAATATTTTTGTTTATGATCTTTCATCAATTATACTATTTTGGAATATATAAAATGGACACTAACTAGTCGTTGTATTTAGAATACGGATGAATGGATATTCATTCATCCAATTTTTTCCCATAGTAAGAGAGAGAACCTACACCCACCTCCGTCTCTACATTCCACCGAACAGATCCTGGGATGACGTTTAATCTTACAGTCATGGTCTTGACATGTACAAATTTAGCTTTGACCCCTTTAATCCCTATAGAATAAATTTCAGACTCGTGTCTATTATTTCGTGATAGTTTCTACAAACCAGAGTTAAGACTGACTCCATCTCCTCATTTGATTTTTAATCTACACACACACATACACAAAAAATTAGGACTAATCTTACCAGACAGAAACATTAGAGATTTTTCATTACGAATAAATATTTAGAGAGGGACACTGTTTTACCTATAGAATGCCTAATCTAAAAGAGACAGGATTCTTCCCTTACTCCGGTCCTGTCTCGGTTCACCGCACGTCACTCGTGCGTCCGTTCCAGGACTCCCTGCCCCCCGAACTCGGGGAGTCTAGCGGTAGGTACACACCGTCTGTAAACATAAAATAGAAATGAGACTTATTTGACTATTTACTGTTATTTCCCCATACTTCATACGAGAACCTTCGTATTACTTTGATTGATAAAACCTGATTACCCCTTCCCGTCCTTTTTAATCACACTTCACTTAACATTTCAACTCAATCGAAGTTCATGTAGACACGTGAAACTCGCAACCTTCGGTCCACGATCTTAGTAGACTTCCCAATACTAAGGGAATACACGGACCGTTCAACTACGACCACAGACGACCCCTAGATCGTCCCCGGCAACTGGCTTTGGGAGTACATACATGCCAGGGAAGTACACTCGGTCTACAGGAATGTTACCCAATCCACCAAAGACTCTCGGTCGCGGGATTCTCCCGTATATTCGAAACGATCCGTCTTCGACTTTCAGTACCTCATAACGAACACGAACAAACTAATCTTCACTCTGTGGTTCAGACTGGGTAGTAAACGTAACACCCTACAGTCTCTTAAAAGTCTGTTGTAAAAATTCGGTAGTGTCATTGGTAATGAAAGTCCAATTAAATGATCGTGAAGTAACGGACACTTCTAATCGGAAAATTAATTGTCATAAGATTTGAAAATTTCTCCCGATCCAAAATGAGAACTTAACACAAAGTTTTCTAAGAATGCAGAGGAAATAATACTACCAAGTAAACAAAATAAGACTGAGGAGTATCAAAAGAAGAACTACCAAATTTAGGTCCTCTTCTTTCTATCCGAAAGAACGTTTCGACCCATTAAAAATCAAATGTAAAGAGACAGTGAAACGGTAGTTCTTTACGTGGAAGGAAACCGTGTCATGAGATATATTAACAACCAATGCACGATTATGAATTACAACATAAACCAAAAGTGTCTATTTTGGTAGGACATTAATACCTTCATTAAGTCTTGACGACTTAAAAAAATTCACTTGTCAAGATTCTTAAAGGTTTTGGAAAACGAATTCAAAGTGACACTTTTTATGACAGTTTAAAAACAGAATTTCCTGTTGACAGGAGGAAAAATTTATTGATGAATGCATAGTGTACCACTAGGTACACCATAAACACCGGTAATTCGTTATCTTGCTAATGTAAAGTGAACCTTTTTACAAAAGACTCCATTTAAATCTAAGTCATATACAAAAGGATAAAAAAAGAAGGAAAAATGTCGAGAATATTAACGAAAAAGAAAAAAATTCGATGAACTTTAAAACACCATTTGGTGTAAAACTCTAGTCTTAAAGAAAATACTGAAAGAATAAACATCCTAGTGTAGTGATATTTATTTTTTTGTTTTATTAATATACGTATAAGGATTTTTGTCGGACACTTTTAAATAAGATTCACATTTGGTAAGTATCTATAAGTCTTTGATATATATTTGAAACAAAGAACAACCTTTTCAAAAGTTCTTATCTTAGTACTAGAAACACTTCGTTGTTGTCCTAAGGAAATTGTATAGTTGTGTAGTGTACTATAGTTCAATAAAAATAGTCTAAAAGAAGACAAAGTTTCAACGATCTTTGACTTTTTAATCTGTCGGTCGACCGTCCTCCTTTTGTACTAGTGGTCGTCCGTCTTTATTTACACCGATACTGTTGTCTTTGTCCTTCAATTTTCTATTAAATTTAGAGGTTCGTTGAACTCTTCAACTACCCTTTCTAGAAATGTCACTCTCCACAATGAAGACGTTTTCGACAATCATTATTTAGTGGATTAGTTACAGAATAAGAAGAAGGGAAAACTTAGGGTAAACGAATAGAATAATAGACCTACATAATAACCAGTAAATTAAAAATCTGAACTAAACTATTATTACAATATTTTAATTCTTTTCGGTAACACGGAAAGACCGAGGGAGACAGGGAAACAGACGACCAGTGAACCTCATTCCTGATGCAACACAAGTCGAAACGTCAAAGACAACACCATAAATCGGGTAGTCATCCATATGTGACCCTTCGTGCCCACCGAGTCACCATTTCTTAAACGGACGTCACGTCTTCGACGTCTAAGTTAGGGACCCAACCCTTCTAGGGGACCTCTTTCTTTACCGTTGGGTGACATCATAAAGAGATACCCTTAAGGGTACGTGTCTCCTCACTGTCCGATGTCAGGTAACGCCAGTGTTTTCTCAGTCTACACTGAGACTGATTTGTTGTTCCATATGTTATGCATCCACTTAATTAGTTTTGAACCAGAATGTTCCTTACACGAAGACCGCGAAACGAGAAGTCGTCAGTGGACAACGACTACCCTAATGTACTCGGGTCATATCCGGAATGTGACACGGACATAGGATTGAGGTTGAATTGCCCTCAGTCTATGTATCCTCATAAAAGAACTCTCCAGTCTATTAGAGGTAATATAAATTTTCCTACCACAAGTTGAACACTAAAAAAAAAAGTTAACTTCATATCAAGTATATGGTATAATACATTCAATGTCCACATGTCACATCACTAAGTGTCAAAAATTCCGAATATCAGTAAACATTAATTTTATGACCGATATAAGGGACACAACATGTCATATAGGAACATCGAATATACATTGTCAAAACATGACAAATTGGGGGATCGGAATATAACAGAAGGAGGAAGGGAGGTAACCATTAGTGAAAACAAAAAAATATAGACACTTACAAAGAAAAAACAATATAAGTGATCAAACAAAAAATCCAAGGTGTATATTCATTATAGTATGTCACAAATTGAATAAAGTGAATCGTATTATGAGAGGTTCAGGTACGTACAACACCGTTTTAAACTGAATTTAGTAACGTCATAAAAAACCTAGACAGAGGATTTCGTTTCCTTTGTTTCCGTTTTTTATTTGATTACCCTGGATTAATGTGAATTTTCGAAAACGTGTCGTCTCCTTTTGTATCTGTTTTACTTTTGTGTTGGATGACTTACTCTCTTTTATAAACATTTACTATACTGACTATTCCTCAATTATAGGTTTTGTGTAATCGTAGGACATGTGTAGTATAGTTTTTTGGGTTAATGTTTACTTACCTTCTACCCATCTGTAAAAAGGTTCCTCCTGTACGTCTATCGGTCGACTGTGTACTTTTCCACGAGCTGTAACATTTAATAGTCCTTTTACGTTTAGTTTTGGCGTTACTCTATAATGAAGTGTGGATAGTCTTACAGCTGGTAGTTCTTGCGTTGTTTACAAAAGTTCCTACTCTTTTCCCCTGAGAACATGTGACAACCACCCTTACATTTAACTACGGTAGTGACCTCTTGTCATACCTCGAAAGAGTCTTTTCATTTTCATTGTGATGGCATACAAAGTCGTCGGGATGAGGACCTGTATATGGACCTTTTCTACTTTTGAGTTAAGTCTCTCTAAGCACATAGGGTTACAACAAGTCTTGTCGTAATAAATATTATCGGTTTCATACCTTCGTTGGATTTACGGGTACTTGTTTATTTACCTATTCCTTCTAAACATATATGTGACCTTACGATGAGTCGGTACTCTTCTTACTCCACAAAAAAAAAAAAGGGGATTGTAAATCCGGCTTTGTCAAAACTTACTCCAGTTACGTCTAGGGAGACGACCAGAATTCTAAAGTGACCAAGGACTTCAGACTCACGACTCCAGGATATCCACTATGTACCTGAGGTAAGAGAACTTAGCACACTGTGAACGGTGGTACGGACGTCTAGTCACCACGAAGTAGAATCTTCACAGACTGTAGGACATCAAAAAAAGTGGTGTGGCGAACCGTACGCACTGAAGGGACCGATCCTTAACTTGGACGTGGGGGACTTCACCTTCGTGTCCCAGAACTGGTCTTTTCGGGACCGTAGGACATAAATACCATCGGCAGTCACTCAATCGTAGTCGTGACCCAAAAGGTAGTCAAGACTACTCGTAAGAAGTCCCGACACCTTTTCCTTATCCTTCAGTCTTAGAGGGGTTTGGTTCGTTCGTTTCTGTGACCATTCTTGAGTCACCAAAACGAAATTACAAGAAAAAACGACAACAAATCAACGATTCAGTACAGTTTGAGAAGACACTGGCGTACCTGATAGGTACCCTAAAAGGTCCGTTCTTATGACGTCACACAAAGGTAAAGGAAGAGGTCCCCAGAAGGACTGGGTTCTTAACTTCGTGTCGAGCACGCTACAGAGGACGTAACGTCCGTTCAAGAAGTGACGACTCGGTGACCCCTTCGGGGATTACAAGAAATTACTCTCGGAAGACAAGACATTGTCTTCAGGTTCAAGACATTGTCTTCAGGTTTCGGACTTACTCGGAATCTCTCTGTCGTTTCATTCGACAGTATATCACGTCCTTTTCGTGGCGTTTTCAACAAACTTTTGGACCCATGATGCCAAAAAAGAAAAAAAAAAAAAAAAATGAAATAAAAAGAAATGTTATGACATAACCAAAACGATATGTAGTTGTACTTAGGACACATGATAGTAAAAATTTTTTAATGGATTTTGAACCTTTATTTCGTCTTTCTAATGACGTCCAGTGAAGTTTCAACATGAATCTCCCAACAGATTGACCCGATGGGTTCCTAGTAGACTTCGAGATCCCGTTCCCTCAACCGTTTCATAGGATACCCAGTTTGGTACGGATAGGGGACAAAATACATTCATTACAGAATCCCGTCGTATCGGTGCGAGTAAGTAATAAACAACGGATACCGATGAAACTACAGTGTTGTCTCAACTCATCAACACTGTCCCTGGTTTACCGGATCTTGCGGACTACGCATATATATATATACGACAGACCGGGACGTGTCCCTTTTAAACGACTGAGGACGAGGTCTCCTCCTTTCATTGAACCATGAATGATAACTGATCCCGGGTTACACTCTATCTACAATCTACACTCTATTAAATCTCTTCTGACCATTCAACGTTTCCTTAGTAAACCATTTTTTCCATTGAGATACTCAATGCCAAAAGAACGGAACTTTCCGTAGACCAAAACGTAGATAGAGACGTCAGAATCTTGTCGTAACAAAAGGGAGGTGCACGCGTGCACACACAAACACATAGTCAAAGAGCACAGACAGAAACTTGGTTGGAACAGTAAGACGATTGGAGGAACGATTACTCAATTTAGAAACTGTACACCAGTGATATGGAAACATACTCTCAAAAAAAATTAAACATCTTTTAACATGTCACAGGTGAATTCCGGAGTGATACGGAGGAGTGCTTACAAGGTAGAACTCCATCAGTGAATTGGGACGTCTCAGAGACCAATGTATAGAATTCATCTCTACTATTATGGGTATGAACTCGATTTGATGAAAGAGTAGACGCTACATCATAGACGACCTGTGTCAAATCCTTAATAAATTCTACTACGTATATTTGTAAAAAACAATTGACATTTCGTGACCAACGAAGAACTGTTTTAGATTGGGAATCCATAATTTTGTACTTTAGGGACAATGCATACTTAACGTTTGACTCTGAGTCAAGAAACTAAAAATACAAGTCTCACAATAAAGACTTTTCGTCTACACGTTTCCCTAATGAGAATTCGGATAATGGGCGGACTACTTACGTGATTTTTAACGAAATAATATCACGAAATAATACTATAAAATACAATCTGTATAAGGTAACTATTGGTGTATATAATTTAAGAGTTCTTCATCAATGCTCAACTTTTAAAGATCCGATACTATTGATGTTTTCCTTGGTTTATTCCATTATGTCGACACAGACTTGACCTTTATTGACAGAAAAATAACTTTCTTTTTCGTTCCTCGTTGAAAGTTATTTTCACTGTCTTCACTCCCGGGGTAACGACTTTTTACTTCGTTATTCAACAAATGAAAAATCTCGTTACAGTCAAGAAAGTTTGGTGTGTAAATAAGTATATGATTTTATAATTATGTTTAACGATATACCTTTGGACAAACAAAAAAAATCACCTTTGTACAAAACTTTTCTTATCGTCGTGAAGACACTAGTCGAATGAGGGAAGGGTATTTGATTCTATATGAATCCTCAAAATTATATCAAAATTTTAGTCGAGTTTTTTAAAAATACGTAAAGAACTATGGGGTTTAAAAAATTTCGTACTAGTGACGAGTACTATTCCATTTAGTAAGTCAGAAAATAAACAATACAAGGTTTACGGAACTCTCCTCATAGACTGTACATCATCCACCAGTGATTTATAACCAACTTAAATAACTTACTTTAAGGACCTTTTTCTGGGTGAAGGAAACGGGTGGTGACGCGAGACTTTCCAAAGTCCCCATTTCACCCTCCCCGAACTCTCCTCTTTTAGAGTCAAATCCCCAAACCTAATTCATCCACACTAATACAATTTACTCAGGTGATTTGGTTTCCTTTTCGTTTTTTAAATATATGATAGTTGTCGAAAGTCCCAATTTCAGAACCCTATATCGACAAGAACCCCGAAGAGACCATAGAGTCGTCATTTGTTAGGTGGACGGTTGCGTCCTCCACGTTCTCTGAGTCCAAGTTGGGGACCCAGCCCTTCTAGGTGACCTCCCTCCCGTACCGTTGGGTGAGGTCATAAGAACGGACCTTTTAAGGGACCTGTCTCCTCGGACCTCCCGATGTCAGGTACCTCAACGCATCTCAGTCTGTGCTGACTCACGTGTGTGTGTGTATCGTTAGTGGTCCTACTGCTCCTCTGTTTGAGAGTTCACAAAAATAATGAGAACGGTCTGTCAACTTGAGAAGTCTTCCTGTTCTACTAATAAAGAAAATTCCTACGACGGTTTTAAATGTTCCGACCTTAACAAGTATATGGATTGTCACCTCACCTGTATGAAACTGGACCGTGGGTAAAGATAGTCTAAGATGACAGACCCCACAGGACGGACCACTCGTGTGGAAGTCCCCTACCTCCGAAGAATGACACCTCCTGTTTCTCCCATCATTCTTCGACTCAAGGAACCGAAAAGGAAGGAGATGGTCCCTGATTTTACAAACAGATTGACAACATGGTCGAGAGTCCGACCAATACAAACACATCAGTACGTACTGTTGGGTCAGGTCATAAGAACGGACCTCTTAAGGTACCCGTCTCAGTAGACCACCCGACGTCAGGGACCCCAGCGTTTCTCAGTCTGTGTCGACTCATTGAAAGTCAAGTGAAGTACAAGTTTGAACCTTGGGAAGGAAGGTTTCGGGGGTACTCTGAGATAGGACTCACCCACTCTCGGAGTAGAACTACACCAATTACACGTGTGGCGTTTTGTTGGTAGTAGTCCGAGTCTTAAGTACGACTCGTTGTCCTACTGTCTTCAATAGTATTCTGTAATCTAACGTTTTGGTGGACAACCGTGAGTACACAGGGGTGATAATGTGTTAAAAAAAATACGATGATCATATTGACACCCGACTGACGTCGGAAGGTTTGATTTTCAACAAACCTCTCGTTTCCCGTTTGACTTTTCCTTTCTTTCGGTCGTCAGTAGTGGATTACGGTCACGTGTTTTTTCAAATTTTCATGTAATTCACAAAAGTTTTACACATCTATGGTTTCTCGTTTTGGTAGACCCACTCCGTAGGGGAACGAGAATAAAAGACATCCCCATAATTAAGACTTGACCTTTTTCGAGTGGGACAGGTTCCATTGTATGAACCATGAATTGTGGAGTAGGGTTTGGGGGTTCGTACAATTTAAGATTAATCATTATTTTAAATCTTCACGCACCGATGATTACGAAAAAAAAAAAACAAATTTCTAAACTAGTACTCCGAACTCTGCCTCTCCTTAGGGAGGGACAGGGTGAGTGAAAGACGGTTCTATGATTAAGGTAAGATCACGGAGGAGGGGGGTGGAGACAGGACGGGGAGAGGTAAATCCAGAAAAAAAAAAAACCGAACATTTGTTCTCTTTAAATAAAGAGTGTTAGACCTCCGACCTTCGGACCCCAGTTCCACGGTCGTACTAGTCCAAGACCGTTCTCGGGAGAACTCCCAACGTCTGAGGGTCGAAGAGTAGCACAGGAGTGGACCTCCTCTCGTCTCTCTCTTTCGTTCGAGAGAGAATTAAAAAAAAATTTTTAACCTCATATTAACGAAATATTACGACACAATGGAAGACGACATGTTACTTCATTTAGTCGAGAGAGAGACACACACATATATATAGGGGAAGGAGAACTTCGAGGGGGCGGTAGGGTGGGTACGTTTATAGTGTCTCGTGGTCCGACTCGAGACACGATGTGTCGTCGAAGGGTGATTTAACAGGTACCGTCACATTATGCACAGTCAGGGTGAAAGGACCCGAAGGAACTACCGAGTCGTCATTTCTTAGACGGACTTTACGTCCTCTGTCGGACGTTATATCCTCTGCGTCCACACTAGACCCAGTCCGTCTAGGGGACTTCTTCCTTCACCGTTAAGTGAGGTCAAGAATGGACCCTTTAGGGTACCTGTCTCCTCGGACCGTCTAACGTCAGGTACCCCAACGTTTCTCAGCCTGTACTGAGTCGCTGATTTGGTGGTGGTGGTAGTGAAAAGGAATAAACAGAGTGGGAGAGGAAGGAAGTGACACAGGTCTGTAGACAGGAGATATAGACGTAGAGATAAGGACGGGACGTTTATCCAGGAAGACATGGTAAAAGGATCTAAGGTATGTATACACAATTATATAAACAAAAAGAAAAGGACTGAATGGTGAGAAATTCACCAGGTAGTATAGTGATGTTTACTGGGTTAAGGCAAGAAAAACACCAACAGAATAATAATAACAATAGAAAAATTAGTCGAAGTATTTGGGAAGACTAGGTAGTCCCACGAGAGGGACGGGACTGAGGATGTACTGGGAGGGAACAGAAAAAGAAGGAAAGACAATCACGGGTAATATAGGAGGAAATGATTCCCTAGAAGGTGTAACTTGGGTTATTATCGTGACTCCTGAACCGGTCTCTCTCGACACCCATTACGAGTAATCAGAACTTTCTTAAAAAGTCAAGCTAGTGGACTACTTAGATCTCCCTCTACTCCCCGACACCAGAACTGATTCCACTTCTGTGGATTCTTACAAATCCCAGGTGACGACTTCTGAGTCTTCAGGGGACGTCCCCGGGGTCGTCCTGACCGTACACTACAGTACGGGGTAGACCCCCCTCCTCCTTCTGTCCCGCCACACCGTCGACGACAAAGGGAGGTCGGTCAACAACGCTGTGTCCTTCCGTCCGGTCATAAAAGTCTAATAAAAGAGGTTTTTTTCGACCCTGGGTATAAAAGTACACTTTAGAGGGATAAAACTATAAAAACGTACCTAATCTTAGGGACTCTTCACTCAACCAACTCAGGATTAACAATCCTAAAAGTACTGTGAGTCTTCCGAGACTTTACAGTTGTACCCAGAAAAAAGTTACTTAGACTAAAAACTCTTTAGAGTTTCAACTAAGTGAACGAAGAGACCAAAATCCTCCGAGTGAGTTTATTTTTGTGTATGGTGTTAGAAAGTGATCTAGTTTCATTCTTTTACAAGTAGTTGACCAGTTTTCCCAGCACCACTTGTTAAAGAGATNACCACTTGTTAAAGAGATTGTCTTTACTCCATTGTATATTCTTGCCTCCTTTGTCAAAGATAAGGTGTCCATATGTGTGTGGATTTATCTCTGGGCTTTCTATTTTGTTCCATTGATCTATATGTCTGTCTTTGTGCCAGTACCATACTGTCTTGATGACTGTGGCTTTGTAGTAGAGCCTGAAGTCAGGCAGGTTGATTCCTCCAGTTCCATTCTTCTTTCTCAAGATTGCTTTGGCTATTCTAGGTTTTTTGTATTTCCATACAAATCTTGAAATTATTTTTTCTAGTTCTGTGAAAAATATGGCTGGTAGCTTAATAGGGATTGCTCCAGAGAGAAGAAACCCAGCTCCACCCACCAAAACTCCAACACAAGCTTCCCTAACCAGAAAACCTTGACAAGCCACTGATAGAACCCCACCCAAAGTGAGGAAGCTCCATAATAAAGAGAACTCCACAAATTCCCAGAATATAAAAAGGCCACCCCAAACGCAGCAATATAACCAAGATGAAGAGACAGAGGAATACACAGCAGGTAAAGGAACAGGAGAGTTGCCCACCAANAAATGCCCACCAAACCAAACAAAAGAGGAAGAGATAGGGAATCTACCTGATAAAGAATTCCAAATAATGATAGTGAAAATGATCCAAAATCTTGAAATAAAAATGGAATCACAGAAAAATAGCCTGGAGACAAGGATTGAGAAGATGCAAGAAAGGTTTAACAAGGACCTAGAAGAAATAAAAAAGAGTCACTATATAATGAATAATGCAATAAATGAGATCAGAAACACTCTGGATTTAAAAACCCAAACTTCACTATCCCAGTCTACCTGAGAGCGAGATCACTGGCTTGACCACTCTCTCCTCCTCTGGACTCTCCTTTTTCTCCACCAGGTGGCCTCTGTCTCTTTTCTCCCCCATCTCTCCTCTATCCAACTNGTGTTCCAGACGGTGGAGAACACCTAAGGAACAGGTTACTGGCAGGATTTGTCTCGCTCCTACTCATTCCTCTCTCTGATCCTCCTGGTCACCTCTGTCTACTTCCTCCCTCTCCTCTTCCCCGTATAACTCCGTAAATACCTCTGAGCGGTCCAGGCTATAGAGCGCACATAAGGAAGTGACTACTGGCTAGCTTGCTCTCTTCTCTTTTGATCTCACCGCATCTCATTCTAGTTACTTCTAACTACCCCCTCCATCTTCCCTTCTCCTTATAACTCAGTGTCAACCTCACTCGGACATCCAACTGGTACATGAAGTCACCTAGTGGGTTGGCGAGATCCGTAAAAAGGATTAAGATAATTATTCTTTAGGAGATCCGGTCCCCAAGGGTTGGAGACCTTAGATTACGGACTACTAGACGTCACCTCGATTGTATTATTGTTACCTCTGTTTCACATATTATTTACATTACGTAAACTTAGTAGACCTTTGGTAGGGAGGTGTGGGAGGATATTTTAGGTGGGGACGACGGTTTTTTCTAACCTCTGGTGACGACCGATGTCGTCGAAGACTTCCCAGACATAGAAGAGGACAATGGTATACTTTTTCCGGTCTACGTAGTAGGTTCTAGAGTGGTTCAGAACGAAAGTATCTGGATTCCTTGGAAAGTGTTCGGACGTAATTTTGATAGGAGGTAAGTTTACTAGTCAGACGTTTTTTACCCCAGTAAAGTGTAAGATTTACACTTCAGACAAGGGGACGTATATCGTACATTCTCTGAGACTCGAGTATAGAATACGGACCATTGTGCGTTGGGACCATCAAGGGGTTTGTGTAGTACTTCAAAGCGTTGACGCGAATCTCACTGGGGACCTAGTAGGAGGACGGGAAAGAACCGGACCCCGACCGAACTAGAGGAGGCCTACAGAGACTTTCAGTAGAGACTTAAGGGCTGACCCCAATTTAAGGGGGAAAGACCCGGGGGATCCCACATGAGAGTAGAATCGTAAACGGCATAATCTTACACGACTCCAACCGACAACCACAAACAGACGGTGGCTGACTCGGGGTAGAACCCATAGTGTTACGGGTCTTGTACCACGGGTTGTGTGTGAACAGTCGGTCGTCTACGAACAAGACTTCACAACCTTCCGTCGATCGCCCACGGAGGTACGCTCCCCCTGTTCGGTGCACTTGTGATTTTTGGTTTCTTTGCCACTTCATGGTTTATAGTGTTTGAGTCGTTCCTCAATATTATACTTAGGTCTCCGGGACCATTGTGATCGCGACCATTGGACCAGGTTTGGAACCAAACCTGGACAAGAAACAGAACCTCGGGAAATTTTACAAAAAATATCCAGTCCCCGTCGTCGACTCTCCTCGTTGGGGTACAGGTCCCTTGCCACCGACACGCCCATGTCCTCCCGGCTCTCCTCGATGAGGTGCAAGCTCCAGTCCTCCCCGTCGTCACTCCTCTACGGGGCACTGGTTCCATCCCTCGTCACCGACGCGAAACGACGTCGTCGACACTTCTCTATGGTGGTGCAGGTTTCATTCTCTTTGGGTTCATTCTACCATCCACAACGTTCTTCCGTAATCTCCCGTCTGTGTGACTTTGGTATGAGTTCTTTTGATCAGTTAGATTAGTGTGATCCTGGTGTCGGAACAGATTGAGTTACTTTGATTTGGTACGGCACACCCCGGTGGGTCCTGCCCACCCAGTACCACCTCTTCAGACTGTCTTACACCAGGTGACCTCTTCCCTTGCCGTTTGGTGAAGTCATAAGAACAGAACTCTTGGGGTACTTGTCATACTTTTCCGTTTTACCCTATCCTATGACTTTATTCTTGAGGGGTCCAGTCATCCATGGGTTATACGATGACCTCTAGTCACCTCTTTATTGAGGTCTTTCTTACTTCCCTACCTCGGTTTCGTTTTTGTTGTGGGTGGACACCTACACTGACTACTACCTCCGTTCCAGACTACGACATTTCTCGTTATAAGGTATCTTTGGACCTTATAATCCAGGTACTTAGTTCCGTTTAACCTTCACCAAGTTGTCCTCTACCGTTCTCACTTACAACTGTAAGATCCTTAGTCACTACTGATTTTACCTGACCTTACCCACTTAAATTGAGTCTACTGGTAATATAGATGATGACGCCCGTCCTTAGGGAGTCTTCTTTACCTCATCGGTAGTACCAGTTGTTTTCTCAGGCTTTACGTCATGAACCTACGTTAGAGTTTTTGCTGTCTTACTAGAGACAAGCAAAGGTTCCGTTTGGTAAGTCATAGTGTCATTAGGTTCAGATACGGGGTTGGTCATTGCGACTTCTTCGACTTCAACTTACCAAGATATTTCTGGATGTTCTGAAGAATCTTGATTGTGGGTTTCTCTACAGGAAAAGTAATGTCCCCTGACCTTACGTTTTCATCCTTCAGTTCTTTGTGGACCTCATTGTCCGTTTAAACCGGAACCTTATACCTTACTTCGTCCCGTTTCCGATTATCTTAAAACGGTTCTCTTACGTGACCAGTATCGTTTGTGGGAGAAGGTTGTTGTGTTTTCTTCTGAGATGTGTACCTGTAGTGGTCTACCAGTTGTGACTTTATCCTAAGTAATATAAGAAACGTCGGTTTCTACCTCTTCGAGATATGTCAGTCGTTTTTGTTCTGGTCCTCGACTGATATCGAGTCTAGTACTCGAGGAATAACGGTCTAAATCTGAATTTAACTTCTTTCATCCCTTTTGGTGATTGGTAAGTCCATACTGGATTTAGTTTAGGGAAGACTAATATGTCACCTTCATCCTTTATCTAAATTCCCGGATCTAGACTATCTATCTCACGGACTACTTGATACTTTACTCCAAGTACTGTAACAAGTCCTCTGTCCCTAGTTCTGGTAGGGGTACCTTTTCTTTACGTTTTTTAGTTTTGTCGACAGACCCCTCCGGAATGTTTATCGACACTTTTCTTCTCTTCGCTTTTCGTTTCCTCTTTTCTTTTCTATATTCGTAGACTTATGTCTCAACGTTTCTTATCGTTCTTCTCTATTCTTTCGGAAGGAGTCGTTAGTTACGTTTCTTTATCTCTTTTGTTGTCTTACCCTTTCTGATCTCTAGAGAAGGTCTTTTAATCTCTATGGTTCCCTTGTAAAGTACGTTTGCACCCGAGCTATTTCCTGTCTTTAACACACCTGGAGTGTCTTCGTCTTCTATAATTCTTCTCCACCGTTCTTATGTGTCTTCTTGACATGTTTTTTCTGGAAGTACTGGCTCTATTAGTGCTACCGTGCTAGTGAGTGGATCTCGGTCTGTAGGACCTTACAACGTCCCCCATGAGGCGTCTTTCTCTTTCCGTCACCTTGAAGGGGGTCGTCTCGACTCCCCAGGACTCCTTTTCACTCGGACGACAGGCGGTTGGGTCGGGGAGCCACTCGTTCTCTGTTAGTCTGCGCTGTCCCCAAGACAGATTCGTCAAGGTGAAATAACAGCATTCGAGGACCAAATATATCCGTTCGTCCCCCCAAAACGCTCCCTGAAAGGTATCAAGATGGCTAGTTCAATTTCCAGTCTAATGGTACACGAATGTAGTACTGTCCCCAGATAGTACTAGTGCGCAACAGGTGTACGTGTCTTTAGTTCTCTCGGTTAGTTTTTAAAACTGTTTGTTGAATTCGGCACGGAAGTAGAGAAGGCGGTCCGCGGTAGAATCGAAATTTGGTGTTTCGATCGGGAAGAAAAATTCCAAAGGGTCAATCCCGGGGTGTCTTACACTTCAGTTCACCCGGAATCTTTCGTTGTGATGTTTGTTTTGATCACCTCCACTACCTTGAGGTCACCTCGATAAAGTTTAGGACTTTCTACTACGACACTTTCACGACGTGAGTTATCCGGTCGTTTAAACCTTTTGAGTCGTCACCGGTGTCCTGACCTTTTCCAGTCAAAAGTAAGGTTAAGGTTTCTTTACGTTACGGTTTCTTACGAGTTTGATGGCGTGTTAACGTGAGTAGAGTGTGTGATTATTTCACTATGAGTTTTAAGAGGTTCGGTCCGAAGTCGTTATGCACTTGGCACTTGAAGGACTACAAGTTCAACCAAAATCTTTTCCGTCTCCTTGGTCTCTAGTTTAACGGTTGTAGGTGACCTAGTAGTTTTTTCGTTCTCTCAAGGTCTTTTGGTAGATAAAGACGAAATAACTGACACGGTTTCGGAAACTGACACACCTAGTGTTCTTTGACACCTGTCAAGAAGTTCTCTACCCTTGTGGTCTGGTGGACTGGACGGAGAACTCTTTGGACATACGTCCAGTCCTCCGTTGTTAATCTTGACCTGTACCTTGTTGTCTGACCAAGGTTTATCCTTTTCCTCATGCAGTTCCGACATATAACAGTGGGACGAATAAATTGAAGATACGTCTCATGTAGTACTTTTTACGACCCGACCTTCTTCGTGTTCGACCTTAGTTCTAACGACCCTCTTTATAGTTATTGGAGTCTATACGTCTACTGTGGTGGGAATACCGTCTTTCACTTCTTCTTGATTTCTCGGAGGACTACTTTCACTTTCTCCTCTCACTTTTTCAATCGAATTTCGAGTCGTAAGTCTTTTCATTTTAGTAACGTAGGTCAGAGTAGTGAAGTACCGTTTATCTACCCTTTTGTAACCTTTGTCGTCGTCTGATAAAACCCCCCGAACCTTTAGTGACGTCCANGTACTTTAATTTTCTACGAATGAGGAACCTTCTTTTCAATACTGGTTGGATCTATCGTATAACTTTTCGTCTCTGTAATGAAACGGCTGATTCAGACAGATCAGTTCCGACACCAAAAAGGACACCAGTACATACCTACACTCTCAACCTGACACTTCTTCCGACTCACTGCCTCTTAACTACAAAACTCGACACCACAACCTCTTCTGAGAACTCTTAGGGAACCTGACGTTCCTCTAGGTAGGTCAGGTAAGATTTCCTCTAGTCGGGACCCACAAGAAATCTCTTTCTTACTACGATTTCGACTCTGAGGTCATGAAACCGGTGGAGTACGTTTCTCAACTGAGTAACCTTTTCTGAGACTACGACCCTCCCTAACCCCCGTCCTCCTCTTCCCCTGCTGACTCCTACTCTACCGACCTACCGTAGTGCCTGAGCTACCTACACTCAAACTCACTTGAGGCCCTCTACCACTACCTGTCCCTCCGGACCGCACGACGCTAAGTACCCCAGCGTTTCTCAGACTGTGTTGACTCACTGACTTGACTTGACTTCACTATCAATGAATACCAATTCAAACACCGAGTCTGTCATTTCGTAGACAGATGTTACACCCTCTGGACCTAAGCTAGAGACACAACCCTTCTAAGGGACCTCTTCCGATACCGTTGGGTGAGGTCATGAGAACGGACCTTTTAGGGTACCTGCCTCCCCGAACCACGTCCGATGACAGGAACCCCAGTGTTTCTCAGCCCGTGCTGACTCGCTGAAGTGAAAGTGAAAGTACCAATTCAAAAGAAGAACGGAAAAAATATAAAACCTTCCCGCCCGATACACTGAAACTTTCTCCTTCCTTTCCTCCCTCTTTCCTCTTATTATAGGTACATAAGTAAATCGTTTATAAATAACTCGTAGATCATCACGACCCCTAAGTCGTTCGTGTTTTTTGTTTGTTTGGTTTAAGGACAGGAGTGTCAAATTGAAAGGTCCCGGTTCCCTCCAATCTTTTATTTACTTTTATGTATCCTATAAAATCTACCACCATTCACGAAACCTCTTATTTTTTCGTCTCCTCTCGGTGCCGCAACTCCTCTCCTACCCCCACTCCTTGACGTAAAATTTACTCCACCAGAGTCCACCTACGGAGTCCCTGTCGTCCTCGGTTCTCCTAGTCCTACCCCAATTTTCTAGACACACACCTCCCCGTAAAGGTCCCCCTTGTCCGGCTCCTCTGAATAAGGACACCCTACCTTCGACGACCTTCAAAAACTCTTTTCGTCACACTACAAGACTAACCACTCAGTCACTACAAGACTGGCGGGTCGAAAGACACGATCTACAAGTGTATTTGATGGGTAAGTCAGAACATTTCATGGGGTGTTCCGTGAACTAGTAGCAAAACGTCTACTCTCAGACGTACTGGAAAAGGTTTCAGTGTGGAGAAACCACACTGATTCCTAGTCCCTCTCAATTAGAGACACGTTCGGGACCGAAGCAGGGGACACTTTATCTTTCCTATGGATAGTCGTACGATCACATATAGTTTCCGGATCGTTTCACGAACCCCTTGTGTTGCTTACAAGTAGAGGAAGAAACAGGAGTCTACCGTGGGTGTTAATTCCTGTTTCCGTTGTGCGATCTATGTTCCGTGAGTGTCTCGGATCCGTGTTGGTACGTGAACGATTCAGAATCAACGGAAGAAAGAGGAAAAGGGCGGGACAGAGACCCAAGTCAAAAGAGCAGGTACATGCCTCGGACGACCTGAAGAGAGAGTCCGTCAAAAGTCAATCTTTCAAGAAGTGACCAAGATGTAACAAAATCTCCGAACAATGTGGGGGAGTCGTTGGTCGAACACGGGTGACACCCCTGAGGTAGGAAGAGTTCCTACTAAACTCTCCACACTACTATCCCACCCGTCCACTACAGTGCAAGTTCAAAGCAATTCAGTCACCACAAAGGTCTCCCGTCGAGACTCACGGGGTTCCTTCAAGAATCTAAAAGACTTTTACTTGCGCTTTATGTTTTACAGTGACGAACCTCACTAAGACGGAGAGTATACAGTAGGAATAATGAAATATTAATGGAAGACTGGAAATGACTGAGACTGTCAACACTCAGAAATTTTTTCTAAGTCCTTATAATGGTAATACGTCAACGGATCTTTGTCCCGGATTTTATGTAGACCGAAATTATCTTCTCGATTTTACTCAAAAGTAAAAAACCGTAACAGAACGAAAAGAGAGAAAAGAGGATGGGGGAGAGGGGGTGGGCGGAAAAAAAACTTAGTTGGTACTTAACGTTATTTTAAAGAGTGATTAGGAAAGACTTGGTAGACTTCGGTTCTATAAATCGTAGCTCTCGTAAAAAGGTAGTGCCCTTCGAAATCGTTGTGATTGAACCATAATCCCTTTAGATTAGGGATCGGGTGAATGCGTGTCGTACATATCTTAGACATAACAGTTTAGTGAGTGGTGAGAGAGTCTCCTTCGAAAACGACCGTGAGGAACTCTTACGATCTTCCTCCTCTATAGTAAACAGAGCAGTAATTCCGTACAAGATAATGTGAACCGGTTTACCGACGTTTGGAGTAAAAGACTGGGTATTTTTAAAGAGAAGTGATGAGGTTGGAAAGAAGGTCCTAAGTAGGAGAGGTAAGATGAGGCAAAGTTAACGTCATAAGTCTGTCAGATATCGATCACGGGTGACGTTTGTGTTCTAGAGTAGTGGACTATTTCTCTTTTCTTTTATTGTTGTCACTTTTCTTCTGTGTCTGTTATAAGATAACGAAGAAACAGACGACAAACTAAAGACTGTCACCCTTACATGACCGGACGTCCCTACGACGACCACCGTTTCCAATGTAGGTCGGAGTCATCCAGTACTCTAGACCTTCAGACGTCGGGTCCAGTAGCCTGGTTGAGGATGAATGGGACGTCTCTAAGTCCCCCACGCGTGAAGACGTTCCCCTCCTCACTCCTATGTAAAACAATACTCGACAAGATCTTAATCGAGGGTAACGAGTTGAAACGGACGTCCGACAAAGGTTTACACGAACCAGTATTCTTGGTGGTTTCAGAACGACTTTCCGGAGTAAGTCTCGGAACGACTTCTGGGACCACATCGTCCGGACCAAGTCGGAAATTGTTCGTGGACCCACTAAGAATAGTCCGTACACATCCTTCGTGTCTGTTTGTCTCACCTCGAGTCCGGCCGTGGAATCTGGGTGTCGCGGCAAAGAGACCGCGGCTAAGGCGGCAGCGAACACGCGGGAAAACCGAGGTCGGTAAGACGACCACCGTGATGACGTCCTCGGTCTCCCCTCCACCCGAGCTAGGGACCCAACCCTTATAAGTAGACCTCCTCCCGTGCCGTTAAGTGAGGTCATAAGAACGGACCTCTTAGGGTACCCGTCTCCTCGGACCCCCGATGTCAGGTACTCCAGGGTTTCTCGACCGACTTCACCGAATCGTCACCGTTCCACGGTGAGTGCACAAGGCACGATCCCCTACTGAGGTGCGGAAAGGAGTACGAGACGGGCGACGGGGCACGACGTGCGGGGGAAGTGGTCCGAGTCGTAATCCTGAGACCCGACCATAGGGAACACAAAGTACTCGGGGGTCGAGAGCGACCTTGTCCTTGTCGGGGTCATAAATAATGTCAGTCACCGGAGGGACGGTTATTGGGTACAGGATGAAAGAAGTCAAGTGCAGACGGAGTCTGAAGAATAAAACTCATGTTCCCTGAACCGCACAAAATACCAAGAGCACAACACGTCGGGTGTGAATACGATCTCTCGGACCGTGCACCATCCGGGAACTATTGAGACAATTGGAGTCAGACGACGCGATCTGATCCTCGAGGACTTCGACCCGGAAGTGGAGGTGGTGGGGTCGTGGGACAAGTACGGTCGGTGAACTTACACTCAACTTACTTAGTAACTCTTCGAACTGAAATATTCGTCCGTACCCAGGTCCGTCTTGAGACTCACCTCCCCTCTAATTCGCTTATGTTGAAACTTTCCCTTCTTTCCTCGGTTTATCGCCCTTTCGTGTCTTTAGACTTCTTCCCTCCTCCCTTCACTCTGTGTCCTCTCACCGACTCTCGGGCCCGAAAGTCTACGTCATCCAAACCAAATCTCTGGAACGAGGTGGTCCAGGATCTAAATACTGGAGTCCGCAATGAATTAAAGAGACTTGAAGTGTAGAAGTACACATTTCACCTCGGTTATCGACGAAAAAATAATTCGTAAGTGATATACGACTCGAGAAACATAGGTAATTGAACATACTAGGATTGTTGATAGGATATTCGTATATTGGGGGTAGATGGGTAGTGGGTCAAAGTTGTTCACGGTTGAGGGTCATTACTGAGAAAGAAGATATTGGAGTTGGGGAGGTTGGGTTGGGAGGTCCGGGGACAGTTGACTTTATTTTTACGTGTTACACTCTCGACACTCAAAACCCAGAGAAACCTCCAAATGACTCCTGATCTCCACTCCTCTGTGGAGTGTCTCTCGAGACTCCTCGACGAAGTCTCTCCCACCTCCACTCCTCCAGTCATCTTTGCACTAAAACCTCTTCCCAATGCACGTCAGTTCGAGTGTAGAACCATCTTCCAATGACAATCAGTGTTAGTCAATTACTAAAATCACGAATAGATTCATACCTCTCTACGTTCTTAGACCCAAGTACTTAAAAAAAGAGGACTTTTATTAGATGGACTTCCGAAAAAGACAGTCAAACGAGTCTCGTATTTCACGGAGTACCGACCACAAGTGGGCTTAAGAAAGGTCCCACAAAACGTCCAGTCACTCACGCCCCGGATTACAGGTCTAAGAATATCTTGACCCACCGTTCACTGTAAGGAATGAACTGAGAGGATGGGGTTGGGATGGGAGACCAATAAAAGTTCGTCTGAGGTCTGTCTTACAACTATAGAAGATATTACAAAACTATCGAAGCGGTGTAGACTTCAATAAGATTAGATTCATTTGTTGGACCCAAGACCTGTTCTTTGTCAACTTGCGGAAAGGACAAAAACAACGGTAAGAACAGAAAGTTGAAGACTTGGTGTGTCGGGTGAGTACTCGACTCACTATGGGTAGTCCGGCGTCCACCGGGACTTCAATCTCTTTCTTACTCCGAATCGTGAGAACGAGCGGTTCACTCTTCCGTCGACCACCTCTCGTAGTACCTTTTGGTAGAGAAAAAGACCCGAAACACACGTACTCGAGCTATTTCTACCAACGTTACTGACCAAGTCTGGTGTCGGTTTGGTCCGAGAGGGACTTATTTAGACGGAGGTCTGGATTTTGAGACAGGTGTACCGTGTAAGGGAACTAACGAATCTTCTTTGACCCCACGAGTAGACCCCTGTCAAGACCCGGTGACTCTGGAGTAATCTTGACCAGAGGAAACCCATTGTCGTTACTCGAAATCGTCGACGTGTCCGTCTGTCGTTTTTCTTTTCGGGTGAAACTAATTTAACAGTGAACCAGGACAGTGTAGTCCGATAGTAAAGCCGACTAGAAAGTTTCAAGAAACAGGGGTGTAGACTTCCTTAAGATTTTATGGACTCGAGACACTACTCGTCTACTGACAGAACTCATAAGGAAGAAAATCTCCACCTACAGAGTCGGTAAAACTCTGCTTACACGACAAATTTTCAAAGAAAAGAAGAAAAAGGGGGGGTCTCAAGTAAAAGGATGAATTCGTTACTCGAGATTTATCTGGCCAAGTGGTGCCGATGTCTTTTTTTTGTTGGTTTTTTCGTTAGGAACATTTTTCCCTTTATACTAGTTCAACGGTGAAGCATTAAGAGAGACATCTAATTATGGTCAAGGAGAACTTACTCTGAGATTAGGACTTCCTTAGAGGATTCCATAAGAAACACTAGTTATATTCCGTTTAGTTTCCATTCGAACCTCGGTCACTCTCTCGAAATAAATAAATAGTAAATAAAAAACATCACTACGGTTATAAGGGTCGTGTGACATTGAAGACTCCGTCTGTCGTAATACATTGGTACGTAGCTATTTTTGGTGGGGGCAGGACGACTCCGTCCCGAAGAGGAAGGAGGATTATTACTCGACCTCCAACAATCTCCATTCCTCCGTCTGACGAAAGAAAGACAACGTTCTTTCAAAACTACAGTCGGGAACCGTGCTTATCCCTCGACCAGCCAGGGTCCTTCCTTTCGGACTAGACCCAAGACGGAGTCCCGACCGTCTCCAAAGATGTGGACGTGCGGACGGTAAGTCTCGTGTCATTTGTCATTTGCTACAGGAGTAAGTCTCCAATGACTTTAAAGACACAGTTCTGTGTAGTAATTTACATAGGTGTCTTTCCGACGAAGATGGTGGAAACCGGTATCAAGAGACTTTACCGCAGAGACTCAATTCGAAGGGACGATCAAATCTTTTAAGATTCCGTTTTCCCCCGAGATCACTACGGGAGGTAAAATCGATTGTCGTGGACTACGGACTTTCGAGACGAGTAGGAGAAGTCATAACCTGGTTCTATGACCAAGAGTTGGTGTCACACCGAGACAAGTGGACGTATTATCGTCATCGACGGGATTTTCTGTTTTGCCGTTTGGAATCACTGCATTAGGTTTTTGCAAATAAAGAGTAAATGAGTAACGGAGAGGGGAGGGGAGGAGATGGACCTCCGTCCCGACAGACTTGTGTTCCTAGGGTCCCAGAGACGACACCCCTTCCCTTTTCTCCCTCCTCCAAGGGCCGAGAATCGGGTAACCGGTCTTAATCAATACACTGGGGTCGGGTGGAAGTTCCCTCCGACCCTTTGTACTTTATAGGCCACTCGTGACTATAAGACATAATGTAAACGACAGTATTAAGGTGCTAAAAGAGATAAAAGATCGTTTAGTGGCTGTTTTTACAACTTACTTCAGTCCTGTTCTTGGGATTTACGTGACACTTCACTGAGGGGAGACCATAAAACCAAGTCTCTTTCGGTAAGAAGTGCGGTCGAGGTGACACCCCAAGTCCTATCCAAGACCCAGGACCGGCTTCCTGCAAGTCCTTTGTAGTCCCGGGATCAGGACTTCCTTACCATAAGACGAGTCCCGTTCTTCTTACGACAAGAAAACATTCTTTGGGCGTAGTAAGGATCTTCCTTCCCTGATACTTTTATTGTGACAAGAGAAAAACCACCGACTTCAAGTATACGAGTAAAAGTTGAGGGGACAACTCCGTCCAAAGGTTCAGGGTCGACCTCCTACGTAATACAGTAGACGACGAGTCAAGGATTACTTGTGTTTCTTCCATCGTCGATGTCTTTTACAAAGTCCATCATCTCCTTGATGACTTTTTATTTTATCGTAGGGCCAGGACGGGACGTCTAGGTCTGACGCTTTACTGTGACCGACACATTTGTTATGTCCGTCCCTTTCAAGATCGTGGTCAAGGTTCAGTCATCAGAAGATGTCGATCCCCTCGTTCACTTTTGTCCACCTGAAAGGTGGACCACGTAGTCGAAAGACCCTCACTATTTACTCTCTAACTCTCCTTACGTGGAAAGTTTCCGTAAGGTCTTAGAACCTCTCTCCTACTAATCCCTCTGACTTCTGAAAATAAATAAAGAGCTTTCTCTGAATTCTTCCTTCTCTCTCTTTCTCAAAAATTTGAATATCAATCGTTGAACGGTTTAGACTCGTCCCACACTCATACACCGACTCACGAGTACATATTAATGTTACGATATCTCGGAACACAGTACACCTCATCTCCACTTATCTAAAAGACTTCACGATACCACCCTGAAAAAGTAATGAGACTTTCCTCCCCGACTAAGACTCCAGTGAACTACTCCCCCCAAAGAAAGAGAACGTTCCCCAAAAGTCAGATACTGGGCCTACAATGGTCTTCGTGAAGACTGGGGATTCTAGAGTCATCATAGAAAGTCATCATATAATTGTATTGTATTATTGTAGTCAAAGTGACGGACACCTCCAGGTCACGGTTTAAAGGTAGTTAAGAACCCCTGCGTGGGAGGGTATCGGGACACGGGAACCGATGTGTGTGTGGCGAAACCAGGAGTGGTACAATAGTTTTGTACTTTGATTCGAGAAAGTCGTCAAAAGTCTGTGTGTGTATCTGGGGTGATTTGAAATACTCGTACACAAATATTCAAATACTGAAGTGACTTCAATCGTCTGTTGTAAATTTTTAGGTAAAATACCTCTTTATAAGGTGAGAACACTTAACTTTCTGAGTTGTAACAATATTACAAGAGGGATTTTACTAGATATCTAAGTTGTGTCAGGGAAAGTTTTAAGATTCTCCAAAAATATATCTTTAACTATTCGAATAAGATTGTACGTATACGTTTATGTCTCCTGGATCTTATCGGTCTTATTAAACTTCTTGTTTCAAACTTCTGAATGTAGTGGAATCAGATTATATATAATATTTAGATATCAGGAGTTCTATTACACTATAATCGTATTTCTATCTATATATACTTAGTTACCTCGTCTTATCTCAAGTCCCTATCTGGGTGTGTATTTACCAGTTAACTGAGACTGTTTCCATATGTCCGTTAAGTCACCTTCTTTCTACAAGAAATTGATTACCACGACCTTATTAAGTACAGGGATACGTTTTTATACTAGACACGATGTATGAACGAGGTACAGTTTTCTTACTTGAGTTTTACCTAGAACCTAGATTTACATTTTGGGTCTTCATATTTTCAAAACCTTCTTTTTTATTCTCTTATAGAAACCCTGGAACTCAACCCGTTTCCAAAAAATCAATACTGTGGTTTTCGTAGTACGTCCTTTCTTTTCTGGCTTAATTAACCTGAAGTGATTTTAACCCTTGAAGACGAAGTTTTCCGTGACAATTTCTCTTACTTTTCAGTTCAGTGTCTCACCTTTTTTTTACACATTCGATGTATAGACCATTTCCTGAACATAGGTTGTCATATTTATTGAGAGTTCTCAGTCATTTTGTTGAGTTATTCTCTTTACCCCTTTATAAAATTACCCATAAATTATTTCTTTCTATACATCTACCATTTATTTATGTACTTTACTACGAGTTGTAGCAAACAATAAGACAAGTCAAGCCAACGAGTCAGTATAGGCTGAGAAACACTGGGGTACCTGACATCGTACGGTCCGAAGGGCCAGGTAGTGGTTGAGGACTTCGAACGAGTTTGAGTACAGGTAACTCAGTTACTACGGTAGGTTGGTAGAGTAGGAGACAACAGGGGAAGAGAAACACGGAAGTTAGAACGAGTCGTAGTCCCAGAAAAGGTTCCTCAGTCAAGAAGTACAGTCCCCCGGTTTCATAACCGTGAAGTCGAAGTAGTAGTCAGGAAGGTTACTTATAAGTTCTGACTAAAGAAAATCCTAACTGACCAAACTACAGGAACGTTGGGTTCCCTGAGAGTTCTCAGAAGAAGTTGTGGTGTCAAGTTTTCGTAGTTAAGAAGCCGAGAGTCAAAAGAAATACCAGGTTGAGAGTGTAGGTATGCACTGATGACCTTTTTGGTATCGAAACTGATATACCTGGAAACTGTCTTTTCATTACAGAGACGAAAAATTATACGACAGATCCAACCAGTATCGAAAAGAAGGTTCCTCGATCGCAGAAAATTAAAGTATTGACGTCAGTGACAGACGTCACTAAAACCTCGGGTTCTTTTATTTTAGACAGTGACAACGGTAACAAAGAGGTAGATAAACGGTACTTCATTACCCTGGCCTACCGTACTAGAAGTAAAAAACTCACAACTCAAAATTCGGCCAAAATCTCATGACCTCACCCACCGGTACAGGAGGAGGTCCCTAGAAGGGTTAGGTCTAGAGGACGTAACGTCCGCCTAAGAAATGACAGGCTCGGTGGTCCCTTCGGGAGTAAACAATAATCTCTTTACGTTTAATTTAGTGTATTCTACGATGATCTACTCTATGTATAAAAATCTTAGAAATACCTCTTCTTTTACGGATGGGTCAGGTAATAAGCACGGACCCTTTAGGGTACCTGTCTCCTCGGACCGTCCTACAAATTTTACTTTTTCTGATTACTATGGTTTATAGGAACTCCTACACCTCCTTAACCTTAAGAGTATGTGACGACCATATTGATGAAAACTTTCGTTAAACAATTTTTCAATTTGGATTTGGATTTTATACTGGGACCTCTTCCTTTACTGTTGGGTGAGGTCACAAAATGGACCCTTTAGGGTATGAGTCTCTTCGGACCGTCCGATGTCAGGTACCCCAACGTTTCTCAACCTGTACTGAATCTCTAATTTGTTGTTGTTGTCGTTTTTATACTGGGTCCATGAAATGAAGATCATCTTATTTACGTAAACAGGTAAATTTTCTTTATTTACTGATCATAGTTAATAGTTACTTAATAGTTACTTAGAGTTTTATTAACGTGACTCAATTTCTGTGGTCTGTCTTTTTCTCATGTATGATACACTAAAGTAAATATATTTTAAGACGTTTTCCGTTTCATTAGATATTACTGACTTTTTTCCAGAACCAACTGACCTACCCATCCCCCACCCCTATCACTTACACAAGTGATAGATCTAACACCACTATCAAAGTTCAAAAGTTTACCAGTACTCAAACTCATTTGAGACCCTCGACCCCGACCTGTCCCTCCGGACCACCCGACGTCAGATACCCCAGCGTTTCTCAACCTGTGTTGACTCGCCGACTTGACTTGACTTTGATAGTTTATCAGAGGAAAGTTGTACATGTCAAGTACAGTTAACATGGAGTTATTTCGACAACAATTTTTTTTAATATTTGTAAGGACGAGAGGTCTCTAGGTAAAATCCGAAGGAGTGGTACTCATCCAGAAGAGGACCGCGAAAGGGCGTAGTAGGAATCTGAGACGAGAGGAGGGAAGGGTAAGGAAGAAGGGTGGTGGAAGAGAACGAAGTTGTTGTACACAGAAAGGAGTAGAGTACTCGTCAAGAACGGGCATAGAGACTTGAGACTTGAAAACTGAGGTCAAGTTTGAAACTCAGAATGGTAGGCAGAATGCCACCAAGTCGGGGGTTCAAGATTTCGGTTTCACTGAGGTGAAGGATCGATCCTCGAAGTCGTTGAATGAGTGGTAGAGACGGGTACAAAGGAATAGATCGTTACCGTCACTTTAGTCATCATAAAAATGTCCAAACGACACTCCCGGTCTATTCAATTACATTATTTATCTCTTGTAAATCTTATTATGGACCGTATAGTGATAGTTTATGTATAACTCACTCACGTAAGATTCAGTATAGACTGAGAAACACTGGGATACCTGGTATCGGGCAGTCCGAGGAGAAGGTACCTTAAGAGGTCCGTTCTTATGACCACACCCAACGGTACAGGAGGAGGTCCCCTTAGAAGGGTTAGGTCCTTCTAGTTTGGACGCAGAGAATACAGAGGACGTAACCGTCCGTCCAAGAAATGGGGGTCGTGGTGGACCCTTTGGGGTTATATACAATTGGACAATAATGAAGAAGATCCTGAATTTTCATAAAAAGATTCTAGTCTGTTAAGAAGGAATTCCTTAAGTTAATTTTTACCCCTTTCGTAGACTTATCTGTAAAAAAGGTCTCTTCGGTAAGTCTACCGGTTGTCTATGGACTTTTCTACGAGTTGTAGTGACCAGTTTAGTCCTTTACGTATTACTCATAGTGGGAGTTGACAATCTCACCCATAATAGTTGGTGAGAATCTCACGATTCTTGCACCTCTTTTCCCTTGGAATCACGTTTTCCCGTAACGAGTAAGTACTACTAATAACGTCTCTGGTTCTAATTTAATAATTATACTACGTGTTTAGTAAAGGACTGACAGGTAGGGATCGTCTTTAAGTCAAAACCAGTGTCACTGTCTTAAAATTCGGGTCAAATACGAAATCAACCCGAAGGCACCACCGAGTCTACCAGTTCGCAGACGGGTGTTACGCCCTCTGGACCCAAGCTAGGGACCCAGCCCTTCTGGGGGACCTCTTCCTTTACCGTTGTGTCAGGTCATGAGAACGGACCTTTTAAGGTACCTGTCTCCTCAGAACGTTTGATGTCAGGTACCCCAGCGTTTCTCAGCCCGTGCTGACTCGCTGCAGTGAAGCAGTGAAGAATACGAAATCAATATATATAAGTGAACGTCTCTCGTCTGATGGAGGAACCAAAGAGGAAGGATTAGAGAAGAATGAAACACTAAAGACATCATTCATTAAAAGAGGACTAGTGTACTCGAGTACCCCACTTCGTTACGTTCCACAATAAAGTCAAGGACCTGTGATCCAAAGACCAGTCGGTCGAGAACAACGGACCTCTCCAACCACTAAAATCGACCTGTAGAGAGAAAGAATATGATTCTGAGAGTCGAGTGGACTCACGAAGAGTCCTCAGACCCACAGTTTGAAAACAGACGATTGATGTGGTCGCTCCTATCCTCTGACCTCAATCGAGATTACGGATACCGGTGGAGGAGTGAAAAAGAATTCTTTAGTTCTTTTACCTTGATGATGATACAGTGGACGTCTTATCCTTTACACCGAAATAAGAAAGTCTCTTAGTTAACTACTTTTTTATATACCTCGTAAAGATACTCCGTCGAACCGAGATTTGGTGGGTTTTTTGACCGTCGGACCCGACACGGATGGAAGAGACGGGTACCTGTCGAGTCCGGGTAAAACTCCCTCTACTCCGATCCCTCTTCCACAAGAACCAGTGATGAGACGGTGGTGTGGTTTGTGTCGAGTAGTGACTCCCGGTAGATTTCGATATAATAAAATTAAAACGAATTAATAATTTTGTTCTTTCGAGTAACAACTTAATCTTTTATTTCTTTCTTCTTTATTAATTATAAAATTATTAATTATAAAGTCATAGGAAAAAGTGTATCAACTCGTGTATGTCACATACACCAAAAACAAAGGACGAAAATAATGAAATATAGTCAAGTCAAGTCAAGTCAAGTAAGTGAGTCAGTACAGGCTGAGGAACGTTGGGGTACTTAGTGTCGTGCGGTCCGGAGGGAGAGGTAGTGGTTGAGGGCCTCAAGTGAGTCTGAGTACAAGTAACTCAGCCACTACGGTAGGTCGGTAGAGTAGGAGACAGCAGGGGAAGAGGAGGACGGGGGTTAGGGAGGGTCGTAGTCTCAGAAAAGGTTCCTCAGTTGAGAAGTGTACTCCACCGGTTTCATAACCTCACAGTCGAACTCGTAGTAAGGAAGGTTTCTTGTGGGTACTGACTAGAGGAAATCTTACCTGACCAACCTAGAGGAACGTCAGGTTCCCTGAGAGTTCTCAGAAGAGGTTGTGGTGTCAAGTTTTCGTAGTTAAGAAGCCGTGAGTCGAAAGAAGTGTCAGGTTGAGAGTGTAGGTATGTACTGATGACCTTTTTGGTATCGGAACTGATCTGCCTGGAACCAACCGTTTCATTATAGAGACGAAAACTTATACGATAGATCCACCCAGTATTGAAAAGAAGGTTCCTCATTCGCAGAAAATTAAAGTGTCGACGTTAGTGGTAGACGTCACTAAAACCTCGGGGGGTTCTATTTCAGACTGTGACAAAGGTGACAAAGGGGTAGATAAAGGGTACTTCACTACCCTGGCCTACGGTACTAGAAGCAAAAGACTTACAACTTGAAATTCGGTTGAAAAAGTGAGAGGAGAAAGTAAAAGTAGTGCTCCGAAAAATCAAGGAGAAGTGAAAGACGGAATTCCCACCACAGTAGACGTATAGACTCCAATAACTATAAAGAGGGTCGTTAGAACTAAGGTCGAACACGAAGAAGGTCGGGTCGTAAAGAGTACTACATGAGACGTATCTTCAATTTATTCGTCCCACTGTTATCTGTCGGAACTGTATGAGAAAACGGATAAACCTTGGTCAGACAACAAGGTACAGGTCAAGATTGACAACGAAGGACTGGACGTATGTCTAAGAATTCTCCGTCAGTCCACCAGACCATAAGGGTAGAGAACTTCTTAACAGGTGTCAAAGAACACTAGGTGTGTCAGTTTCCGAAACCGTATCAGTTATTTCGTCTTTATCCACAAAAAGACCTTGAGAGAACGAAAAAACTACTAGGTCGTCTACAACCGTTAAACTAGAGACCAAGGAGACGGAAAAGATTTTGGTCGAACTTGTAGTCCCTTAAGTAACAAGTGCATAACGACTTCGGACCGAACCTCTTAAAACTCGTACTGAAATGATCGTACACTCTACTCACGTTAACACGCCATCAAACTCGTAAGAAACCGTAACGGAAAGAAACCCTAACCTTACTTTTGACTGGAAAAGGTCAGGACACCGGTGACGACTCAAAAGGTGTAAAGGACCGTATAACTCACATCGTGAAAGTGTCGTAGTAGAAAGTCCTAAACTTTATCGTAATGAAATATATTCACAACTCCTATGAAACGTAGGTAGTCAAAATTACTGACGAATCATAAGAAGGACAAAAAAAACCGGTAAGAAGTTACTCACCTGTAAATCCAATAAAGGATAAAAAAGTTATATTGATCATATCATTATTTACAGAAACTACTATTTTGAAAAAGTATATATTCAAATAAATAATTTCATGTCTCATGGTTTTCTCCTTAGATACCCATTGTAATTATGTTTACAGACAGTAAATAATTCGTGAATGATATACGGTCCGTGAAATAATATACAAATTACGAGTATTAGGACGTTCTAAACATAATAGTAAACGTAAAATGACTATTTTCTTCCGAGTCTCAGTGTGTCGATAATTCACCGTTTTGACCCTAAGTGTACGCCCAACCAGATTAAGATTTTATGTAGACACTACCGATTAAAGTACTCAGTTGTACAGACCCGGTGTTATGGGTATATAAACCAGTTTGCAATAAGACCTACAAAGAAACTCACACAAAAACGTACTCTAAATGTAAATTTATGTATCTGAAACTCATTTACCTCTTCCTTTACCGTTGGGTGTGGTCATCGGAACGGACCTTTTAGGTTACCTGCCTCTTTGGACCATCCGATGTCAGGTACCCCAGCGTTTCTCAGTCTGTGCTGACTCGCTGAAGTGAAAAACTCATTTCGTCTAACGAGAAGTATTACACCCACCCAGAGTAGGTTAGTCAACTTCCGGACCCGCCCCCACCCCCCCCTTTGACTAGGATGAGGTTCGTTTCCCTTAAAACGTCGTCTACAGAAGTCTAAACTTGATGTTCGAAATTGAAAAAAGACTCAGAGGATTACTGGAAACATGAACTTGATGTTGAAATAGAGAAAAGATACAGAGGACAGACGGTCGAGTAGGACATCTAAAACCTAAAGAGTCGGAGGTATTTACGTACTCAGTTCAGGAATCTTATATAGAGAAATATATATATATATATATATATAACGTGTAAGATAGTTAACACAAAAAGACCTTTTGAGACTGATTATCTTGTAAAAGAACGATCTAATAAAAGTTTCAAAAACTATCGATAAAAACTTAACGAAGAGTCTTACGAATTGTTACTTATAAGGAAGGTCATTACATACTCTTCTGTGTTTGACTGTAAGTCTTTTCTCTTCTTTATGTCACACACAGACGGAGTGGGTGTGGTAAGTCGTAAGTAGAAAATTTTTAGGATAAATATATGATATACCTTTTCCTGTAAAGTCACAACGGAGTTAAATGTAAAGAAAAAGATTGGTTTCTTCGACTCGTAAAGAAATATTGAAAAGATCGTCCATTTGTACGTGTAAAAAAAAGACAAAAAGAAAATATTTCTAACTAAAAAAATTTACAAATGTAAAGACCTCAATTAAAACTACACATCACGTACTATTCCTAGACTGAACTAAAGAAGGTTTTACCGAGAACACCTTTTAAGAATTTCTCTACCTTTATGGTCTGGTGGAATGGACAGAGGACTCTTTGGACATACGTCCAGTTCTTCGTTGTCAATCTTGGTCTGTACCTTGTTGCCTGACCAAGTTTTAACCTTTTTGTCACGTGGTTCCGACATATAACAGTGAGACGAATAAATTGAATTTACGTCGCATGTAGTACGGTTTACGGTCTGACCTATATCGTGTTCGACCTTAGTTCTAACGACCCTCTTTATAGTTATTGGAGTCTATACGTCTTATGTAGTAGGAATACCATCTTTCACTTCTCTTTGATTTCTTGGAGAACTACTCTCACTTTCTCCTCTCACTTTTCCGACCGAATTTTGAGTTGTAAGTTTTTTACTTCTAGTACTGTAGGTAAGGGTAGTGAAGTACCGTTTATCTACCCCTTTGTTATTTTTTTTACTGTCCAAAATAAAAACCCCCGAGGGTTTAGTGACGTCTACCACTGACTTCGGTATTTTAATTTTCTGAGAATGACGAACCTTCTTTTCGATACTGGTTGGATCTGTCGTATAATTTTTCATCTCTGTAGTGAAACGGTTGTTGTCAGACAGATCAGTTTCGATACCAAAAAAGGTTATCAGTACATACCTACACTCTCAACCTGGTATTTCTTCCGACTCGTAACTTCTTAACTATGAAAACTTGACACCACAACCTCTTCTGAGAACTCTCGGTGAACCTGACGTTCCTGTAGTTTGGTCAGTTAGGATTTCCTTTAGTCAGGACTTATAAGTAACCTTCCTGACTACGATTTCGACTTCGAGGCAATGAAACCGGTGGACTATACTTCTCGACTGAGGAACCTTTTCTGGGACTACGACCCGTTCTGACTTCCGTCCTCCTCATCCCCTGCTATCTCCTACTCTACCAACCTACCGTAGTGACTGAGCTACCTGTACTCAAACTCGTTCGAGACCCTTTACCACTTCCTCTCCCTTCGGACCGCACGACGTCAGGTACCCCAGCGTTTCTCAGCCTGTGCCGACTCGTTGACTTGTTCTCGTTTTAACGAGGATATGACCGGGTCACAGAAAACAAAAGATCAGGTGACCCGACACCGAAAGAGTAGACGTTTTACCCATTAACCTAATCTTAACCAAGAGTCGAGAATGACGTGTAATCTTAGTGGACTCCTTAGAAGAAAAAGTTTTAAACAAAAAATAACAACGGAATGTTACAAAACAATCAAAGATGACATGATGACACATCGTTTTACTTAGTCTATGTGCATATGTGTATAGGGGAGAACCTAAAGGAAGGGTAAATCTAGTGGAGTCTCGTGACTCACCTCAAGGGACTCGATATTACATCCAAGAATAAACACATAAAATAAGTATCAAACATATAGACCCCTTGAAAATTTTTTTGCACCAACAAACCCGAAGTAAGATCTCAGACACAAAGTCAACCAGACCTCACCCTTGACCCCTAAAAAAGGGAAGAAAAGACCAGAAAATGTAAAATTGCGTGACGGTCCAAATTCTTCCCGAAGGGGTCACCGAATCACCATTTCTTAGGTAGATGTCAAATCCTCCACGTCCTTTACACCCAAGGTAGGGACCTAGTCCTTCTAGGAGACCTCTTCCTTTACCTTTGGGTGAGGTCATAAGAACGGTCCTTTTAGGGTGTCTACTCCTCGGACCATCTGATGTCGGTTACCCCAACGTTTCTCGACCTGTACTGACTCCTACGACGGACTGGTGACTCCATTAGATGGAGATTCGAGGTCTAGCCTCCTCTTTTACAGACACTATGGACACTCGGGTGGAGAGGGGTCCAATCTTGGGGGTAGGTCGACCACCTCATACCCCGGCACCCCCTGTCTGTCCCTCTGAAGGGAAGGGAGGAGAGACGAGGAACACCCGTGGAAGACCTCGAAGGACCAAACGCCCCTGTGACCAGGAGACGAGAGACACTCCTGAAGTTTCACACCTTGAGTTAGTAATGAGTAGTCTGGTTCTATAGATGTTTTCGGAACGGTTTTTCTTTAGTCATCGTCTCGTTTGTCACGTGTACGTACATCCCTTCTAGTCCGAGACCAATTTAATGACCGACTCAAAACAAGACAACAGAACATTAGGCACCTAACCGGGATCGAGACGTAAAGACAGCCGGAAACGTGAAGTGAGTCGACACTGTGACAGAAACCTTTAACAAGAGTTCAGATCAACGTGTAATTTAGGGGATCCCTCGAATTGTTTACCACTACGGACCTAGGATAGGGGTCGTTAAGATTTGATTAATCAGACCTCACCCTATTTTCGTAGTCACCAAAAAATTTTGAAAAATAAAAAATAACCCCATATCAGGTTATTGTTACCGATATGTTATTGTTATTTCGGTTAATTACTACAACACTATCAAAATCCACTTGTCGTTTCCCTGAGTCGGTATATATGTAGATAGAAAAGAGGGGGTTTGAGGGGAGGGTAGGTCCGACGACGTATGTACACGATATGTTGTCCAGGAACAAATAGGTAAAATTTATATCGTCACAGATGTATAGATAGGGGTTAAGGGATTGATAGGAAAGAGGGGTAAGAAGAGGGGATCGTTGATATTCAAATAAGAGATTCAGACACTCAGAGAGACAAAACATTCAAGTAAACTCAGTAAATAAGGTGTGTATTCCCTACAGTATACTATAAAGAAGAAGAGACTGAATGAAATGAGTCATATTTTTAGAGATCCAGGTACATACAACGCCGTTTACCGTAATAAAGTAAGAAAAATTACCGACTCATTATAAGGTAACATATATACATGGTGTAGAAAGAGGTTAGGAATCAGCTACTTGTAAATCCATTTCGTAGCGGCAAAAATAGGGCAAGAGGTCCACTGAGAGTCAAGTCAAGTCAAGTCAACGAGTCAGCACAGGCTGAGAAACACTGGGGTACTTAGCGTCGTGCGCCGGAGGGACAGGTAGTGGTAGAGGACCTCAAGTGAGTCTGAGTGCAGGAAGCTCAACCACTACGGTAGGTCGGTAGAGTAGGAGACAGCAGGGGAAGAGGACGGGGGTTAGGGAGGGTCGTAGTCTCAGAAGGTTACTCAGTCGAGAAGTGTACTCGACCTCAAAGTCGAAATCGTAGTAAGGAAGGTTTCTTGTGGGTCCTGAATAGAGGAAATCTTACCTGACCTACCTAGAGGAACGTCAGGTTCCCTGAGAGTTCTCAGAAGAGGTTGTGGTGTCAAGTTTTCGTAGTTAAGAAGCCGTGAGTCGAAAGAAGTGTCAGGTTGAGAGTGTAGGTATGTACTGGTGACCTTTTTGGTATCGGAACTGATCTGCCTGGAAACAACCGTTTCATTACAGAGACGAAAAGTTATACGATAGATCCAACTAGTGGATTACACAACAGTTTAAACTCTAGGTAACGGACCCTCTACCACCGACCTAAAGTTCAACACAAACCTCTCTCTTTATAAGAAGTCTTACTTTCAAGATTAGTTTAATTAATAATAATAATAATAAACACCTGTTAGTTTCCCTTCTCTTTTGTTTTATCTATCGGATCATACCTATTTGATATAAGTGCCCGGTCTTGCTAAAATAATATTCGAGTTCGTCCTTCGTATGACCCCACACTTGAAGTAGTATCGAGGTCTCTTTTCCCACCCTGCCTCCGTCCTCTGTGACCTAATCGAGTGTACCGTTGGTCCCCGGGTCTCCCGAACCCTTTAAACCTTTCTGAGGACCAATCATAAACGTGAGCCTCGTCGTACCAGATCCCCCTCCGACCTCCGGTCTGACATTGGGTCTGTCACAAACCCGGGAACTCCTAGTCCAATCCTGTGGGTGTTTCACTCAGAAACTTCTCGTACTACCCCACTGAGGCAGACGTCCTCCTTGCCCCGGCTCCTCCCCGGGTCACATCCTAGTAAGTAAGGACCCCTTGAAAAGAAGAGGACCAGGGGAAGACCTTACATTCAAGGTACTCTCGTCTGTGTGTATTACAACAGTAGACGTCACAGAGTCGTGTATCGTGTTTTTGATAACGTATTCTTGTCCAAGAGACCACGACCAGACAAACTCGTGTAGGATTCAATTGGTCAGTGTACCGACGGGGGGAGGGCTACCATTCCCGGCAGAAGAGACGAGACCCGATACACCCCCACCACATCCTGACCCGACTGTCCACTCCGGACAACTCCCTTACCGTCCCGATAAAGACGGTCCAAGGACGACGGGAATTGGGAACCCTACGGATCTGACCAAGGGAGTGAGAAGTAAGGAACGTCTGAGGGTCACAGACGAGAGTTACCTCCGGGACCTTCTCTCAAGGACTTTTCTTTTGCGGACCCCGGTGATCAAAACTGGAAGGGGGGTTTTTTCAGTCGTCTAGAAGTCTCCCCGTCCAAAAGGGAAGTTTGTGTGTAATTTTTGACAGAGTCCCGGAAACCTTGTCAAACACCAAATCGGTTTGTGAAGTTCTGTTTGTACAAAGGGTAAACCTTCTCCTAAAGGAGTTGAAATCTTTTTGACCTTACTCGATAACAGTTCCGTTGACTATCTTGGGTACTATAAACCGGAGTGGCCACAGTCGGTACGGGTTCCGGTGAGCTCCCCACTATCCGTTATCTCTTATTCGGGACGGTTCTTCGTCCATCTACGTCAAATAACGGAGACTGTCGTCCGAGACGTAGACACTACGTACGTCCCGTAACGAAAGTAGAGTGTCAGACTCTGACGAGGGAATAATTCGTGTGTATGACTAAGTCTCTTTGTCTCAAAATTTTGTCCCAAAGTTCCTTCAAGTCTCTTTAGTTAGAAAGGGTAGTCGAGAAGACCTAATTCCGACGTCGGAGAATTGGAGGAAGATAAACATAGGAGGACGTTCCGTCCGAGAAGTGTCGAGTCGGTCTCACTAGAAAATTTGTTATTAGTACAGTACAGTGAGGGGACGAAGTAAAGGTAATTACTCAAATGTTTAGAACAAGTCTTATTTTAGGTCCAGGAACACTCCTCCAGGTCCCCGAGACAACTGTAGTCCGGAGCGACCGGGGATCGGGACGAGCGTCGTGGGGGTTGGTCGGGTGAGGACGGAAGAAGAGGCACGGAAACACGAGACCCAAACTGTCACAGTGGGTCAGAAAGGGTCGAACTGACTAGACTCGGGACCACCACGACGGTGTTCGACTATGAAAAGAGATTTGTCTACTTGAGAACTCGTTTAAGAGTCAAAGAAGTACTTTTTTGGGTCGTCATTATCTGTACGAGTTCAGACATCCTACCCCGATTTTGAACCGGAATGACAATCTAGTAGTCCAGGACACTTTCTATCCTTTTCTCTTCTGTCCCTCTTTTACCCTTCGAACCCCTCTCCCTAGAGTCTTTCACCGATGTGTCTTCTACTCTCCCCTCAAGAGTTTCATTGTGACAACACTATAAGTAAGTAATACACACTTTCACTTTAAGCGAGTCAACACAGGCTGAGAAACGCTGGGGTACCTGATATATCAGGTATCTTAAGAGGTCCGGTCTTGTGACCTTACCTATCGGAAAGGGAAGAGCTCCCCTAGAAGGGTTGGGTCCCTAGCTTGGGTCCAGAGGGTGTAACGTCCACCTAAGAAATGGTCGACTCGGTGTTCCCTTCGTGTCCTTATGACCTCACCCGTCGGATAGGGAAGAGGTCGTCTAGAAGGACTAGGTCCTTATACACTTTTCCGTATTATAATTAGTACACTATTCTTCGGTATGACATTAGGGACCTTTTTGGTGAATAGAGATGTGTGTGTTGGTTCTTTGTATCTAATTTTTTTTTCCAAAAACAGAGAAACATTACTCTTGAGAATCCTGAATAAGAGAATTGTTGAAATTTTATATGGTACAACTACAATAAGTCAGACGTTCAGTACACGTTGAGAAACGTTGGGGTATTTGACGTCGTGTGGTCCGAAGGGACAGGAAGTGACAGAGGGTCTCAACCAGTTTGAGAACAGATAACTCAGTCATTACGGTAGATTGGTAAAGTAGGAGACATTGGGAGAAGAAGAGGACGGAAGTTAGAAAGGGTCGTAGTCCCAGAAAAAATCACTTAGTCGAGAAACATAGCCCACCGGTTTCATAACATCGAAGTAGAAATCATAGTAGGAAGGTTACTTATAAGTCCCAACTAAAGGAAATCCCAACTGACCAAATTAGAGACACGACAGGTTCCATGCGAGATCTCAGAAGAGGTCGTGTATCAAACTTTTATAGTCAAGAATCCAAGAGTCGGAAGAAATGTCTGGTTGAGAGTGTAGCCATGTACACTACACCTTTTTGATATAGCGTCGTAATTGACACCAGCAATACAACATGTAATGGAAGGATCATGAAGAAATGGAATATTGACCTTCAAACACAGAAACCTGTTTGAAGTAGGTCAAAGGGTGGGAATGTGTAGTCTTTTCGTTCTCTCAAGGTCTTTTTGTAGACAAAGACGAAATAACTGATACGGTTTCGGAAACTGACACACCTAGTGTTATTCGGTACCTGTTAAGAAGTCCTCTACCCTTATGGTCTGGTGGACTGGACGGAGAACTCTTTGGATATACGTCCAGTCCTTCGTTGTCACTCTTGACCTGTACCTTGTTGTCTGACCAAGGTTTATCCTTTTCCTCATACATTCGTGACATATAACAGTGGAACGAATAAATTGAATATACGTCTCATATAGTACTCTTTACGACCTGACCTTCTTCGTGTTCGACCTTAGTCCTAACGGCCCTCTTTATAGTTATTGGAGTCTGTACGTCTACCGTGGTGGGAATACCGTCTTTCACTTCTTCTTGATTTCTCGGAGAACTACTTTCACTTTCTCCTCTCACTTTTGCAACCGTATTATGAGTTGTAAGTCTTTTGATTCCAGTACCGTAGGCCAGGGTAGTCAAGTCAAGTCAAGTCAAGTCAACAAGTCAGTACAGACTGAGAAACACTGGGGTACTTAACGTCGTGCGGTCCGGAGGGACAGGTAGTGGTAGAGAACCTCAAGTGAGTCTGACTGTAGGTAGCTCAGGTACTACGGTAGGTCGGTAGAGTAGGAGTCAGCAGGGGAAGGGGAGGACGAGGGTTAGGGAGGGTCGTAGTCTCAGAAAAGGTTACTCAGTTGAGAAGCGTACTCCACCGGTTTCATGACCTCGAAGTCGAAATCGTAGTAAGGAAAGTTTCTTTAGGGTCCCAAATAGAGGAAGTCTTACCTGACCAACCTAGAGGAACGTCAGGTTCCCTGAAAGTTCTCAGAAGAGGTTGTGGTGTCAAGTATTCGTAGTTAAGAATCCACGAGTCGGAAGAAGTGTCAGGTTGAGAATGTAGGTATGTACTGGTGTCCTTTTTGATATCGGAACTGATCTGCCTGGAATCAGTCGTTTCATTACAGAGAGAAAAACTTATATGATAGATCCAACCAGTATTGAAAAGAAGGTTCCTCTTTTGCAGACAATTAAAGTACCGACGTCAGTGGTAGACGTCACTAAAACCTCGGGGGGTTTTATTTCAGACCGTGACAAAGGTGACAAAGGGGTAGATAAAGGGTACCTCACTACCCTGGTATACGGTACTAGAAACAAAAGACTTACAACTCGAAATTCGGTTGTGAAAGCGAGAGGAGAAAGTGAAAGTAGTTCTCCGAAGAATCGAGGAGAAGTGAAAGACGGTATACCCACCACAGTAGACGTATAGACTCCAATAACTATAAAGAGGGTCGTTAGAACTAAGGTCGAACACAAAGAAGGTCAGGTCGCAAAGAGAACTACATGAGACGTATCTTCAATTTATTCGTCCCACTGTTATATGTCGGAACTGCATGAGGAAAAGGATAAACCTTGGTCAGACAACAAAGTACAGGTCAAGATTGGTAACGAAGGACGGGACGTATGTCTAAAGAGTTCTCCGTCTAATACATCAGACCATAAGGGTAGAGAAAGTCTTAAAAGGTGTCAAATAACACTAGGTGTGTCAGTTGCCGAAACCGTATCAGTTATTTCGTCTTTATCTACCAAAAGACCTTGAGAGAACGAAAAATGCACTAGGTCGTCTACAACCGTTAAACTAGAGAACAAGGAGACGGAAACGATTTTGGTCGAACTTATAGTCCCCCAAGTGCCAAGTGCATAACGACTTCGGACCGAACCTCTTAAAACTCGTAATGAAATGATCGTACACTCTACTCACGTTAACACGTCATCAAACTCGTAAGAAACCGTAACGGAAAGAAACCTTAACCTTACTTTTGACTGGAAAAGGTCAGGGCACCGGTGACGACTCAAAAGGTTTAAAGGACCGTATAACTCACGTCGTGAAAGTGTCGTAGTAGAAAGTCCTAAACTTTGTCGAGTTGACCTTACGGTAGTGGAGGTGATCGAAACAAGCATCACTACGAAAGATTCCGGGTGAACTGAAGTGTAAGGTTCTACAGACCGAGATCTAATCACTAGTGTAGTAGTACTAATAGACCCAGCACTTTTAGAAAAAACATATCAAGAAGGTACATAGGAACGGTGGAGAAGAATTATAGAAGACGAAGACAATCCAGGTATGGTAAACACAGGAAATAACTCGGGTAGAAACGTACTTTACAAAGGAACCATAGAGATTAAAAGACCTTCTCTAGAGATCAGAAAGGGTAAGACAACAAAAGGAGATAAAGAAACGTAACTAGCGACTTCTTCCGAAAGAATAGAGAAGAACGATAAGAAACCTTGAGACGTAAGTCTACGAAGATAGAAAGGAAAAGAGGAAACGAAAAGTGGAGAGAAGAAAAGTGTCGAGAAACATTCCGGAGGGGTCTGTCGGTAAAACGAGAAAACGTAAAGAAAAGGTACCCCTACCAGAACTAGGGACAGAGGCCAGGGCAGTGAAGTACTGTTTATCTACCCTTTGTCACCTTTGTCACCGACTGAAATAAAAAGACCCGAGGTTTTAGTCACGTCTACCACTGACGTCGGTACTTTAATTTTCTGTGAATGAGGAACCTTCCTTTCAATACTGGCTGGATCTGTCGTATAATTTTTCGTCTCTGCAATAAAACGGTTGTTTCAGATCAGTTCCGATACCAAAAAGGTCATCAGTACATAGCTACACTCTCAACCTGACACTTCTTCCGACTCGCGGCTTCTTAACTACGAATACTTGACACCACAACCTCTTCTGAGAACTCTCAGGGAACCTGACGTTCCTCTAGGTAGGTCAGGTAGGATTTCCTTTAGTCAGGACTCATAAGTAACCTTCCTGACTACAACTTCGACTTTGAGGTTATGAAACCGGCGGTCTACACTTTTTCACTGAGTAAACTTTTCTGGGACTACGACCCTTTCTAATTCCCGTCCTCCTCTTCCCCTACTGTTTCCTACTCTAACAACCTACCGTAGTGGCCGAGTTACCTGTACTCAAGTCAATTTGCGGTCCTCAACCACTACCTGTCCCTCCGGACCACACGACGCCAAGTACCCCAGCGTTTCTCAGCCTGTGCTGTGTTCAAGAAGACACAGAAGATCCAAAATTGACACGAGTCTAGTTTTATCAGATACACGGTTTCACTGTGTAACATTCCTCCGAATAAGACTTGAGAAAGGTTAGATAGAAATAATAAAACACACACTTACAGATCAAAAAAGTAATTGTAAACAACCTTTCTGACAAGAAAGAAGTAAATTACTAGAACTAAGTAAATTATAGTTCTTATTAAACTGGAAGGTACACTTCCAAATAAAGACCCGAGAATCAAGATGAGGTGACCAGACACATAGACGGGACTAGGTGTGTTACAGGTCACAGTGTGACAAGACTAATGATATCTAAACATAATTTTAAACTTTAACCCATCATACTCAGGAAGTTGAAACAAGAAGAAAAAGTTCTAATAAAAATGAAAAAACTCCAGAGAACTCTAAGGTAAATTCAAAATCTACCTCAAAAGATAAAGACGTTTTTTTCTTTTTTTCTACCTTAAAACCATCCCTCACGTAACTTAATGTCCAGTGAATGTCGTTGTTATCGTTGTTAACGTAAAACAACTGAGACATCATAATTCAGAAAGTTGGGTACTTGTACCCTATCTAAAAGTGAATAAATACAGAAGAAATTAAAGTCATATCAAAAGTCACAAGTTCAAAGAATGAAGGAACCAATACACTTAAAGATTTATCAAAGAAGAAAACTTATAATAACATTTACCTTAAAAAGTATTAAATAAAGGTCTAACAAGTTATACTCACATGTCTTTACTTTAACTGAAAACACATACCTAAAAAAATAGGACGTTGAAACGACTTAAACAAACAATCATTATTGTCCAGAAAAAAAAAAAACCACCTTACAAATTCCAGAAAATGTATATTCTAGGACAGTAGACCCTTTTCTCTTTAAAATAAGAAAGAAAAGTTGTATCTATAAAAAATGTAAAGAGAACGAACACTTTAAAGAGATAGATCTCAAGGTTGTACGACAATTTATCTGAATGACTTTTATCTATAGAAACAGGGTAAGGAATAGAATCTGTTTTTTTAAAAGTCAAAAAGAGATAACTCATTCGACACCCAATGAATATATACTGGAAATAATATAACCCCGAAGGGAACACCAAGTCGACCATTTCTCAGACGGACGTTACGCTCTCTGGACCCAAGGTAGGGACCCAACCCTTCTAGGGGACCTCTTCCCTTTCCGATGGATGAGGTCATAAGACCGGACCTCTTAAGGTGTCTGACATATCAGGTACCTCAGTGTTTTCGACCTGTACCGACTCTGAAAGTGTGAAATAATATAACTACCACAGAAAAAAATAAGGATCAAACAACTCACGAAAAAAATTTAGTATTTTAACACAACTTAAAACAGTTTACGAAAACGATGTCTTAACTCGACTAGTACACAAAAGAAGGAAATTAAAATAATTACACCGTATAATATAGTTAATTAAAAATACACAACATTGATTGAAACGTAAGGTCTTTATTTAGGGTCAACCAATACCACATACTATGAAAATTATACGACGATTTAAATCAAATGATCATAAAAAACTCCTAAAAATACAGTTATCCGTATCTTTATAATCAGATGTCGAAAGAATTAACAGATAGAAACAGACCGAAACCACAGTCCCGTTACGACCCGGAAAGGAGTATCTTACTCAATCCTTCATAAGGGTAGAGAAGTTCAAAACCATTTTCAAACTTTTCCTAACCACAAATAATAAGAAGTCTTCAAACCATCTTAAGTGATCACTTCGTTAGACTGGGTGCCGAAAAGTACATCTCTAAAAAAAAACTATAATTAATTTAGAGGAATGATCAATGTCCAGATAAGTTAAAAAGATATAGAAGTACTAACTAGTATCTCGTGTTGGTCCATACATGTACGAATTGATAAACAACTTTCCCACTTACTTATTTACTTCTTCACACAATCCCTACCTCCATCTGAGGACCCGGTCCGGATCTACAACTCTGTCACGGATGTCTTCCTCTTTAATGTCACTATTATTACTACCATCATCGGTAAATAACTTAGAAATGATAAATGAAAACGACAGCAACAAATCGACAATTCAGTACAAGCTGAAAAACACCGGGGTCCCTAACATCCGGTGGTCAGAGGAGACGGGTACCCTAAAGGGTCCGTTCTTATGGCCTCTCCCAACGGTAAAAGAAGGGGTCCGATAGAAGAGTTAGGTCCCTAATTTACGCACAGAGGGCGTAGAGGTCGTAACGTCCGTCTAAGAAATGATGACTCGGTATTCCCTTCGGACACAAAATATGTATGGTATGTAATTAATTAAATTAAGAGTACTGGAAACTACACCTATAATATAAAGAATTAAGGAGTGACTTGTTTGTCTTCCAGTCTTTTCCGTCCATCGACGGGTACCAATGTGTCGGACATTCTGAATCTCATTCCTCAACTTCCGTCTAAAAAGTTGAAGCGTAAGGTCTGCCAGCATCCTTCCATGTTAGTTATCTAAAAGGGGAAATGGTGTCGACACGAGTCCCAGTCGAAATGTGTAGTGAGTGACGGAGTTCGTGACACGCGACTTCAAGTTTCGCTTCTTTGGGCTGACAGAAGGGTCACGTCCTCTACACTTCCTAAACCCCTGACTAGTTCTTTGCCTATACTGGTACTCCACCGTCGTGTGTGTCAGAAATAAACCCACTGTGAAATGGGTCAAACGGTCACCCCCTTTGACGAGTGGTACACTCCGGCAGTTCCCGACGTCGAACCCCTGAAGGTGAGTCTGTCCCTCTTCCTGTTTCCTCTGGGGTCCCTCCTTCCCTAGTCTCCTCCACGGACGTACAGATCCACGACAGTGAGTCCTTAGAGACCCAGTCTCTTGAACCTTCCCTTCATTACCGAGTCCCCGAAATATCGGTGTCCTAGATAAGAAGAGACACCGACCAAAGTGTCCGAAACGAAGGGACCACCACGTCTCAAATTTCGCAGACGGACGTTACACCCTCTGGACCCAAGCTAGGGACCCAGTCCTTCTAGGGGACCTCTTCCTTTACCGTTGGGTGAGGTCATAAGAACGGACCTCTTAGGGTGCCTGCCTCCTCGAACCACCCGATGTCAGGTGCCCAGCGTCTCAGCCTGTACTGACTCGTTGAAGTGAAAGAAAGAAAGAAAGAAATTCTGTTAACCTTCACATGTCTAAACTCAATATTCAACAATTCTCAACCTCAATTACCCAAGACCGGATTAGAGACGTCTTCATTTGTCAGATCCCCAGTTATATGTCTCCGGTGGAAACCCAGTAAATATATTGAGGGTGCCTCGAGAATTCGTGATTCTCCCTTAGTCCGGTGTCCGGAGATCTTTGGGTGAGTATCGAGTTAGTCGGGACAATAGGACCCCAGGAGTCTTTGTCTTTAATTAGAGAATACTTCTTGTGATTTTTACATCTTTAATTTATTTGTTAAGATTTGTCTTCCCCGTTATTTAAATTTATTGTTTAAAATTTTTCATTTTTCATTTATTTCTCATTTATAACCACCGAGTCTCCAATTTCGTAGACAGAGGTTACGCCCTCTGGACCCAAGCTAGGGACCCAGTCCTTCTAAGGGACCTCTCCCTTTACCGTTGGGTGAGGTCATAAGAATGGACCTCTTAGGGTACCTACCTTCTCGGACCATCCGATGTCAGGTGCCCCAGTGTTTCTCAGTCTGTGTTGACTCGCTGAAGTGGAGTGGAGTGGAGTGAGTCTTTTGATATAAAAAGAGAGAGAGTTACGTAAACGAACTACTCTAAAAGGTTTCAGGTCATCGGAGAGATCTCAACTGGTGACGACACACATATTCCCACCTGAACTCGGAACCCGTCCATCTTCCACTGAGTAGTAGTATCGTCGATTGTGAACGAGTGGGAATGGACCACGGTCTGAGAACGAGTGTCACACTAGACACCTAGTCACGACTAGGTACTAGACAAACAATTAAACAACAACGAGAACAAGTCAACGATTCAGCACAGGTTGAGAAAACACTGGGATACCTGGTGTCGTACGGTCCGACGAGACAGGAGGTGATAGAGAGTCTCTAACGGGTTTAAGTACAGGTAACTCAGATACTACACTAGATTAGTAGAGTAGGAGACAAGGGGGGAAGGGGAAAACAGAAGTTAGAAAGGGTTGTAGTCCCAGAAAAGATTCCTCAGTTGAGAACCGTAGTGTACCGGTTTCATTACCTCGAAGTCGAAGTCGTAGTCAAGAAGGTTACTTATAAGTCCCAACTAAAGGAAATCCTAACTGACCAAACTAGAGGAACGTCAGGTTCCCTGAGAGTTCTCAGAAAAGATCGTGTCGTCAAGTTTTCGTAGTTAAGAAGCCGTGAGTCGGAAGAAATACCAGGTCGAGAACATAGACATGTACTGTTGACCTTTTTGGTATCGAAACTGTGAAACCTTGAAACAACCGTTTCACTACAGAGACAAAAAATTATGTGATAGATCCAATCAGTATCGAAAGGAAGATTCCTCGTTCTCAGAAACTTAAAGTACTGACGTCAGTGGTAGGTACCACTAAAACTCATATCCTTACCTTTTAATCGAAAATTTATAAAAATGTCGTTAACCTCTAACAACGTTGAAGGTTGGTACACTAGTAACAAGATCGTCAAATAAAAGGAACATAAAATGTTTTCCTAGTCAAGGTTCAAACTTTTTTTTTTTGGTCTGGGTCTTTGGTTTTTGACCGGGAAATGAAGTCTATCAAACTCTCTGCTTAAGGTGCAGTACGTCAATCGTTCATCTACGACCCCAAACTTAAGTCCACTGGACTCAAGTCCAGATTCAAGAGTTCCTGGCACGACACACTCGGAATTCTACGACATGGAGTGGAGGAACTGTTAGTAAACCGGAGACCAACACCGACGTCCTTAAACCCACTATCAGGAAGGTGAATTACTGAGATTTCGGGTAAGATCTTGAACTCGACTTACCAGCTACTCGTTCTCTCCCGTCCCCTAACGACCACCACAGACCTGTGATTCCAAACCTTCCGACTCCGTCTCCATAAGCACAGTAATTAGTGAACACCGGTCCTTCGGTCACCAAGGTAGGTATCTTTGCTCCCAAAGTCGTGAAGTGTGATTAATGGTACCAGAGTGTCGACACTAGTTAAGTAAAAGAGTGAAACACGAGTTCGGACCAGGCATCCCTGACTACACTCCTCCACATTTTTATTCAAGACAAAGGTCGGTCTAATTAATGCCCGAGACGGCTCCGGGGGAACGTCGTTGGACCTGACGTTCTAACTAACCGAGTCCTAGGTCCGGGTCGACGTCCTTCCGGGGCGAGCGGTCGTGTCCCGACGGGCTCCCCCGAGTCGACTTCGGCTCTCCGCCGACCGGAACGTCACGGGTCAGAGTCGAGGGAGACGTCGGGGGTGGACTTCCGGGAAGAAGGGAAAGGGGTGGAAAGAGTCACGACACGACCTTTTACTCTTACTCTGTTGCATTTTACGGGTCCTGTCCTTCGTCTTACAACCCCTACGGACTGTTTCCATCAACAACAATAACAACAATAATGGTAACCACAGTACATAAAAATAATAAAGAAGAATATTTGTAGCGAGAAGAAGGTTTGAGACTCGAGGAATCTCCATCCCTGATAAAGGATAAAAGAAAACAGTGACCTGGATCCCACCACGACCCGTATGGTACTTACGAGACATGTACAAACAACTCACTTATTTAGTCAACTAAGTGAACTGAGTTTAAGGGTAATAACGGAGGAATTTTGAATATGCAAAGTGAAAAATAACCGAAAGAAAGGGTATTATAGGTATAGGGCATTTATTGAATTAATTAAGGGTCCACCCGAACGGGGTGATACAGTCCCTTTGACTGGAGTTCAGGAAAACAATTTGTCCTGTCGAAAGTCAACTCACTCCGGGGGACTGGGAAACATAAGTGAGTATGCGTAATTAAACTAGGTAGAAATAGCTCACGGACAAACGTGGTGTGTGACTCAATTATCGACTTCTCTCTCGATTCTTCTTGTGTCCGGGACGAAAGTTGAACACAACACTAACCATACTCGTGTGTCGTCCCTGGACCTGGGTCAGAACTCCCCGACCCCTTCTCCAGGGTTCGTCTCCTACCGTACCGATTCACGCCGACCTACGTGACCCCCTCCCCTCTCCCTGACCCATTGTTTCCGGAAACATTCAGGACTACCCCTTCGACTTGAAATAAGACCCTGGTAACCTTCTGCCCCACACTCGCCCTTCCACTCCAATTGTATAAGTCCTTTCTCGACCCTCCAACTGCGATAACCTAAACTCCCCATCTATCGAGTGAAAGTGACGTTTTATTCCCTTACCTAACCTGCTCTCTTTCAGACCTCCTGTCTCTGTTCAAAATGTCCAATCTCTAAACCCATCTAACCTACACAAATACACCTCTCAGATTTTTGGGTCAGGCAAGAAACGACGATACCGACCTTAGGATTGTCCGAAAATTTTAAAATTGACTTATTTGTCGACGTGTTTAAGACTAGATTAGATGTTTGACGAATTTATTTAATACACACAGTTATGAGAGGTTTCCCTTCGTTAGACCGTGACGTATAAAGTGATCCGCCACTCGTTCCCCCTGACACCCACAGTACACATACACGCACGTACGCACGCACACACGACCCCGTCTCGTATTTACTCACACACGAGGAATCTATTTACTAAAAGTTCGACGACTCAAAGTTTCAATTCTTTACTGTGGAGACTCCTTGTCGACTCCCCTAGACGAATGACACGGATCTCAGCCGTCTTCAGTGTCCACTCTCCGTCTCCGCTCCGACTCCCCGTGAGTGCTAAAGTACTCACACTTCCCTGTCGAACACCCCCTGTCTCCATTTAGTACAAAAGATAAGGACGACTGTCGTCCCCTAGTTATGTCAACTTTAAGTTAATAACCCTACTTTACAAAAACATCTGTCTTCCCAAAGGATACCTAAACACTCCAGAGGAAACCCCAGAGGACTCCCTCTCCCCACCCCTCTCCCCGATGGACTCTCGTCTTCCCAGGGACGGGGACGACCCTTCCGTGGGTCGTCGACCCCCAGTGTCCAGGACGCTCATCAGTCTTAGTAGGTCCAGTGGGTCGTTGTGGGTCGGGGAGGTCTCGTGCACACCTCTGTCGGAGGTGCCGGCCTGTCTCCCTCTCCGTCGGAGACCTTACGTTGTTTCCGAACCCCGTAGGTGCTTGTTCTCGATGCTACCGACTCCACATGGCTTGCGATAGATGCACGGTCCGCCGCCGGATTCGTAGACGGGAAGGACTAAAATGACTCAGGAGGATTGTTGGAGAACACTTTGATGACTGTGGGGACCAAATGTACACTCGTTTGACTCGGACACAATTCCATTCAATTGTATTCGTATTCGATGTGAGGGAACCTGACGTTCCTCTAGGTCGGTCAGGTAGGATTTCCTTTCGTAGGGACTTATAAGTAACCTTCTAGACCACGACTTTGAGGTTACATCCTCTGGGGTCAATCTAAGGATCCAGTCCTTCTAGGGGACCTCTTCCCTATCCGATGGGTAAGGTCATAAGAACTCGACTTCGACTTCGAGGTTATGAAATCGGTGGACTACGTTTCTTGACTGAGTAACCCTTTCTGGGACCACGACCCTTTCTGACTTCCGTCCTCCTCTTCCCCTGTTGCCTCCTACTCTACCAACCTACCGTAGTGGCTGAGTTACCTGTACTCAAACCCATTCGAAACCCTCAACCACTACCTGTCCTTTCGGACCGCACCACGTCAGGTACCCCAGTCTTTCTCAGCCTGTACTGGCTCGCTGACTTGACTCGACTTGACTTGACTTCGATGTGACACAATGGGTTCATACGTGTAGGGTCCTAAAACCTCGGGAATCGGGGTCCGAGGAGAAGAAGTACCGTAGTCTCTTTATGTGACTACCCACCCCCCACCCCAGGAGGGGTCGTCGTCGAGACTCTGTTCTTCCGTATCTACAGTCCCAGTAGGACCGAGGACAGGGCCAAGGAAACGGTGATGGGATGTAGGTCGATTACGTAGAGGAAACTCGACCTCAATCGGTAAGACAGTGAACATCGACTACCCACGGCTGACTACTGGTACGTACCCAGTCGTCTTCCGGGACCTCAACCTAGGTCCACCGGACCGAGGTCTCGAACGACAGGACTACCGAGGTCTGACACAGGGTCTCCGTCGTGTCGTGTCTCGGTGGAGCCTCGCTTGGAGAATACCTTTCTTCCCTGACGTTCACGGGTCTTCCGGGTGGTTCTCAGCTGGTTCTCGACGATGAAGAGACGAGTCGTCACACGTGACTCTCGATTCTAAGGTTCAAAGGTTCAAAACACGAATTGTAAGGTGTTACAATAGAAGACTCACAAATGTAGAAGACTCACTGTGTGTCTCCACCACTGGAACCAGGGTAGAGAACTACTGGCACCGGGACCAGTCCATCCTCAAGTCGGGAATTCCACCAGGGGTCTTCGACGTCGGTGTCGGGTGGAAGAGGAGTCGAGGGGTCAGACTGAACAGAAGGGACGTCTAAGGTACCCGAAGAAACGAGCGACGGGGGTCGGGGATTCGACACGACACCCCGGTAGACTCCAGTCACCGAAGGAGAGACGGGAAAAGAGACCTTCCTTCCGAAACAAGGGACCATTTCATGACACTTCAAAGTCCTCCGTCCATTCTCTTGAAGCACCAATCTGGACGTGAATGTAAACAGGAATTCTCTGACCAGGCAGGTCCTACGACGGAGGTGTGTTAACAAGAAGTGAACACAACCGGAGAGATTAGGGGGATTTCTAACAAGACGAATCAACGGACCGACGAGTGTCCGTTCGGATAAACCAGTCCTTTTACGGTCGGGCTAACAAAAGGTCAGACCACACAAAGGAACGGGTTGGACTCAAAGAAGGTAGATTGAGACTTAAAAAAGGATAAAAAGGACCGAACAAGGTACCGAGAGACCGGGTAGAGAACCCGTAGTCCGAAGGACCTCAGGACGTCCGTCACAGGACCCTTCGGTCGTTTCTCCGGGACCCATCTTTTACCCTGAATTTGTTTAGGATGAATGAAGTTCTCTTTTTTCCGTATCTTAAACACTAAGTCACTTGAGTAAGTCGTTACACCCTCTGTAATCAAGAGTTAATGAAATTTGAACTTTTCGTTTTATTTATGATTATCTGGCTTCGTTAGTTAAGTAATTAGAATACTACGGTAAAGAAAAGTGAACTACGTGACATATTAACTAATGTAAGATAAATAACAATAAAGGAAAAGTTTATACGTGCTAAATAAATGTTTCGACATTCATATTTTTGAAAACGTCTCTACAAAAGGAAGGTCAGAACAAAGAGTAGACGGGACGGGGTATTTATTGGTACTTAAAATTACAAAAATTTACTGATTTTAGATAGAAAGTTTGGTTATAAACAAGAGGGAATCCGAATCAAAATTGAATTAAAATAGACTGTCTAAATTTTTTCTTTGACAAAAGAGTGTAATAGAAGACTCTACTAACGATGGAGTTTTTATTATTTTACACGTGTAATGTATTGACTCTAAGACAACGGTAGAAACTTTAAGAACAGAGACCACAAAAATGTTCACTCAGAGGTGACTGAAATCTACTGGACTATCCTTCACAACACAGAGTTTTGGGGTCTTTCTAAACAACTCACAGTTTAGAATTGTACATACCTTTATGAATTATGATACCTTTATTATGATACCTTTTAAATAGGTGTCACCGTGAGTTAACAATTCTTCTAAGAGACCGGTGAGTACGGGTAACAGGTGAGTCCCAGAGTTGCACACACTGGTATCTTTACAGTCTACGTTTCCGGAGGAACCCTTTACGGCAGTCGACTCTATTTTTGTTTACATCGGACTCGTGGGGGCGTGTGGTCGTGACGGACCCGAGACAGTTCCCCTATTGTTACCAAAATTCCGTCAAGAATTCAACCCACAAAACGGACCTTCACCCACATAACCCTCCCTTGCACACCTCTAACTCTCTCTCTTTATCTCTTTCATTTTCTCTCTTTTTCTCTCTCTCTCTTACTCCTTCTCTTTCTCATTATCCTTAGTCGGTCCCCTTGAAACTTTTTGATAGTCAGGGGTTCGGAGTGTAGGATCTTAAGACTGAATCAAATAAACCTCACCTCGGGTCCATACCGATATAAAAATTTTTCGAAGTAAAAGTGTTACTAAGACGACACATCGGTTCACTGTTTGGTGATACGATTCCGGTAATCTTAGGTTTTATAAATGGAACTTAGTGTGACTCTATTTTTTCGCACACTAATGTTAAACACAACACGTCCAGAGTGTAATATTTCTAACTAAATGAAACGACAGTCTCTCATTTCACTCACTTCACTTGTCATTTTGATTAAAAAGGGGAGTACATAGGTCTATTTCAGTAAATGATAGACAAACTGAAACTGATACAGTTAAGCTGGGATCTCGGTTCCGGTTTTGATTTTGTCCTTCTTGAGTCGGGGAACGTCTACCCGTAATACACCTATCAGGACTGGAAGTACCGAACCGCAGAACAGAAAGAGACCTAAAGGGAGGGAGAGGACGAGACATTTTACTAGTAATGGAAGAAGAGAAACATGGATTTTTGTTAAGAAGACAAGTCTCGAGGGTCGGTGTGTCCCCCGGTAACGGAGGGTTTGATGAGAGTTCCAGTATAGTGAAATAAGAATAAGCACCTCTTAGTGTCACGTACCGAGACTCTGCTACTTCACACGTAGAAATAAATAAACTGGTGCCTCGTGACAAAACACAAGTACTCTCTCGTCACTCCACAGGGTGTCTGGGCTCGAACGTAGGACTTACTTCGTGAACGATCGTACAATCGGTCCGAGGCTCACCGGACGTCACTGAGAGTGGTCACCACCCGCACGGGCACCCATCAGGAGAGGGTGCGACTGACTCCCGACTGGACTCACTGGCCACATTGTGGCACAGTCACTACACACTTAAGACGGAACAGAAGGCCCCATCGAGGGAGCGCCCTTCAGTCGGCGGTACTACACGGCTGGGTCCGTCGAGACACTGCGTCAGACGTACCGCGCCGACTCCGGACGGAAGTTGTCGTCGAGGTGGGACACCACTCGGTAGACCCTCACCTAGAAAGTCAGTGTCGGTTCGGAGGTCGCCTGACATCGAGGCTGACTGGAGAACTGACGTTGGAGTACTCTCTGAGACTCGGTCTTCACGGTCGATTGGACTGAGTGTGTTGAACACTCTCTACCATTTACGAATGACAAGAGTCGCTACTACAAAACTTTACAGACGATAAGTCGTTATCTGCTGGTCGTATGACCATCTAAAATGGAAACCAGAGTCAAAGGAGTGGACATTTAACCCGTAGTGTCAGAGAGAGAAAAATTAATGTCATAGAAGAAGTATCTAATAAAATTTCCTCTTTTACGAACTGGAACTCGTATAATACTTATTAACCCTCAACAAAAATAATTGAGAAAAGGTAAGACCTGAGAGAGAAATCAAAGGTAGGGGAATTTTGAAGAACATAGTAAAAGTGATAAATACTGACATAAACAACAAGGTTCATGTACCTTTGGAGGAACACAAAGTACAGAAAACAAAGTAGACTGTTGTAGATCTTTTGTTAGAAGACCTAAGTATCGTGTCCCCCATTATCCACCTGAGAGATTTCCGCACAAAACAACACAGGACCTTCTCAGAGGACATCCCCTCGAACTACCATCGGTAATGGGACATATAAGTGCGACGTCGGCACACACCCCTGGCCCGTGGAATGTACCGGTCCGAAGTCTCGGTGTCTTCGGCAGAATGGTCAGTGTCTACAGTGGCAGTGTCTACTGTCGCCATTGGACCTCACAATCCCCGGAGTGATGAGTCTAGGACATCAAAGGTAAAACTTGTCGAGAGTTTAGAGAGGTGACTCAGACAGGAGCGTCGAGGATTGCATCCGGTCCGGTGGTAGTGGAGGGCTGACACGACAGTGTTACGGAAGAAGGAGGGAAGGTTTTAAAAACGGGGGTAGAGGGACGTTCGTACGGAATTATAACGTCAATCTTGTTAGAAAAATTTTAAATTTAAGCTAATACATTGTACTAAATAATCTTGGACGTTCCAGACCAAGGATGCGTAGGAAGACCAAAGAGGAGGGGTGTGTGTAGATAAACGTCAAGACTCATACCATTAAAGAAAAAAAGTTGGAAAAACAAAACATAACCCCATATCGGCTAATTGTTTCAACACTATCAAAGTCCACTCGTCGTTTCCCTGAGTCTGTATGGATATGTACATAGGTAAGAGGGGGTATGATGGGAGGGTAGGTCCGACGGTCCATTGTGACTCGTCTCAAGGTGTACGATGTGTCATCCAGGAACGACCAGTAGGTAAAATTTATATCGTCACACATATAGAGTAGTTTGAGACCCTCTACCACTCCCTGTCCCTCCGACCTCACGACGTTATTTACCCCAGTGCTTCTCAATCTGTGCTGAACCACTGACTTGTTGTTGTATCGGGTTTGAGGGGTTGGTAGGGGGGCGGGGCTAAGGAGGGGGACGTTGGTATTTGAGTAAGAACTTCAGACACTCAGACAAGACGTTCATTTAAGTAAAGATAGTAAATAAAAATCCAAGGTGTATATTCCCTATAGTATACTATACAGACTGAGTGAAGTGAGTCATATTGTGAGAGATCCACGTAGGTACAACGACGTCTACCGTAGTAAAGTAAGAAAAATTACCGACTCATTATAAGGTAACATATATAGATGGTATAGAAGAAATAGGGTCTTATATTAAAGAAAGATCAGAAGACTCGAAACGTGTGTCAAAACAGAGACGAAGTTTGACACATTGTATGTTTCAAGGTTTTTCAGGAGGGTTTTGTGGTGGTGGTAGATCTAGGGTGTCAAGAGAGTAGGGTCTAAACGACACCGATGTACTTTCGGATGGTAAGTGACTACCTCTGTGAGGTTTCAAATTATCCATAAAGGAGGTCAATCTACCGTCTATTGACTGTACCCCACTCACCTACCCCCAATCTCTCAATATGTGGACAAACTGAAGATCCGGTATCTCTGACATAACAGGTGTACTTAGGGTTTTGGTAAGGTTGGTTGACTACCGATACCGTGTAACCCGACCACCCACTGTTGTCAATCTGCACTTGTTTTTCTTGTAGTCACATCTTAAGACCCTGGGTCCCCGGGTGTTTACCTGGTGGTGGATCGGGTGTGGGAAGAAGACTTGAGGTCCGACCTTTCGGTCAACGGTTGACCCGTAGAGATGAATGGACAGGATGTCCATGGAGTTTGAGGTGTGTAGGTATTGGTGTGAGTAGTACCCGTGAAGGTCTGGAAGAGTAGGAGACCGTAAAGGATAGAACCACTTAATCATCCTGGAAATTGGTGGGTCAGGAACTCGGCCTTGTTGCCAGTGAGTGTTGTAGGATATATCAGATGTGTAATTTATAGAGAAGAACCAGCCAAAAGGGAAAATATAAGTGTGACGAGGACAGAACCAAGACTCAAAGAGAGGTGTGTGAGGGACATTATAAACCTTTTACGTCTAGAGAGGACTGATTTTAAGGAGTTACTGAGGGAATCAGATACTCTAGCTCGGGGTCTAGGAACGGTAACGTGGGTCCCTTGTACTACTCCCCGGGGACGGAAGGAGACGTCGGAGTAGAAACTAGATATGGATTAGTGTAGGACACTAAACAGATACTACTTGAGGTGTGTTAAGACAGAGACCTAGTCCGACACTCCAACGTACGGACGGGTCGCGGAAAGAATGTGGTAGGAGAGACGGATCTTTCAAGGAGGAATTACAAGGTGGGTGGGGTGTTTATAAGGGAGTTTTTCGTTGAACTTCAGAATTTTCTTTCAGAATTTTCTAGAAAATTCTACGTTACGTTCGTGGTTCTTCGGAAAGGACTAGTAGTGGAACGGGAGGGGGGGAACCTCTCACAAATGTACCACTCACAAGGGGTAAAATCGTCGTTGTCCAGCTGACCTCCTTCCATGGACCCCCTGTCTCAGACTCAGACAATCCGTTACCATACTTTTTAAACGAATCGCCTTTGGTAGTCACCCTCCCTCCCACTAGTCCTAATTGATAAAACCTAAACCTTCCTCGTGCAACCGGGAACCGGATGTTCTTTGTCCTCACTTGCACCTCCCCTACTCCGCCGACCGACCCTCTCGAGTCAGACACCCTGCTCTTCCGACCGTCTGTGGGAGAGACCGAGGAGTGTGGAAGGTACGAAGACCGAAACCCCAAACACCTTTATCAGGCTTACACCCTTGTCGCCCAACCCCCCGTCGTCTACCCCTCCTTCTTCCGTCTAAGAATCCGTTTACGTTGGTCTCTGACCCTCCCCCGCCGGGATCCCCGTTGTGACCCACCCTTCCCCTCCCCTCCCAGTGGGCCAGGCTTTTGATAAATAGCCCGATGAACTGTCTGTAATTCCAAACTAGAGGAACGGGGTGGACAGGACTTAGGATGAGGTCCAACAGAGCCTTTTCGATTGGACACGCACGACCGTCACCCCAGTGTAGGTGGGAGGACGGAGGACCGTCCCTGGGTTCTGGAGTAAGAGGCGCCGTATATTGCGGACAGAACGTTTGTCCTCTTTTGGCCCCCGGGTTTTTCTTTGGACGTCGCACGCGAGACGCCAACCGAACCTCCCTTAGTGAGCGTCCGGCGACCAGGCCGTCGGGAGCGCGGGGAGAAGACCCTGGGCGAGGACGTCGCTAGGCCCGCGAAGGGTTTGTAGCGTCAAAATAAATTGGTTGAGTTTTTCTGCACTTGAAGAGGACTTCTCAAATTGTATTAACCTTTGTACGTAAGACCGTTCCTCCCTGCCTCTTTAAGAACCATTGTGAGGTCGCTTTTCCGGCTAGATAGTTGGCGACCCAGACTGTCTCCGACCGGGTGACCTCGGACCACTCGAGCCTCGCTCTACCTCTAGGCCGCCAGCGCCCCACCTCGGCGTCTCGGCGGGTCCTTCTGGCGTGACTCTCCAAATGCTTCTTTCCTCTTCTGACGTTAGCCAAAGGGATTTGGCTGTCAATTGAGAAAAGGTCACTCTTTACCTTGAGTCTGACCATTGTACAGTTATTGGTTGTCTCGGGAATTACAATACAGGTCCAGGTTTCTACTCTTCATAAAACAGGTATAACACACACAACATCCCCTTTCGTCCGCCCAAGAGACGATGAATGATTGTTTACAGAGACGAGGAGATTCAGTCGGAGGAGTCTCTAGTAGCCCCGGGACTACGGGTGGGTCTGTCTACAGTAACCCAAATTTTTAATTAACGTTTTATACGGATCATGGTAAGGACCGCAAGGTATAATTATTATTAAAACGTTCAACTACTGAAAGAGAACGATCAATGTTCTAGAGTAACAGGCCGATTACCTCCCTCTGTTCTGTGGGGGTTTGGTTCGGGCCTTCAAGGGGACCGGAGAAACCACGGACACCAAGAGTCGACGTGTACGCGAGAGACCCGCAGACCCGAGGAAGGGCTCTCCGGGACTCTAAAGACGAGACTCGCGGAGGACCGGAGGGAGTCTCGACCCCGAGTTGGACTAGGTCTAGGACTACCGGCATGGAGACGGGAGACCCGAAGAGTGGCTGGGAGTGGTCCGACGAGGGCGGAGGGTTTCTAGACCCACAGAGGTGCGTGGGAAGAGACTAACGAGGGAAGAAGGTTAAACGTTCTGTGAAGGTCCTTAGTAACGTTACTGGTTTGCGGACAGGTATATCTTTTAAGGGGTCACAGTCGGACGGAAAAAGTTGAACTGAAATAGGGACGTAAACTCTTTTTTTCTTAGAGTCACCACTTCTCGGTTAGAACCCCTGTGGTCCGGACCCAACGTTAAGACGAGTGAATGTCTGGTCAGCACCCTGATACCGTCCACTACTGAGACCCGAAGAGAAGAAGGTTAAGATTTTAATCTCATTATCGTTGTCGGAGGACCACGATAACACTTCTAATTTGAACCTACCCGTGAACCCTTTACAAGTCAGTTACCGTCACCCAAGAGTCCGTTGGGTGAGGTCATAAGAACGTGCCTCTTTGGGTACCTGTCTCTTCGGACCACCTCATGTCAGGTGTCAGGTACCCCAGTATTTGTCGACCTGTGCTGACTCACTGATTGTGAAAGTGAAAAGTGAGAACTCACGGACACTTCGGACCCACACGTCCCCCTGGACCCCCACGACCCCGACGTGCACGAAGTCCTGTCCGACTTCTCCTCCTTCCCCTCCCGGGCATGAGACTCGAGGGGGAGGGGAGGTCGAAGAAGGGGTCCGGAACGAACTGGCGTCATAGTACACCTACCGACCTCTCCCCGGAGACGCCGGTGGTGTCGGACACCGTCGTCGACCTTCGACGATAGTTTGCGTCCGGTGACCAAAGGAGTCTCGGGGTTCACAGACCGACGAGGTCCCGTCCCGTCACTGAAGGGTCCATTGCCGTCCAGGAGGCGGGCGGTACACGACACTGCTTCGAAAATGGTGAACATAGTCCGGGACCCCCGACACCAGTGGGACCACAGAGTCAATCTATAACCCTGGGATCAAGACTGTGGACTCGTCTTGTGAACCTTTAGGTTCGGGACCCTTTGGTCGTTATTCTTTTTCGACTCCACGTCGCTCATCCAGGTCTTCTGACACTTGGTTCTCTTTCGCTTCTCCCAAGGACATATACTTTAACACATGTTCGGGGTCACAGGGACAGGAAGTTTCATTTTTCGAAGACGAAATCAGAGGGTCCGGAGGGGACTCAAAGTTTTCCGCCTGAGTTCTCAATTGTTAACCTTTTAACTTCTACATCTTCGTTTCTTATCATCAACCCGACCCCTTTGACCATTTTTAAATCTGATATTTAGGTGGTGGATCGTCTCAGTGACTTGAGGGTCAAGGGACGTTCTATATCTGTTTCGCGACTGTATACAAGAATTCAACTAAAAATGTTCTTCGTCTGGGGGAGGTCTACTTTTGACGACTGGTGTTCGTGTGTCTGGGATCTGACGAACTTTGGTCTTCTGACTACTACGAACTATGAAGTGGAACTACGGTTGGTTAGACTCTTGACAAGTACTCGATTAGTGAGTGGGACGTCGGGAGAGAGAGTGTGACGGAAATTTTAGGAAAGAGACTCCCGTCACCTCCTCAAACCCAGAAAACTCGTACTCGACGGGTAAGAGGAACCAACCGTAAGACGTTATTTGTGACATGAAAGAAAGTGATGGTGGACCTCAGTCATCTAATCGAAATGACGTGAGTCTGCTCACCTGGGTCCTAACCAAGTCCGGGGAGTTGACGGACCGTAACGTAATCGATAAATGTACATAAACGTAGAGTAAATGTTGGGATACTTAATTCGTGATAATCATTGGGGTAAAATCTCTACTTAAATTCCGACTCTCAAATACACTGAACGGATTCTAATGAGTTGAGTCTTCAGGATCTCAGTCCTAAACTTAGATTCAGAAAGACTAAATTAAATTTGTATTTTAGCGATTCGGTATATCCAACAGTCAAGAGAGTTATCGGAAAACTCCATCCGTAGTAGTAGGAGAAAAGTGAGAATACTCTGTTTCCGGGTTTGCAGAGGTCACTAAAAGTCGTCCTTAGACTCGAGTCCAGACAGAACACAGTCTTGGACACACTTCCACCATGAGAGAAGGAGGAGGAGACGTTGTCTCTCCCACCGGACCACAAGGGAGTCCTGTCCGTACGTGTTCACCTTAAAACACGAGGGACTAATGACTTCTAACGATTAGTAAAAATTATTGTGACTGGTCAAGACAGGTAAATCATTTTCTTTAAATTTAGTTGTCCTTCGTTTTTTTCGTACTCTCTAAACAAATTAGACCATAGCATAATGTTCTCGGTAAAGTCGAGGGACTTTGATACATTTCGTAAAACGTAAACTCGTTTATTTTCAGAATACTCAGGTGACTATTAATACGTTGGGGTTTAAATACCAAAAATCCAGAGTAACCTACTTTGCACTTAATATTGTTGTTTGAACATTCTAATACTGTGTAATTATCTCCTTACACTTGATAAATAATTTCGTTATCTGTAACTACTTTATCGAACCCCAGATTATGAATTATTACTCTTATTTCTAAAACTCGTTTGTTGTCATAATGAAAGACGTAAAAAACGTTATAAGTAGTTGTAGACAGTGTTTTCCAGTTCCCCGGGTCTTTTAAACGTTTTTTTATATTGATTGTTGGTTCTCCTTCACTCGACCCCTTAGTCCGGGTTCTCTCAATGTTTTATGAAATCTTACAACTTCAGAAGGAAAAGTATGCACATCCAGTCCTCGTACCGCAGTCAGACCCCAATAAAGAGTCCATTTAAGTGTTAAACAAAGATCTTTCAGGACCCCTTTTTTCAAAAGTGAACACCGAGGAAAACTCCCAATACCACTTACTTTAGTAAATGTTTAGTAACGGTAGTAACATAGGGGAGTGGTAAATGTTTGGTAACGGTGATAAGATAGGTAAGTGGTAAATTCAAAACCTAAAAAATCATTTACTAATAACAGAAAGTTAAAATTTAGTCGACCTAGAGCGGATCTGACTAGGATCCTTTCGTCCACTGTCCTAATGAAACTTATCGTGGGGAGTCGAGAAGTTCAGTGAGGTCGACAAACTCAGAAGGGACAACTCCAGGGTCTGTAGTGCCACGTCTCTGGTAGGAGGTAGAGGACGGGAGGTGGAACTCGACACGGAACGGGTTTAAGGACTGAACGTATTAGTACTGATCCCAATACAAAATACGGTGACTCGACGTACTAAACATTCCCTCGTTATCTATTGGTCTTGTACCGTAATGTAAAATTTACGTTTTCGATTAAGTTCTAAATTTTTGTTGTTGTCGTTGTGTTGAGACGACCGGTCATGACACGTCCGGTTTACGTTAACAAGTCAGACAAAGTGTCCTGTGGTCACTCTATGACGTTGAATCTCCTTAATATTTACCATCCGGCAGTTACTATTTACTCTGACTTTTTCTTGGTCGTCCCTTACGGCTCTACAGAAAGTCTCTCCACCGTCCGTGATATGAATCACCCCATAAGTCTCAATGGTGTTCCAAATTTTTTCACTTACAATTTATCTACTCCCGAGAGTGACTCTCCAGTCTTTTGGGACTGGTCAGACCTTCTGTAGTCTAGGAACACGTGGGATACAAATCCGGGAATCCTTCGGTGAGATCGTTTGGTGATTATCGATAAAAATTAAGTGTTTATGTTTTATCAACGAGAGACGTCCCTTGACGTCAGACCTCCCAGAGTAAACACAGACGGAACGGATCCCGATGGTAGGTGACTCAAAAGGGTCCAAAAAACACGTTTTTGTGATACAACCTGTTCTATCTCCAGTTACAGGATTTCTATGACTTGGTAACGTTGTCTTAGGTGATTATTCCGACTCACCTGAGTCCCACTACACATTAGTTGAGGACGGACCCGTCCGGGTCAAGTAGAATACTCATCAAGTAAAGATTAGTAAGAATCCTAACACTTTACAAATACATTCTAACGGGTAGTCAGTATCCATTGGTTCGCACTTCCGGTACGTATTTAAGTCTGAGGAACAAGTATCCAACCCTTTAGTTTCGGATACCCTCTTCTTCCTGGACGGGTTCCAGTGTGGCGGTCAGTCATTTGTCGACCCTGGCCTCGAGTCGAACGGGTCGAAAATAACACGTCGGTTCAGATGGAAGAGATGGGAAAGTGTCCGAAGGACAAACTGAAGTACGTGAGTAGAGTATACGATCGTTTCATTACAAGTTTTAAGAGGTTCGGTCCTAAGTCGTTATGCACTTAGTACTTGAAGGTCTACAAGTTCGACCAAAATCTTTTCCGTCTCCTTGGTCTCTAGTTTAACGGTTGTAGACGACCTAGTACCTATTTCGTTCTCTCAAGGTCTTTTTGTAGATAAAGACGAAATAACTGATACGGTTTCGGAAACTGACACACCTAGTGTTATTTGACAACTTTTAAGACTTTCTCTGCCCTTATGGTCTGATGGACTGGACGAAGAACTCTTTGGATATACGTCCGGTCCTTCGTTGTCAATCTTGACCTGTACCTTGTTGTCTGACCAAGGTTTATCCTTTTCCTCATGCAGTTCCGACATATAGCAGTGGGACGAATAAATTGAAGATACGTCTCATGTAGTACTCTTTGCGACCTGACCTTCTTCGTGTTCGACCTTAGTTCTAACGGTCCTCTTTATAGTTATTGAAGTCTATACGTCTACTGTGGTGGGAATACCGTCTTTCACTTCTCCTTGATTTTTCGGAGAACTACTTTCACTTTCTCCTCTCACTTTTGCTTCTAGTACCGTAGGCCAGGGTAGTGAAGTACCCTTTATCTACCCCTTTGTCACCTTTGTCACAGTCTGAAATAAAAAGTCCCGAGGTTTTAGTGACGTCTACCACGTCGGTACTTTAATTTTCTACGAATGAGGAACCTTCCTTTCAATACTGGTTGGATCTATCGTATAAGTTTTCGTCTCTGTAATGAAACGATTATTTCCAGGCAGATCAGTTCCGATACCAAAAAGGTCATCAGTACATACCTACACTCTCAACCTGACACTTTTTTTGACTCGTGGCTTCTTAACTACGAAAACTTGACACCACAACCTCTTCTGAGAACTCTCAGGGAACCTGACGTTCCTCTAGGTTGGTCAGGTAGGATTTCCTCTAGTCGGGACCCACAAGAAACCTTCCTTACTACGATTTCGACTTTGAGGTCATGAAACCGGTGGAGTACGTTTCTCGACTGAGTAACCTTTTCTGAGACTACGACCCTCCCTAACCCCCGTCCTCCTCTTCCCCTGCTGGCTCCTACTCTACCGACCTACCGTAGTGGCTGAGCTACCTACACTCACACTCACTTGAGGCCCTCAACCGCCACCTGTCCCTCCGGACCGCACGACGTTAAGTGCCCCAACGTTTCTCAGCCTGTGCTGACTCGCTGACTTGACTTGACTTTCCAGAAGTCTCAAATCGAACATAGGAAATTCTAAAGTCATTATACACTTCTATCGTAGAAAAAGATTGTCGGGACTTAAAAAGATTCGGTGTTGAAAGACGAGTGGAAAATTTTAAAAACAAGACGACGTGTTGGACGTACTGGAATCGAGGGATTGCTCCCTAGCTTGGAGACGGGGGACGGCACCCTCACACCTCAGGATGGGTGGTCTGGTGGTGGAACGAGTGAAAGGACAGCGTGATAGACGCGTCCTGACAGCACCTTTATAAAACTACGGTAGAACCGAGACTACCGGGGACGACTTCCCCTCACCCGGGTGTACCGGTGGAAACCAAGACAAAGGATGAGGGGAGGTTAAGTACTACATAAACTGGGTCTTCTCGATCAGGTAGTTGGTTCCTAAGAGAAGGAGTTTGACAATGGGGGGTGAGTCTTTCGTGCCTCTTTACTGTTACTTGTCAACTTACCTTTCCAATATAGCTCGGTAATAATAATAATCAACACAGTATACGGTCGACGTCGTATTCGTCATTCTCGATGTCTTAAGACGTGACTTTTCACCTCCACCCTTTCCCTCTCCCCGTGCAGACGAAGCCGTCGCCGTCGCCGTCGCCGTCGCCGTTAGATCCCGGGTCTCATCCACTTCCTCTTGTGCCGACTAGCCCGAGAGTCACGGTCGAGACATAGGTACCTCGGCCTAGTCGGGAGAGATGAACTTGGTCGACTAAGAGTGTTGGTCGACTGGGAACGAGTCTGGGTCTGGGTAGACTTCTCCGAGTGTTAGATTGTCACCTCTATTTTATATATTAACTTATGGACACCTAAGATTAAACCGTTCAGACCTTTCCTTGACTTTCAAACTCCCAAAAAACCAAGACAAAAAAAATAAAAAATAAAAAACGGTGTGACGTGTTGAACACTCTAGGCTCAAGGGACTGGTTCCGAACTTGGGGGTGGAACCGTCATCTCCGCGACTCAGAATTGGTGCCCTGACGGTCCCTTAAGTGTTTTACCACACAAAATATTCTGACGGGAAGTCTTAAGACTACTGGTCGGTTCTATTTTCTGTAACGGGACTCCTTCTTTCAGGACCGGGGAACGTCCAGGTATAGTGGAAGTAAGAGGTCAGGATAGAGTCTTAAATACCGAAAATTTAGGTATATTGAAAATTTAGGTATATTGTATATTTAGGTCCATATTGACGGTTTTGAAGGGGGAACATCTCTTTCTGACAGAGGTTTTATGTCCCCATCGTCGTACCACAGGGGGATCCCCACAGGAGTTCCTTCTGGGACAGAGAACGACGGTCGAGGGGAGGACGATGACACGAGTAGTGTCAAAGAGAGGATCCGCTGTTGGGGAAAGGAAAGGGGACCGTCGGACAGGAAAGAGACGGGGTTCTACTGGAGACAATCAAGACGTCAACTCAGTGATGCCACACAGACTGAGAAACGTTGAGGTACCTAACGTCGTGTGGTCCGAAAGGACAGGAAGTGATGGAGGACGTCAAACGAGTCTGAGTACAGGTAACTCAGCCACTACGATAAGTTGGTAGAGTAAGAGAAAGGGGAGAAAGAGAGGACGGGAGTTAGAAAGAGTCGTAGTCCCAGAAAAGGTTACCGAGAAGGGTAAAGGTTACCGAGAAGGGTAAAGGTTACCGAAAAGGGTAAAGGTTACCGAGAAGGGTAGTCCACCGGTTTCATGACCTCGAAGTCGTAGTCAGGGAAGTATAAGTCCTAAATAAAGGAAATCTCAACCGTCCAAACTAGAGGAACGACAGGTTCCCTGAAAGTTTTCAGAAGAGGTCGTGGTATTAATCTTTCGTAGTTAAGAAACCGCGAGTCGGAAGAAATACCAGGTTTAGAGTGTACGTATGTACTGATGACCTTTTTTGTATCGAAACTGATATACCTGGAAACAACCGTTTCACTACAGAGACGAAAAACGTTATTATGCGTAACAGATCCAAACGGTATCGAAAAGAAGGTTCCTCGTTCGTAAAAATTTAAAATATTGACGTCAGTGACAGGTTCTTAAAAAGAACTCTTCGATCCTGTCTTGTCTTCAGTAGGATGGTATCCACCACTTCTCCGTTACCAGACAAAAAGTAGGGGACCTGAAGGGAACCCAGGATGTCTCTGTCGTCCTCCTTGATCAGGAAAGAATCCCGGTACGGTCCAGGAACGGTCGGGGACGAGGACACAAAGGAAGTAATTAGACCAAGGGACTCTTCGAAGCGGTGAGGACTTCAGAAGGACAAAGGAGCCTGACCCTCGTGGAGTTAGGAGAAGAGAGGTCATAGAGGGGTTGAGACTCAGAAAGTCTAATCCTCTCGTAGGATCTGGAGACGATTTCCTACCGTCTGAGAACTGTCCTCAAGGTCCTGGTGACCCGAAGGACCCACACAAGGAGGACAGATCAAAAGAAACATCGATGTCCGAGTGGAAAAAAAAAAAAAAAAAAATTCGGATTATTAATTACTTTTGTGGATACAGTTCTTAACCGTGAAAAGTACCTACGACCGACCATGACAGAAGGAATTAATCGTCCTTTGAACGAAGGAGTCTCGACATTCGGGTCTTTGGTCAGTCGGACACCAAAGACAGGCTGATTGGGCACTGAAGACGTCCTTCCGCCTTCGACGTCTTAGGAAAACTCAACGCGGGATACTGTGAGTGTAAAGACTAAGAACCAAATAAGGTAAAAAGGAGGAGAACGACGACGAAGGGAGACAGGAAGAAGACCAGATCAACAGGGACGATGGAGCTTACAAGAATCAGAACATTGAAAAAAAAAAAAATGATTCGCCTGAGGACAGATAAGAGGACCTATACAGATTTACAAAATGAAGAATATGTCTCGAAACGATCAGTGAATCATTCTCTTGAAAGATTACAGACTCGATCGTAGAAGGGGACCTTCGTCAGGGACGTAGGGGGAGAGGTGGACGAAGGGGAGACGGGAGTGTCTGAGGTCCTGGTGGAGGCGCCACGTTCCTCCGTTCAAGTCCTGAACTACTATGTCCTCAGTACGGAATCGTCTCCGACTCTCATTTTTCATAGTCCCGGATCCCTCACTAGGACCCCCTCTGATGTCGTACCAAGAACCACCGGATCTCCCTCGTGTACCCTTCTCCACCCCGCTGTCTCTTCGTCTCCTACTCCCTCCGTCTCCCCCGTCTCGCCCTCCTCGGTATCGGTCGGGCGTCCCGCGGTCAGACCCTTCCTCTTCCCGCGGGAGATCTCCGCCCAGACCTGAGACTGTGTCTTGTAACTTCTCTTCCCTTCCACTTTTCCGCCCCACGGTTACTGACGGAAACCCAAATGTCTGAGGACTCGACGTTTACACAAACTTGGTATTGAGTATTATTCCCTTTGTAAAATGAAATGTTGTCTCGTTTGTGTGTAGTACGGAGAGATTTTTGTTCAAAGTGGTTCATACGTGCACTTTCTTACTATAAAAGAAAAGACTAGACGAGATGAGGTGAGGTAAGGTTAGGTGCAAGAAAGTAATTTCTCTACGACCCAAGAGATTCGACTAGAATGGTATTTGTACGATGTTCGGTGTCAAACACACCACACAAGAAAAGGTTGCAAAAAACTTTTTCAATTTAGACGTCTTTTTATTTTCTTATACGAGAAGTAAATCTAGGTGGTCAACAATTGTAAAATGATGTGATCAAGTGTGAGAGATCTACACTGATATTGTGGATGTATACGTGTGTGTATATTAGGTAAGAGTAATTGGTGTCATCAACATACGATATTTTAACCTCACTTGTGACTTAGTCGTTTACGATTTGGTAACAAAGGTGCCCTTTATGTCTTAATCCAAGTACACTCAAAGACTAGTGTAAAGGTGATTGGAACGAAGACAAATTTCTATGGCATAAAATAATTGTAACTTGGGTGTCGGTTGTCGTGACATTGACTACGGACTTGGTTCGAATAGATTGTGTACATATAAAAGAGACATGCCCTGTAGTGTCAGAAGAACGTACATCCTCTTTATCTGTCGTGACACGAACCCTGGTAAAATTTTTCGTTTTAAAGTTTTTTTTCATACCCTTTTTTATACGTGAGTCATCTGGTACTTTCCCTGTGAACAAATGTTCACAAGTAAAGACTTTATTACTTTATTCTTCCGTCTCATGGTGGAACAAACTGGAGTCAACCCTTACACGTACGTCTTTCTAAGTTTAAAAGTTGTGGGACCCGTACTGACATTCATTGGCACTTTCGTTCATTGGTACTTTTCATAACTAAAACTTCAATATTTATTTAAAATTGGTCATTCGTTTAAACTTTTAGATACTTATTACGCCAAACTTTAAACGGCTGTGACAGAGAGAAGTGGGAACTTACGTAGAGGAGTCTCATTCCTGTAAGACGTTGTCGCGTAATACGGTTGTCCTTTTGATTGAGAGTAGGTCATACAGTAGACTTTAAGTTTGAAGTGGTTAAAAGGAGTTCCTAAAATGCTCGTTAAAAGACCCCCTCCTCCTGGTCTTAGGTCAGTTCCAAATACCTGTGTAATGTAAGTCAATACAGAGATCAAAAGAAAGTACATTTTATCAGAAGGTGAAAAAAATTTTTGATGTAACTATACAAACAACTCAGGTTCGGTTAACAGAGGGACTTACAAGGTGTCAGATCTAAACAGACTAACCGAGGAGGACTAAACTCGACCACTTTGGGGAAAACCCCCTAACGGGGTGCCCACTAAACCTTGAAAACGAAGGGTCCTCTCCCGAATACAGTCGAACAGGGAGATGACCACTCTGACTCAGCCTAAGGACCCAGCTCCACTACCGGGTACCACCTTTCGTGTCGGGATCCACTCCCTCTTCCGTCACAATAGTCGACGGTCTCTCCCCTCTGACTCCTGGACCCCTCTTCTCTGTCCCGGGTCTTAATGACAGCACTACTTACCCTGCCCGCCCGCCCCACGACTCAGGGTCGAGACTTCTCAATGTCACAGGGGGTTCCCGTCTCCTAGACGTAAATAGCACCACTACAAACGAAGGGTTCTAGTACTTCTTTGTGTCGCAGTCACAGACTTCCGACTCAAAATTAAAGGTCACTTTGACCCTGTTTCAAGGAAATCCGGTCTATATTAAGTAAAAATTCGGAACCTCAACCGCGTAAGATTTACGAATCCTTTAACAATACCTAACATTGTTTTCTGTCTTATCGATTGCGGACTGTCTCACGAAAAGACACGGTCACGGTGAGCTACTAAATTATAAATTATACTAACACCAGTTTGGTTCAGGCTTATCTTGTTCGGACTTCGTAAAGATCGTGGCGTCGGTCTACCGTTCCTCGGGCTTCACTATATTGGCACCAAATGCGTGGTCGGAACTCTCATTGGAGACCCTGACCAACTTGAGAGTCTGTCGTAAACCATAAAGGATCGTTACTAGATCTTACGTAAACCCTTCGGGCAAACTTAGTAGGTTAATCTAGTACAAAAGGTTCCCCGGAACTACGTCTTTACGACGGTTCCCGAAACCGTCTCGGGTCGTCTCGGGTCGTCTCGGGGGACGGGGGAGCTGTTCCGTCGCCGGGAGTGACCTAAGAGTGCTGTCGGGGCAAGTCCTAGGGACCAACCACAATGACAGAGGTGGCTGTCTACTCCTGGGACTTCGAGTGTCTCCAATCCACTGAACCCCTTTCAGTGTTTTTAGTGACTTACCGATGGCTCTCAGTTCGGAATTGAGGGAAACGACCAGGACCCGAGGCTTGCCCTCACTGTCCAGTAATTGACCAACCTTCCACAGGGGTGCTCGGTGGCGGTCGAACACGGAGACACGATCTGAGGTCGTCGAGAACAGACTGGTCTCTTCCCCCGACACACCAGTCCTGACCAGTCTTCTACGGGTGATTTCGAGAGATTGCTGACGTGTTCCAGTGGTCGCGAGTGAGGTGACCAGGGTGGATTGTACCAATGAATTGGAAAAGGTCGCAAATTCAGAAAGAGTTGATCTTTTACATCCATGTTTACCTTGGATCGAGATCCGGGACAATGACTACGTCACATTTCTCGAATGTAGGCGGGACTTACGAGATAATAATAATTATTAACAATACAATAATATACGGATCATTTATGAGTCATTTATCAGTAGCACCCCCACAACCCTGTAAAAACATATGGCACATACGATAAACTCCTACGATAACTCACGACGTCCATGAACACTAACACGAACTTCTTCGATTTCTTCGAAGGAGTTCATATCTTCGACCTCTAAACATGAACGGATACTACACAGGGTACTCCATTAAAAGGTAGGACCGTCATTTCACATAACTCCATTCGTGACCTATTTGTCTCCATTCTCTGCATAAAGAACGGAATTCCCTTTTGATCGACCTCCACCGTTCACCCTTTCCTTACGTTTTTAGGTGCGTATGTTCTATTTTTGGTCTAATCCAGTACGCCCCGAAGGGTTCACCGAGTCACCACTTCTTAGACTGACGGTTGTGTTCGCTACGTCCTCTTAGTCCGACCTAGGGACCCAGTCCTTCCAGGGAACCTCATCCTTTACCGTTGGACAAGGTCATATAAGAACGGACCTTTAAGACACTTGTCTCCTCGGGCCACCCGATGTCAGGTACCCCACCGTGTCTCAGTCTGTCCTGACTTGTTGACGTGTGTGCTCCAGTACAACCGGCGACTTAGGGGAACCCTCATTCATCTCACCTCCTCTGCCTTTGGTCCCGTCCTCTCGTTCCGGGCCGTTTCCTCCACCTGCCTTGCAATTGGGACCCAATTCGGTAAGGAGTGGGAGGAATGACTGGTCCATAGGAGGAATGACTGATCCACACTGTCCCGGTTGAGTCACTGTCCACGGTTTGAGGACCGGAAGTATCCTGGAGGGTCCGGAGAGACGGGAGCCTCACCGTAAGGAACACCAGTCACCAGTAAGAGTCTCTCGGGTCCACCGACTACACCCACAGACCGTCTCAGTTAGGTGCGTACTCAGTCCCGACAAGACAGACAAATGGACAGACAGGTAGACAGATAAACAGACAGGTGGGTTAATAGACAGAAGAACAGGTAGACAGGTGCACAAACAAGTAAACAGACTCATAGAGAAGTAGATATGTAGACACACTTAGGTAGATAGTCAGGTTGGTAGATAGATAGACCCGTAGGTGGACTGGAAGAAAGGGACAAAGATGAAGAGTAGAGTAAGAGGTCTTCTGGAAGTCTTTTGTGTATGGTATTATTTTTGTTCATCTGTGTGTGTGTCTCCTAATCCTTCCACATCCTTCGGTTCCTCAACTCTTACCCTCATCCCCTTAGTTTGAGTCTTATACAACCTTCCTGCATCGACGAACGACGACGTCACCTCGATATTTACACAGAGGGTCAATAAAAATGTCAATAGAAGTGACTTCGACTCTGTTGGATGTTACGCAAGTCTCTTGTTTGAAAAAGAACAAGAGTCAAGTTTTGTTAAGACCCCTCTCCGTCGTCAGACCACCAAGGTTTGTCACCGAAGATTTAGTCTGTCCGGACTCGAGTTTGAGACACAGATAGTGAGTTGTTGACGCACTGGGACCCGTTCAGTGACTCAGAGAGACTCGGAATAAAAGGAGTAGACGATCTACCCTATTCACACCATGGGTCGGAGTTTCCCGGCGTCCGTCCTAATTCATTCTAACACGCATGTCCAACCGTTCCGTGTCCTGCGTTATCGCCGTTGACAGTGTCAACTTGTCAGACCTCTTGCACCAACCTCGACCTTAAGTGAACCGCAGACGTCCATCTTTGGTACCCCTCTCAGTTCCGGTCCCGTGGACACAGGTCCTGTCCCGGTGGACCGAGACCTACCCGTCAGGGGTGCCAGGGAGGACCGTCTACGGTCAGACGAAAGAAGGACAAGGGGTTCAAGGTCCGTTCCTCCTCCAGAACCAGTTTGGGGAGACTGGTGTCCCGGGGTCGACCTTTCGTCCGACATTCGACGCCTCTGAGTGGACTAGAAGGGTCGTCGGTAGGAACACGAGACTGTCTACTAATTAACGCAGCTCTCGTTCAGACGTGGGGAGAGGAACCGACCCTAAGGGAAATAGGGAACTCGGAGAATATCGACGGTCATTAAGTAAGAATTGGGACGGTAGACGGACCCGGACTAAACGTAGTGTCTTAGTCACATAGGACTTGTGCGCAACTTGGTGGAGAGGAATCTCTAGTTCTCCACCCTCCGTCCCCGGGTGCCCTCCGCCACCTGAATGAGACAGACTCTTATGCTCGGAAACCGAACCAACACTCACACACATAAACACACACTCCCTCCCGTCTCATCTTGGTAAAGTAAAACAAAAATGAGATTCACAGTACGTGTACCGGAGACCTTAGGAGACCGTCGACCACCTGAATGAGTCGTTCGCTACTTAATATAGGAGGTCAACACTCATTTTAATGTTTATAGAAGTTCTACAAGCCACGAGACCCCTTCCCATCGGTTGAGTACGACCGATACACCCGACGAAGCGTAAGTCTCGTCTCACGTCGTGGAGAGATAGGCTTCTCCCCATTACCTTTTACCCCTTGTCCACGGGTGTTTTCCCTCTGGTCTCTTTACATGCTTAATCCCTGTGTCAGACCCGGTTTAGACCCCATCCGTCCTCCCCTTCCGTCTCACTTCGTGGTAGCCGGGGAAAGTCCTAGACGTCCACTTTAGGTGTTTTAATCTCAAACTCCTTCTCGACGCATCAACACACGTGAACCATCTTACCTGGGACGAACTGTTTCAGTGGAAGTAGACTTTTCGTTTATAAATGGTTCGGGAGGTATACCCTTATCTATCGAATCTTAAACAGTGGTCTATCAGTGGTCTTGCTCTGGTTCTGTACATCTCCGAGGACTTTCTAACTAATAAATAAGTTGTTTCTAAACGAAATTTCTTCTATGAACTACTATATACGATTATAATTTGTTACGAAAGTTAAAGATAGTAAATTTTTTACTTGTGTCAGTTCTGTAACCGGTGGACCTGGGGGTCCTGTGGGAAAGAACAAGGAGAAAACTCGTGGGTAACACAATAAAACTCCGACCAACACCAGACTGACAACTCCCGAACAGAGGAGGGTGGTGATCGAACATTTGTAGTGTTCCTTTTTCTACCCTAAAACAAGTGAACCATAATATTACTAGAGAGGAGAGAAGTCACGAAAAGGACCGAACCATTGATCATCGTAAATTATATCAAACGGTCTACTCACTCTACTTCTATTAGAAAGGAACCGAGACAACTACCCAGTTCGTTTCCGTTTCCAAAAATTTTTCACGTATTAAGGGTCCGTAAACACTAACTGAAACAATGGGTTTCAAAATTACTGGACGGAGTGGGAAGACGTTGACAGAGACTGGGACCTGAGATGGAGACCGGAAAATGGTGGGAGAACCCGTCTCATCCCTTCTCCAAAGCTTGTACGTTAACTACTATTCCAGCTAAATCCCTCGTAAATAACTTACTTTGGTACCCGGGTTGACACCACCCGACAATCCCTTCCTTATATTCTTCGAAAAAATCTTTTTACATAACTTTATATCAACTAAATGTTACAACACAATCAAAATCGGTATATCGTTTCACTAATTCAATACATACATACATATACTTATACATACATAAGAAAATAATGTAAGAGAAGGTACCATCCAATAATGTTCTATAACTTATATCAAGGGATATGATATATCATCCAGGACCCAAAAAAAAAAAAATTTGATAAGGAAGGAAGGAAGGAGGGAAGAACACACATGTGAAAAGATTATACTGAGCAGATGAGTAAAGTTTGAGTTGACCTCTTCGTCTATATAAGATTGATACTCCCGTTCGACTGAGAAGATCTGAATGTCTCTCTGAATGACTCTGAATGACGAGGGTGTACCTCGTCAGAATCTTTAAAAATTTTCATCAAAATCAGTGATCATAGACATATTCGTCTCATATAGTACTCTTTGCGACCCAACCTTCTTCGTGTTTGACCCTAGTTCTAACGATCCTCTTTATAGTTATTGGAGTCTATACGTCTACTGTGGTGGGAATACCGTCTTTCACTTCTTGATTTCTTGGAGAACTACTTTCACTTTCTCCTTTCACTTTTTTTTCAACCGAATTTCGAGTTGTAAGTCTTTTGTTTCTAGTACCGTAGACCAGGGTAGTGAAGTACCGTTTATCTACCCCTTTGCCACTTTCGTCACCGACGGAAATAAAAAGAATCGAGGTTTTAGTGACGTCTACCACTAACGTCAGTACTTTAATTTTCTGCGAATGAGGAACTGGTTGGATCTGTCGTATAATTTTTCCTCTCTGTAATGAAACAGTTGTTTCCAGGTAGATTAATCCCGATACCAAAAAGGTCACCAGTACATACCTACACTCTCAACCTGACACTTCTTTCGACTCGTGACTTCTTAACTACGAAAGCTTGACACCACAACCTCTTCTGAGAACTCTCAGGGAACCTGACGTTCCTCTAGGTTGATCAGGTAGGATTTTCTCTAGTTAGGACTCACAAGTAACCTTCCTAACTACAACTTCGACTTTGAGGTCATGAAACCGGTGGACTACGCTTGTCGACTGAGTAACTTTTCTGGGACTACGACCCTCCCTAACTCCCGTCCTCCTCTTCCCCTGCTGTCTCCTACTCTACCGACCTACCGTAGTGACTGAGTTACCTATACCCAAACCTACCTGACGCCCTCAACCACTACCTGTCCCTCCGGACCGTACGACACCAAGTACCCCCAACGTTTCTCAACCAGTGCTGACTCACTGACTTGACTTGACTTGACACATTCAAATAAAATTAATTTGTAAAATTGTCAAAAATAACCCTATATCAAATGCGTGACACTTCACTCTCAACAAGTCGGTACACACTGAGAAACGTCGGGGTACCTAATATATCAGGTGCTTTAAGAGATCTGGTCTTATGACCTCACCCATCGGAAAGGGAAGAGTGTATGACATGTTAACTGGTTAAATTCCGTATATTAAAGTACCTAAAATCATATATTGGGATTGGGATTAGGATTGGGTGTGGGATCGGTAGTGGTGTTAAAATCTTACAAAAATAGTATTTTCAGGGACACGGGGAATTGATAGTGCGAGGATAAAGAGGTACGTAAACAGTCGTTGGTGACTAAATGAAACAGAGACATCTAAAGAGACAGCAATTTAAAATACACTTACCTTACTATATTGAACACTAAAAACACTGACAGGTGAAAATAAATCATGTCACAAAAGTTACAAATAGTTGAAAAAGTTACGATGTAAGGAAGTAATGAAAAACATCGACTTATAATATAACATACCGAGATACTGTAAAAGAGAAAAATTTTAACTTCGTATCAATTACCTCGAAGGGTCCACCGAGTCTACCATTTCTTCGACGGACGTTCCGTCCTCCGGACCCCAAACTACGAAGCCAGTTCTTCTAGCCTCTTCCCTTTCCGTTGGGTGAGGTCATAGAACGGACCTCTTATTGTACCTGTCTCCTCAGACCGCTCGGTATCAGATATCACAGGGTTTCTCGACCTGTGTTGACTTCGTTGACTCGTGTGTGTATCGACTAAATGTCCCAAAATAATCAAAGTCCACATTTCGTGTCACTAAGTAATAAAAATGTCTAATATGAGGTAATTTTTAATAATGTTCTATTACCGTCATTGACGATATGTTATATAGGAACAACGAATAGAAGAAACTTGTATCATCAAACACAGAGAATTAGGGTATGGGGATTATATGGGGAAGGAGAAGGAAAAGGTCAGACCTTTAGTGATGAAACAGAAGATATAGACACTCGGACAAAGAAAAGAAAAAAATTTTATAAGTGATTAAACAATATAACAAAATCTAAGGTGTATATTTACTATAATACGTTATAACCAGAAAGAGACTCGTATAATAAGTGATCGGTATAAAGTGTTTCGTATTATGAGAGAATAAGTTATTCGCACTCCAAGTAAGTGTACCAACGTTTACCGACTACTTAAAGTCAGAAAAAAATACTGGTTAGTCAAGTCAAGTCAAGTCAGCGAGTCAACACAGGATGAGAAACGCTGGGGTACCTGACGTCGTACGGTCCGGAGGGATGTAATGTAGACATCTAACAAAACCCATCATACCGGTGAAATAGTTATAATCAAGAAAATTAGATTTTCGTATTCCATAGAAAGACAAAGAAATATAGTAGAAGTTACAAAATATCACAAGTCACATTTCCCGAAAGTGGAGGTTCCAATTCAAATATAATTCCGTAAAATAAGAAAAACTACACTAAAATTTACCCTAAAAGAGAACGAAAGAGAAAGACTATCAAGTCGTAACCACGTATCTTTTCGTTGTCCAAAGACACATAATACATAATTAGAACATAGGGAGTTGAAACGACTTAAATAAATAATCAAGATTATTAAAACCCACTCTTGAAATCCCAAAAGATATGTATCATAGTACAGTAGACGTTTATCACTGTCAAAATGAAGAAGGGAAGGTGAAACCTACAGAAAGTAAAGAAAAAGAACGGACTAAAGACACCAAGTCTGAAGATACAATTTATCTTCATCACTCTCACCCGTAGGAATAGAACAAAGATTTAAATCTCTTTTCCGAAAGTCGAAAAGTGGAAACTTATACTACAATCGACATCCAAAAAGACATTGCAGGAAATAATACGAGACAAGGGAGATAAGGATGAAACTACTGTTAAAAATGGTACCACCTACAATTTAGAACAGGTCACGAAAAAGACGTAGATGACTTTACTAGTACACTAAAAATAGGAATATAAACAATTACACTATATACTGTAGTTAAGTAAACACTTATATCTTGGTAAGAACGTAGTGACCTTATTTAGGTTGGACCAGTACCATGCACTAGGAAAAGTATATATCAACCTAAACAAAACGATCATGAAACAACTCCTAAAAACGTACACATAAGTAGTTTCTGTAACTGAACATTAAAAACGCACACCACAGAAACAGACTAAAACTATAGTCCCATTACTGCCGAAACATCTTACTTAAACCCTCACAAGACAGGAGAAGTCGTAAAGAAACCTTATCAAACTCTTCATATCTATAATCGAGAAAAAATATACAAACCATTGCAAAAAGATACTTCGACAGACAAGGACTTTAAAACAAACGATCCTTGAAAAATTTAATGTTTAAGTTAAAGTGACGATCACTAACTTGACAGGTTCAACAGACAAAGAAAAACTAAGTCAGAACCGCCCAGCACACAAAGATCTATAAACAGGAAAATAAGATTCCAGTAGGTCAAACAACCGTAAATGGACAAGTGTCATAAGAGAGTTCTGAAAAACACAGAGACACAATAACCAACAATCAAAAGGAGGAAGTAAAGAATAAAACAAATCGATTTTAGAAAGAAAAAAAGAATCACTCGGATCGATTTCCAAATAGTTAAAATAGTTATTCGAGAACCAAAGGAACTAGAAAAGATTATGAAAACCAGAAAAGATTATGAAAACCAGAGAATAAATAAAGGAGAGACTATAAATCATAAAGGAAAGAAGACGACTGAACCCGAAATAAATAAGAAGAAAAAGATTAAGGAAATACACCATCCAATCCGACAAACACTAAAAAGAACAAAGAACCCCTTCTAGACATATTGATATTTGGAGGGGGAATCTTGACGAAACCGACGTAAAATATCTAAAATCAAAAAAAAAAAAATTGGTTAAGATTCCACGAAGGACTAAACAACAACAACAACAACAACTGGGTAACCTAAAAATCATCACAACAAATCAGAAGTTCACAAACATGAAAAGTGTAGAAAAGAAGAAAGAAATTAGATATAAAAGGATTGTAACACCAACTCTTTTTACGAACTATATTAAAGCTAGGAGAATTGAAACAACTCTACATAAAACACTGGATCGTGTACTAGATAGGACCTCTTGCAAGGTACACGTGACCTTTCTTACACATAAGACGACTAAAACCTACCTTACGGGACATCTACAGACATTTCGGTTGATCAGATAACACAGTGAATTTTGGTGAAAACGGAATTACTAAAAGACAGACGTACTAAACAGGTAACTAAAGTCAACCCACAATTTCAAGGGATAATGATAACACAATAGTACTCAAGAGGGAAATACAGACAATCACAAACGAAACATATGAATCCACGAGGTCAGAACCCGTGTACATACAGTAACTCACATTATGGGAGAAGGAAATAACTAAGGAAGTAGTAATATCTTACGAGAAGAAACAGAAAACTATATTGGAAACAAAATTTCAAACAGACTATACTTATAAGTTTTATAAGTAATTATCCTATAATTAATTTAATACTTTGTCGGTATATTTCTTACAATATACCAATGAATCTTCTACTATAAACATAACAGTGAACGTATTCTACTCGTGATATTAGGACTATACTTCCCAATGTTTAGGGGGTAATATCATCATAGGGTAAATACGTTTTACAATTTCTGTATTATATACGTATAAATACGTATTTCTTTATAGTGTTTTCTACACAAGGTTCTACAAAGTGTAAAATCCATCAAAAAATGAAAGAAAAAAATACAGAGGGGTATAGGTGACTTGTATGACACACACTGTAGAAATGTTAGTCTTCTTTAATTGATAAAAGTAGAGTTTTTTACGTGTATTGATTTTTTGACCTTCTTTTGGGTGTTTAGCAGTGAAAAAAAACAATCCTGATATCTACTATAAAGAAGAAAAGAGGGGTGGAGGTTCAAAGATACCATACTAATACACTAAATGTTTTCCTTTTTACTTATTTTTAACAAGACTCCTACTATGGTTACTAACATCTACTAAAACGTATGTATTATAATACCCCTCCCCTTCCCCTTATCGATATTTCTCAAAAGTAAAGGTCGTTTATCGACGTTTTCAGAACAAATTTTAGTGTTTATTTCCTCAACTCTCCCTAGGATATCCAAAAGGTTAGACAAAGAATAATTCCGTCCCAAGGAACAGCATAGGATAGTCTCCCTTAAGTCAGAACATGTTAACGTCACCGGTCGTTCGAGTGGTGGTACCTTCAGACAATTTACGTGACAACTTATCGAAGTTAATAGTCTTTAAGGGACCAGTATGACTAGAGTTTGAGTAGAGGAACTTTACAAATGAGTAACAGGGATCAAGACAAGACACCCATTGTTCTCCGTCCAGAAAGGATGGTGGTGACGGACGGGAACAGATCTGACAGAAGACACTTTCGGTCTAAAGGGTTCGTACAGAAAAGAATCGTGCAGGGTAAAATTTTATACACATTACTAAATTTTTCGCTCCACCTCAGACCGAACTGGTCGAGCCTTGGACGTTCCTCGTTACAAAGAAAGTGAGACATGACTCCGTAGACAAATGTCTCGTCGAAGTCTAGGACGGTAAGGACGATGATCCAGTAAGGACACAAAAGACGAAGGACCTAGGACGTCCAAAGACGGACAAAGACTTGTACAGAGACGTCGGAAGGGCGGTTAAAGAACTCGTCTCTATTAAAAAGATTTTTTTAAGGAAAAGACGGATTCAATCGGTTTCGACCAAAGACAACAAACGTTGGCTTCTTGGGACTGACCATGTCTACAACGAGTGGAGAAATAGTCTTTGTCTATGAAGTGACTACCGAATGTGACTTATAGACCAGTAGGTCCATATAGATAGGAAGTGGTGGGTGGTGACTGTGAAACTAAAGCTAAGTCAGTGATTCGATCTAGAGAGAAAGGACACGAACATTTTTACTAGAAAATCAAAATTGGTAGTTGGTTATAGGTAAAGTTTACACGCGCGCACGCGCGCGCGCGCGCGCACACACACACATCCTCTATCCTCAAAGGGGTGTGGTTAATCATTAAGAGTCTGTGGGACGATTACGGGTTCTTAAAATGAGTTAAGACTGTGATAGATGGTCCTTTATCGCAGTCTAAAGTGTCCAATTTCCAAGACAGGGTTCTGACAGGGGTTGGGAGGAAATCCAATGACCACAGGACTGGTTATCAATATGTAGGCTCTAAGGTTTTTGGAGAGGAGTCCAAGTTATCTAAATAATCTCCCTGAGTGTCTTGAGTCTCGTAGAAAAATGAATGATCTAATGTTCAAATAATGTTTTCCCATATTAAGTCCTAGCAAGTCCATCTTCTCTATGTGTCCTGTTTCACACCCCTTTCTCACACCTCGCGGGTACGAGAGAGGGTCGTGGAGACGTACGAGTGGTTGGACGTTCGAGAGACTTAGGTCAGGAAAATTCCATGGATGCGTCATAAGTAATACTTCCGTACTAATTAAGTAACCGGTAACCGTTGTATATGTTAGAGATCGAGGAGAGGTGGAGGTCTCCAGACCCGTTCGTTAACTTTGAAGATTGAGAGGTTAGTGTTCCAACGAACAGGACCGTTGGTCGGGGGTAGGTATCCATGAAAGGTCAACATTGGAACAATTGTATTGTTTTCTGTGGAAACAACGAGAGTAGTCTCCTTTAACGTTCTCAAAATCCTGTAGACGTGGTCCTTGTCCCATCTTCTGGTTTATATGTAAATAATATTTAGTGTAATAGTGTATAAAGAGGAGGTTTAAAACACTATCAACATCTACAGTAGTCATTCTTAAGACTCAGAAGTGGGTTCGATGACTATTTTAATCTGTTAATATTATTGATTAAAACTAATATCTTATAAAGTTTACATGTCTCCCGATAATTATTTTATTATACTTAGTGAGTACAAAGATGGTAGGTCTAAAACGATGTAAACGGAACCTTAAACTATTACGGTACACTTTTGCACCCTCCGACGACCCTCATATTTGACCATGATGGTGAAACTTCTCTCTGACATCCACTAAGTTTATCTCAATCTTTACCTCTATCACTTCCTGCCCATTCGGACCGTACGACATCACGTACCCCAGTGTTTCTTAGTCTGTACCAGAGCTTGACTTGTTGTTGTTTTTCTCTCTCTGTGGGCAACAACAGCAAGTCAGTGATTCAGTACAGGTTGAGAAACGGTGGGGTACTTGACGTCGTGCGGTCTGAAGGGACAGGAAGTGATAGAGGATCTCAAACGAGTTTTAGTACAGGTAACTCAGTCACTACGGTAGGTTAGTAGAGTAGTAGTAAACGGAGGAAGAGGAGAACGAGAGTTAGAAAGGGTCGTAGACCCAGAAAAGGTTACTCAACCAAAAAGGGTTAGTCCACCGGTTTCATAACCTCTAAGTCGAAGTCGAGGTTAGGAAGGTTACTTATAAGTCGTAACTAAAGGAAATCCTAACTGACTCAACTACAGGAACGATATGTTCCCTGAGAGTTCTCAGAAGAGGTTGTGGTGCCAAGTCTTCGTAGTTAAGAAGTCACGAGTCGGAAGAAATATCAGGTTGAGAGTATAGGTATGTACTGATGATCTTTTTGGTATCGAAACTGATATACTTGGAAACAGTAGTTTCACTACAAAGACGAAAAATTATACGATAGATCCAACCAGTATTGAAAAGAAGGTTCCTCGTTCACAGAAAATTAAAGTACCGACGTCAACGGTAGACGTTACTAAAACCTCGACTCCTTTTACTTTGGACTGTGACAAAGGTGAAAAGGGGTAAACAAACGGCACTTCACTACCCCGGACTACGGTCCTAAAATCAAAAAACTTACAACTCAAAATTCGGTCGAAAAAGTACGAGAAGAAGGTGGAAGTAGTTCTCCTAGAAATCAAAGAGAAGTGAAAGACGGTAAATTCACCATAGTAGACGTATAGACTCCAACAACTGTAAAGAGGGTCGTTAGAACTAATCTCAAACACTCAGTAGGTCGGGTCGTAAAACATACTACATGAGACGTATATTCAATTTATTCGTCCCACTGTTATATGTCGTACCTACTTGAGGAAAAGGTTAAAACTTGGTCAAACAACAAAGTAAAGGTCAAAATCGACAACGACGAACAGGACGTATATCCAAAGAGTCCTCCGACTATTCCACCAGACCATAAGGGTAGAGAAATTCTTATAAGGTGTCAAACAACACTAGGTGTGTCAGTTTCCGAAATCACATCAGTTACTTCGTCTTATTAAAAACAAAATTAAGGAAACGAAAAAGATACTAAGTCGTCTACAACCGTTAAGTTAGAGATCAAGAAGATGGGAAAACTTTAGATCGAACATATAGACTTTCAAGAGTCAAATGTATGACGACTTCGGATCGAACATTCTAAAACTCGTCTTAGAACGATCATACACTTTACTCACGGTAACACGTTATTAAATTTGTAATAAACCATAACGGAAAGAAACTCTAACTTTACTTTTGACTGGAAAAGGTCAGATACCGGTGACGACTCAAAAGGTTTGAACGACCGAATACCTTACGTCGTGAAAGTATCGTAGTAGAAAATCCTAAACTTTATCGAGTTGACCTTAAGGTAGTGGAGGTGATCAACAAAGATCATTACGAAGGATGTCATAACTTCGTTTCGACCTTAGTTCTAAAGACCCTGTTTATAGTTATTGGAGTCTATACGTCCACTGTGTGGGAATGCCTTCTTTCACTTCTTTTTGATTTCTCGGAGAACTACACTTTTCCCTCTCACCTTTTCAACCGAAATTTTGAGTTGTAAGTTTTTTGATTCGAGTACCGTAAACCAGGGTAGTGAAGTACCGTTTATCTACCTCTTTGTTACCTTTATCACTGTCTGAAATAAAAGAACCCGAGGTTTTAGTGACGTCTACCATTGACGTCGGTACTTTAATTTTCTACGAAAGAGGAACCTTCTTTTCGATACTGGTTGGATTTTTCGTATACTTTTTCGTCTCTGTAATGAAACGGTTGTTTCCAGGTAGATCAGTTTCGATACCAAAAGGGTCATCAGTGTATACCTACACTCTCGACCCGGTATTTCTTTCGACTCGTGACTTCTTAACTACAAAAACTTAACACCACAACCTCTTCTGAGAACTCTCAGGGAACCTGACGTTCGTCTAGGTTGGTCAGGTAGGATTTACTTTAGTCAGGACTTATAAGTAACCCTCCTGACTACGACTTCGACTCCGAGGTCATGAAAGTGATGGACTACACTTCTTAACCGAGGAACCTTTTCTGGGACTACGACCCTTTCTAACTTCCGTCCTCTTCCCTTGTTGACTCTTACTCTACCAACCTACCGTAGTGAATGAGCTACCTATACTTAAACTCGTTCAAGGCCCTTGACCACAACCCGTCCCTTCGGACCGTACGACGTCAAGTACCCCTTTCCGATCTGGACTTCATCCAATTCATAATTGAGTGAACTGAAGTGGGAGGTCCTACACACCGAGATCCACTCACTGACGAGGTACCACCAATGGACCCACTAATTCTCGAAAAGACATGTCAAACAGACACATGAGAACGGTGGAGGAGAAATAGAGAAGACGAAGATAATCCAGGAGTACCAAAAACAGGAGATGACACGGACAGAAACGTACTTTACAAGGCAACCATAGAGGTCAAAAGAATTTCTCTAGAGATCAGAAAGGATAAGATAACAAAAGGAGATAAAGAAACATAACAAGTGAATTCTTCCGAAAGAATAGAGAGGAACGATAAGAGACCTTGAGACGTAAGTCAACCCATATAGAAAGGGAAAAAGGAAACGAAAAACGAAGAGAATTGGATACAATTTTGGGTTTTAAGTTATTTCTTTTCGATTTTAGATTAACCTAAATAAATTACCAAGCACTTATACCATATCCGCTATCTTTCCTCGAGGTTACTTGACACGTTTTACCTTCCAGGAACATCCATCTTTTCCCACCTTTTTTCTTCAAAGATCGTTTCTCACTGACAAAATCCGTTTCAGCTGAACGAAAAACCCTTCCACAGATAGGTTAAGTGATCTGAGTCAATACCCTGTCTTTAATTTTAAATTACAAATAAGTCGTGTATAATGTCTAGTCCGTGACACGAATCGTTAAATGTATGTATGATATATTAAGTTAAGAGTGTCGTTTAGACGTTTTATCCATAATATAACAAGGGTAAATATCCCTATCCATCCCCGACAGTTCGTCTATTACCCATTTACAGTGGAAAGACCCTTTCCGATCTGGACTTCATCCAATTCATAATTCAGAACCAAACGACTACACCCTGAATCGTATTCGTTGATGTAAAAACCGGACGACAATAATAAATTGTGGATCTTGACTCTCTAGAGTAAAGACCCATACATCAACTTTATTACAGAGAGCACTCGTGTATATGGATTTATAATATTACATATGACATCGTTGATGTTTAACCTTCATTGAATTTGTAGGTAGTTACTTCATATAAGGGTTTTACTTTATGACGATAATTTTATTCATCCATTAATAAGTTTATCTATTTAGAGTTTATATATTACTACTTACTTTTTCCACTCAACATTTTAGTGTACGGGACGATCCTTTAATAAATCCACTCAATTTCTTTTTTCTTTTCACTGATGTCGATAATTTCATGATCTAGGACGTTCACCTTTAGGGACTTCTAGTCAAAGGAGTAAATACCCTTGTTTTTGTTACGGATAAAGTGTCTGACCGACACATCTAACTTAGTGTCATATATACCTTTGACAAATCGTGTTACGAACTAGACATTTTACACGAGTTATAACTCTGATCACCTTGTATTTATCTTTACCCATCGTGTCTTTTACCATCCACCCCTCCCGTCCCTCCTTCAGTTTAGTCACAACAGAAGTGTTGACCACGACCCTTTCGTAGTGCCCTCTCTACTTGGGGTGCTCACTTCCTTCACGTGTTCTCGTCTTCCGTCCCTCACTTTGTCGACTTTTATAAGTTCCCCTTTGTTGGGTTGTGTCGTCCGTTGGGTTAGGTCACCTTACTCGACCCTTCGTCCGTTTGACCTCTGGTTCTCTTCTTTTGTGTAAACACGAGAACCTTCATCGACGTTCACTTTTTATTTAGGGGTCTGGTCCTTACTCGTCCGAACGGGACGTAGGGACGGAATAGAAGTCCCCGAAGGGTCCGAAACCCAGATGGAAAACATTTGTTGTAGAAAGAATTGGTAGAAGTTAAAATGAATCTAAAGATAGACCTTTGGACACCTCATATTACTGAGAATGAAGAGGCCTTTACAATGGTTTGGTTTCAACTCAGACGAGCGGAATTTCCGTGAGATGACTGTGACCCAATACCACTTCCTTTCACGTCGAAAATAAAGGTCCCGAAGTTCGTTCCTCAGGTTCTGTCGATCACAAGTTTTGTAGGGTTGAGTGACAACCCAAAACACTTTCTTAAAAATTTCCGTTCCGTTCCCTCCTCTCAGGGTCCTCATACACTAGTCTAACACGTGTTAGGAGACCAACTACTACTCCATTGTCTAGATACAGTGTGCCCAATTGTGATAGTTAGGAAATCCTAGATTATCCGGACCCTCGACACACGAGTACCAGCAGTTCATCAATTTCAGAAGGCAAACCACCCCCAAAGTCGTAGACAATTATTTTTGAGTCCTTTACACGGAAGTTATGATTTCGCCTCCTATATTCCTTTCCCAGACAGGGTCCGTCCAGGGTATCCCAGGACGAGTCAATGTCTTCGTACATAGGATGGACACGAACATTACTTATGTATTTTACACTACTGGAATGTTTTAGAATATGACTATTTTTGGTACTTTACTACCAGACCCCCGAAAGTCTCTATTGAATAACAAAGTCCACCTTTTGTTTGCGACCAACTTCGTTGTTGAGAGTTTTGGAAAATGGAACTTTTACCGAAAGATAAGAGGTTTCGTGAAAAGAGTAGACGATAGGGAAGTAATTCATTACACTATGTGGTGTAGTTGTTTAACTTCTTACTTTTGTTATACTAGTAGAGTTATCTACTTCTTTTCGAATGTTTTAGATCTTTCTACCATGACTACTTGGATAAACGTCCCGTCGTTACCCGTACGTCTGTATCTCTGTATGTGAATACCTATGCCCCTACTCCATTCTTCCTCTCCCACCCTTCTTACCTCTCTCATCGTACCTTTGTATATGTGATTACATACATTTTATCTGTCGGTCACCTTTAAATGACATACTTACTGAGTCCCTTGAGTTTGGTCCCGAGACACTGTTGGATCTTCCCACCCTGTCCCACCCTCCACTCTCCCTCCGAGTTCTCCCTTCCCTTTATACATATGGATACCGACTAGGTACAACTATACACCGTCTTTGGTTGTGTTATAATATTAATAGGAAGTTAATTTTTATCTTTTTTTGAAAACTGTTTTAAGTCGTGGGTAAATACTAGTTTTTGAGAGGTCTTTCACCCGTATCTCCCTTGTATGGAGTTGTATTATTTCCGACATATGTTGGTTGGATGTCGATTGTAGTAAGAGTGACCACTTTTTGACTTTCGTAAAGTAGATTCCAGTTCTTGTTTTGTTCCTGCCGGTGAGAACGGTGACAATAAGTTGTACCAAGACTGTTGGTCTTTTTTCTCTTAATTTTCTATAGGTTTAACCTTTCCTATAGACATTTTGACAGTCACAAACGTCTACTGTACTATGATATAATCTTTTTAGGATTTCTATGGTGACCTTTTGTCGATCTCGAGTAGTAAATTAAATCATTTCAACGTTCTATGTTTTAATTATATGACTTTAAACAACGTAAAGATATGGGATTGTTACTTTATAGTCTTTATTCTTTAATTCTTTAAAGAATTAATTATCAGGGTAAACGTAGTGTAATTTTTCTTATATTATAGATCCTAATTTGGATGTATTCCTTTGATATTCTGCTACTACTTTCTTTAACTTCTACTGTGTTTGTCTACTTTTCAATATTTGTACAAGAACTTAACCTTCTTAGTCATAACAATTTTACTGGTATGATGAGTTCCGTCAGATATCTAAATTACGTTAGCGATCCTTTTATGGTTCTCGTAAAAGGTGTCTTGAACTTTTTTGTTAATTTTTTAAACGTATCTTTATGTTTTCTTGAGTCTATCGGTATTGTCGGAGCTCTTTTCGTCGACCTCCTTAGTACGGGGGACTGAAGTTTGATAGGAGATTGCGATGCCACTAGTTTTGTACTTACTGTGACCGTGTCTTTGTCTGTGTGGTTAGTCACCTTGTCCTCTCGGATCCTAGTTGATTAATTATTGATTAAATAGCCAGTTATTACTAAATAAACCAGTTAATTGGGTACTGTTTCTTCCGTCCTTATGTGTTACCTCTTTTCTGTCAGAGTCGGTTCTTTTCCATTGATAACATGTGACAACCATCCTTACATATAATTATATCAGTGACACCCTTTGTCATACCTCCAAAGGGTTTTTTGATTTTTGTCTTGATGATATACTAGGACCAACTATATTGATCGACTAGGACCAATATATTGTTGTTGTTGTTTTTGTGGGGATTTTGTGATTGAGTCTTTTCTGTGTGTGTAGGTTACAAGTATCGTGGTAATAAATGTTAACGGTTCTATACCTTCGTTGAATTCACAGGTAGTTGTCTACTTACCTATTTCTTCTATACATATGTGTGTCTAATATATATATACTTCCTACGTTACCTATCTAAACCTCCCGTAATACGATTCACTTTATTGAGTCTCTCTCCGTTTATGACATACTATAGTGAAAATATACTTTAGATTTCTCATTTTTTTTTTTGTTTTGGTCACTTATATTGTTCTTCGTCTCAGCGTCTATATTTCTTGTTTCACCACCAATGGTCACCCTCTCCTCCCCACCGTAATCCCCACCCCGTCACCTTTAATATTTGATAACCCATATTTTATTCGACGTTTCCACATAACATACTGTCTTATATCGGTTATAAACATTGTTGACATGTATCCAATATTGAAATTTTTTAATATGTGTAAAAATTTCAAGTAAAGAAAAGTGACAACTCATCGCAAGGTGTCATACAAACAAACTGGTCAGTCGTAAGTATCCTGTACACGTCAAAAGCCACCCAAAAATTGACTTCCTTATTACACGACTATAAACAATATATTCCTTTCTTAAGATCACCGTCCTCCTCCTTCTTAACCTGACTTTACCCTCAATTGTACTTTTTCTCTTTTCCCCTGTGCGTCCCTCAGCAAAATTATCATCCTCTCTCTCTATTCCCGACCTTAATTCCTTCACCGTCACTCTTACCTCTCCTCCGTTACCTAAGTTTATAACGACTCCGTCTGAACTGTTCTAACCCCATATACACTACATCTTCCATTCCCTCTCTTCTAAGTAGTTGTTGAAGTTGGTAGACCGAAGGTACTAGTCGTTATGATGTTTGATATTGTACCACAAATCCTCTTTCTAAAACCCCGTTCCTGTAACTCAGAATAAAACTTGTGGTTCTCAAACTCTTTGAATCGTTATCTAGGTTCTCCTACACTCGTCACTGAGTCCTCACAAGACCCGTCCTCTAGTCTACCTCTTTGATGGTCTTATGTTCAATGTAGACATAGATACCCCACCTACTCTAACAGGTTCCTCACTGTCTTTTAACTCTTCTTCCGAGTCCCACATTGGAGTCCTTTTAATTGGAAATTATGACGGTTTTATGGTTTGTGTTACTCTCCTTTGAATGACAAGCCATCAATCCATAATTTACGCACTAGAAACGCCTCGTCTAGTCGTCTCTCTTCGAAGCACTCAATCCATTCCATTACTTCTTCTTTTCTTCTTTACCCCCTTTTCTTCATATATATCGTACTCAGAAATTCTTCAAACCGTTGTTTCCAACTCTCTCTCCGTTCTACTTTATGGTAGACGTCACGAGTGGTTCTCGAGGTCCTGTGGTCTAAGAAGGACACTGATATCCGTGTGTATAGTGCGAAGTCCACATAGAAAAGAGTCTTTTCTATACACTCTTATAAACTCTTAAGGGGAACGGTGACACGAGTTGTTCGACGATGGTTAGATTTATCGAGAACTGATTGCGGATGAACGGTAGACCCCCAACGGTTCCTCACTTTTTCAACCGAATTTCGAGTTGTAAGTCTTTTACTTCTAGTACCGTAGGTCAGGGTAGTGAAGTACCCTTTATCTACCCCTTTGTCACCTTTGTCACAGTTTGAAATAAAAAACCCCGAGGTTTTAGTGACGTCTACCACTAACGTCGGTACTTTAATTGTCTGCGAATGAGGAACCTTCTTTTCAATACTGGTTGGATCTATCGTATAAGTTTTCGTCTCTGTAATGAAACGGTTGATTCCGGTCAGATCAGTTCCGATACCAAAAAGGTCACCAGAACATACCTACACTCTCAACATGACACTTCTTCCGACTCGCGGCTTCTTAACTACGAAAACTTGACACCACAACCTCTTCTGAGAACTCTCAGGGAACCTGACGTTCCTCTAGGTTGGTCAGGTAAGACTTCCTCTAGTCGGGACCCTAAAGAAACCTTCCTTACTATGATTTCGACTTTGAGGTCATGAAACCGGTGGAGTACGCTTCTCGCCTGAGTAACCTTTTCTGAGACTACGACCCTCCCTAACCCCCGTCCTCCTCTTCCCCTGCTGTCTCCTACTCTACCGACCTACTGTAGTGACTGAGATACCTACACTCAGACTCACTTGAGGCCCTCAACCACTACCTCTCCCTCCGGACCGCACGACACTAAGTACCCCAGCGTTTCTCAACCTGCACTGACTCGCTGACTTGACTTGACTTGACTTGGCTTTCCTTACAACGAAATCCTGAGACTCGTCAGTCACTCAATTCCTGTTCGATTACTTTCTCCTCTCTTTTGACTCCTCGGACTCCGACCGTATTAACTACCTCGTTCCTGGGACTCCGCCCCCCACCCCCCCGTCCCTCCACCACTACCACTGTAATTTACCTCTCCAGTCACAACCTCCTCCTTAGAAAGACAGGAGACTCAGTCTTTCATTAGTCTATTCCTACCCTCTCTACTATCTCCGACCCTACGCGTCCCTTACCCCGACTCAGGTGTTAAAAGAGTCACTCCATCCTCCAGTAACGTCAACCTTCGCTCTCTTCTCCCGGACGAACTAACGAACTTCTCTCACTATTTCTAGGTCTCGTGGGGAGAAAGAGATATCGTCGCCAGGGCTGTAAATCCCGTTGTACCTCACACCCCCCACCAAATCCCTACTAAGTCCTCGTAGTGAAAATATCATTGAAACAAAGATAATAATAATGTAACACCGTATACACTTTCACTTTCACTCTCAACGGGTCAGCACAGACTGAGAAACGCTGGGGGACCTGATATGTCAGGGTCCTTGAGAGGTCCGGTCTCATTACCTCACCCAGCGGAAAGGGAAGAGGTCCCCAACACTGTATATGACTTTATTAATACGTTGAGTGATGTTACGTCTTAGACTGTCCTCCGCCTCTAGTCCGTCGACCCGTGTACTACCCCTTACCGACATTTATGTCTACTTTGGTGAGCGAACGGCCGACAGGTGGAGGACGACCGGATTGTCCGGTACCTGGTCATGACCAGGCACCGGACCTTCAACCTCTAGGGACGAGATACTGTGGTCGGTGGTTGACTGAATGATTTAATGGACAGACGAAAAATCGAGAGAAAGGAGGCACCCGATCTTCGAGACACGTCTGTTCCCGAACGAGAATAAGTGAACTATAGAGGTCTTCAATCTTGTCACAGACTATATGTCATCCCAAGTTACTGATAAATGACTCACCTACTTTCTCCTCCTCGTCTTACTGACCACTCACAGTGTCTCCTGGGTCGACTCCAACCTTTATTTGGGAGGCAGAGGACTCACCGGGAGAGTGGTCGCGAACAGAGACCGACGGAGCACAGACTCAATAAATGTCTGTACAGAACAGAGACAGGACGTCACTTGTAAGAAATCCTGGTTCAGACGTAGGTAGGACCACACACGTGTCGTGTCATCCGTAAGTTTATAATAACCGACTTACTTACCTGTACACTTACCTTACGATTCGTCGAAACCGACAACGTTTTCAGGAAAAGTGTAACGTAATTTTAAGTCGGAGAACACTTAAGATATAAAACCAGTCAAAACGTTCAACTTTATTTATTTCGGATAAAGAATAAAGAAATCTGTCGTGAAGTTCATAAGTTTACTAACACCACAGAAGGTATAAGAGAGGGTCATTTCTGTGTACTACTAAGAACATTGACGGGGGGTGTATTAACCAAAGGTTTGGGAGACTGTGGAACTAGAGGGATCCTACCCTTGAGAAACCGGGGTCCCCGATAAACCTGATACGAAGATATCCTTAGGTCCGTGGGTTCGTATATCCATACCGGACTCCCGGTAATAAAAATAGTAGGGAAAGGTTTCAAAATTTCGGTTCGAGACACACTCCAGGGTACTTAGGATTTTAATCCTCACTCAGACAGTAACCTCGACTGAAGATACGGTTGTTACTCCGTGAAGGGACGGGTCGTACTGCCACTGGGACCCAGACAATTTGGTCGACACGAGACGTATCTCAACGCGAAATAAGGAAAAGCCTGTTCTCTCCCTCTACTGACCGTCCGCGGAGACCATAAGGGGAAGACGTAAAATTGTCTACTTCTATTATTTAAACCCCAGTCATATGAGGTCCCACACCCGGTCTCTTCATCGGAAGAGTCGTGGTGATACGTCTTACCAACTGCAACAAAACGAATTTAAGAGGAAACAGAAATGACTAGTCCTTGTTCTAAGAACCCCTCAAGTAGTGTGTCTAGAGTCTAAAGTCAGTCTCCCTTTCTTTGACCGGAGGTTTTTCATTCCGGTATTGGGAACGTCGATTGGGTTGACCCAGATAATCTTTCTAATGACTCTATTTTAATTGTATGTTATGTTACGTATCCAGAATTCATAAGTTAATCTTCTCAAAACGATCAAAATCTGTGGACACATTGGTGACGAATTCTTTCTACCGTTACTGTTGGGACGTACGTTCTGTCGTTTTTTCTGAGTCTACACATATTGCCTGAAAACCTGAGTCTCCCTCTCCCTCTCCCACCCTACTAAACCCTCTTACCGTAAGATTGTACATATGATAGTACATTCTTAGCTTAGCGGTCAGATACAGACTGCGTCCTATGTCGTACGAACCCCGACTACGTACCCCTACTGGGTCTCTCTACAATACCCCTCCCTCCACCCTCCCCCCAAGTACAAACCCTTGCGTACATCCTTAATTTCTAAAATTTTAATTTTTTTATTTTTTTTATTTTTATTTTTTCTGTATCTTGTAAAGATAGTCGAGGTTTTAAAGGGAACACGGTGAAGGGTTAGTTGAGGTAGTCGAAGAACGGGTGAAAGACTGAAAATAGTGGTAGTCGAGGATAGAAGACAAGAACCTGAAGTAGGTTGACCTTATTCTCATCCATGTCAACACGCACAGAAGAAGACAAATCACATTACACAAACTTTAAAATGACATAAAAAAATGTGTAGTCATACAATAAGGAAAAAATCACGACTTATCATAAGGTAAAGTACTCATCTCGTATTAAATAAATAGGTGAGTGTAACTACCCAACAAATTTCAAAAACCGATAATATTTATTTTAAACGATACTTATAAATACATATTCTAAAACATACCTGTGCAAAAGAAAGTGAGGACAATCCATTCATGACTATCACTTACATAAAATTGGAATACTCTCTTACCATATACTAGAGTTACACTTACTCGGTAAAGGTGTACGGGGTACATGTACTCAAGTCAACAGGGTACAGGAAATCACAACGGTCAGTAAATTTAGATTCGGTAAGATTACCCAGACATCATAATAGAGTAACATCAAAAGTAATCGTAAAAGAATACCGATTTTAGTGACGTCTACCACTGACGTCGGTACTTTAATTTTCTGCGAATGAGGAACCTTCTTTTCAATACTGGTTGGATCTATCGTATAAGTTTTCGTCTCTGTAATGAAACGACTGATTCCAGGTAGATCAGTTCCGATACCAAAAAGGTCATCAGTACATACCTACACTCTCAACCTGACACTTCTTTCGACTCACGACTTCTTAACTACGTAAACTTGACACCACAACCTCTTCTGAGAACTCTCAGGGAACCTGACGTTCCTCTAGGTTGGTCAGGTAAGACTTCCTCTAGTCGGTACCCTAAAGAAACCTTCCTTACTTACTACGATTTCGACTTTGAGGTTATGAAACCGGTGGAGTACACTTCTCAACTGAGTAACATTTTCTGAAACTACGACCCTCCCTAACCCCCGTCCTCCTCTTCCCCTGCTGTCTCCTACTCTACCGACCTACCGTAGTGACTGAGCTACCTACACTTAGAGTCACTTGAGGCCCTCAACCACTACCTGTCCCTCCGGACCGTACGACGCTAAGTACCCCAACGTTTCTCGACCTGTACTGACTCGCTGACTTGACTTGACTTGACTTACTCCTACTTACGAAAGATTGTATTTTGGACGGTGAAAATATAGAGAAAACCGTTGTCTAGAAAAGTCTAAAAACGGTAAAATATTTAACTTAACGAACGGAATAAGAAGTTAACATCTAAAGAAACATATAAGACCTAAACAGTCTATACACGAATTATATAAAAGGGTCAGATACCTGATAAACAAGTAAAGGAATTGTCGTAGAAAACTACTCTTGACAAATTAAAACTACTATAGTTAAAAAAACAGTCACGTCCCACCAAATCAAAAGTACACTCTTCGACAAAAATCGGTACTCTGTCACTTATAAATCCTCAGGTTTTTCTCAGACCCTATTAACACTCCCCCTCCCTTTCTATCTGGGAAGTGGATAAATTACATGTTGTCGGAGTCTCGAACGACAAAACTTTTCCATGGTACAATCACTTACTATTCCTCTAGACCCAAGTTCGGTACCGAGTCGGGAAATGATTAACTCATTGATTAAATAGGTAGACGTTTTACCACCATTAGTACGAGTACTGTAGTATTACCCGAAACTGATCGCCCCAAACTTATTTAAGACTTTCGGTGTTCCAAGAGTTGTCCACAACATAATATTATAACTGAGGTGATAATAGTCGGGAGGTCCGCAGGTAATGGGAGAAAATAATAGAATAGGGAAGAGGATCGAGTCAAGAGTGAACACTCGTGGAGTGACGAGTTCTCGTAGAAAGAATCCCCTGTCCTTCTTTCCTCTCTAGCGTTTTGAGTTTCAGTAGAATGGAGAACAAACGTAAAGGTCCTTTTCAGGAACTCCACACAATCAGGGTACCCCGAGACGACCCGAGACACGTCGCCCTCTCGGCACGTTCCCGTACTCTCCGACTGTCTACTACCTCTAAAGGTACCTCGTTTGGGGTTCACCTGCGGTTCGACAGAACGAAAAAGTGGAGATTACCGAGGAGAGAAACAAAAGACGGACGTGTTTAGTTAAAAATTGTATGGAAAAACAAGTACACTAACATCCATTAAATAAAACAGTCCTTTGTCTGAAATAAAGGGGTGGTCAATATGATTCAAGTACTTAATGTTGGTCTTCATTTCTTACGACGACGACTTCAACGGTAAGCGTCAAAATATTGACACGTCAAAATATTGACACGTCAAAATATTGACCAAAAAATTTACAACTTTAATACACTCACAGAGGTAAGGACGGAGTCTCTCCAGGTCCGTCAACCGCTGGGCTGTCCCTCAAGGACTAGTAACTAACGTCAATCACACAAACTCTTTTCTATGTTTCTCCTGTAAAAAAAGGGGGGTGAGGTTCTGTGTCAAAAGAAAGATTCTTTCTCGTTTGTCCGTTCCGTAAAAAAAATGCTTCATTAGACAGTCAAACACTACCCTTACTAGGGTCAAACTAGATAAAAGAGTACTGTGGGGACGACTCGACCACCGAGTCCCGAGGAATCTGGGTCTTCACGACCCGACCCTGTATGTGGTGTCAAGCAGTGTGTTGGTGAGTAACCGGTTTCGGTCGCAGGTGGTCTGACCATTGGGGTCTTCGAAGAGGTGTCTACCTTTTACGACAGAAAAGACCCCACCCACACTATCGTTTCCCCAGAAACAATAGAAGGAGGTCTTCTACGATTGTTTCGTATTTCGACAGATTCTTTCAGTCGTAAGAACAAAAAGTAGAGAACTCAAATACCTCCTTGCCTTTTTGAGGTCTGATTTATAAGTTTAGATCCGTGACAGGGAGGGAACTCTACCCCGGAAGTCCCGAATGGTTCCGTAACTGGACGGACTTATTCAATGGAATTTGATTTGACCCTTTCCCTTCGTTGCTTCTGTCTTACTTACCAGGGGTAGACCGGTGTCGTAGTGATTTGTTACACAGGTCGTTTGTCTCCCACAATTCCCTTCACCGGACCAGGAGTTCAAAAGTTTCTGTCCTCACCAGAGACAAAAGACGTACGTATACTCTCCCCTCTAAACCCTCCGACACACGCCCCGCCCCACTCCCCCCACCACTACCACCACTCCTCCGTCGTTTCTATTCGGTCCCCGACCCACAGTGTAATGTTTCGACTTTCCTTCTTCACCTCTTTGGTTCTTGTCTGTTTTCTTTCTAGTCTCTCTCGATAATAATACATTATACGGGTGACGTCTGTCTGTCCGCCGTGACCAGGAAGTAGAAGGAATTGGAGTCTAAGGTACTTTCGGAGACAACATCGGACCAGTCAGTGTGTGTTCGTGCCCGACCCCACTGACAGTTTCAGGTCACTAGGCCGAGACCTATTCTCCCATTTGAACCCTTTGTGACTCTGAAAAAGTCCAATCCCTTGACTGTGTAAGTCGGGGTAGGGTCACTAGTCGAAAGGTTTGAATCGAGGGAAGACGACGGGGTTGGGGTTTGGTTCGTGGAGACCCCGGTCACCCTTGCACCCCGACGACGGTTGTGGTGTTGTCGTTGCGCGCGTCCCGGGGTTGGACGGGTGTATGAACCGTCCGTGGTGGGACCTGAGTACGGTTGAGTCCGACCGACCTTTCACTTTTTGGTCAGGTAGTTTCTCGACAAAACAGATACGCTGTGGTTTTATTGGTCAACAAATGGGACCACGGTGTTCCCCGACTCTCGACAAAACTGACTTTAGTCGAGGAGACTGCCACACAACAGGTAACGGACGTAGACTGTGGTGCACCTCCCTTCTAATGTCCTGGTCCACAAAGAAACAGGCGACGGTGACGAGACTCACATGTACACCGTAGTCATCCACAGGAACTTGCCTTACGTAGCACCTCCGCTCTCTCCACTTCCCTTTTGCGTGACACGAACGTTGGTTTTCCTGCCCTTGGTCTCGACGGGTCCCAGTCTACGAGCCGACTCTCAGATCGTGGACTCTTTACAGAATCCCTTCGCTCAGAGTCACAGTGTTGGATCTGAACCTCATCGGGTAAAAACCCAAGATTCGGTTCAGAGTTTGCTCGTCGAAGAGTCCATCAGTTTACGGTCCCTACTACATGTGGCACCCTCTCTGTCTCTTTGTGACCGGTAACGGACGATATCTTGGATCCGGTCCACACCGGAGAGACCCCCAATAAACTCAAACCGGACAACTAAAGAATCCAGGTAGTTTACCGGGACTAAAATCTATTATAAGAATTATAAAAACTGATCTCTTTTCAGATCTCTTTTGTTCTTCTAGTATCGTATGAATTTTATGGTCTAATTAAAAGGGAACGGACGTGTGTGTGCCACGAAAATTCAAAGACTGTCAAAAGGATCTGTAGTGTGACGGTCCTTACGAAGACGTGATCTTTAGGTCTCTGCGTAACACGGACGACTAAGTGACAACATACGTCGATCCGGTCGTGGACCACGTGTCACTCACTAGTTAAGTTCAAACAACTTACTCACTCATTGACGAAAGACAGGAAATTCGTCTCGTCTATAGAGGTAAAATGTTAACTTCTGTGACTCCGTCTCACGGAGGTAAGAGGACTAGAGGTCACAACACTTTTTCTTTGTAAAGAAAAAAAAAAAAAAAATTGGGGGAGTAAGGGACCACGACTTCGACCCGTACAGACAAGATATACCTTCCGACCCCAACCGACCCCAACTGATAATGGAAAGGAGAGCCAACCAAGTCAAGTCAAGTCAAGTCAGCGAGTCAGCACAGGCTGAGAAACGTTGGGGTACTTAACGTCGTACGGTCCGGAGGGACAGGTAGTGGTTGAGGGCCTCAAGTGAGTCTGAGTGTAGGTAGCTCAACCACTACGGTAGGTCGGTAGAGTAGGAGACAACGGGGGAAGAGGAGGACGGGGGTTGGGGAGGGTCGTATTCCCAGAAAATGTTACTCAGTCGAGAAGCGTACTCCACCGGTTTCATAACCTCAAAGTCGAAATCGTAGTCAGGAAGGTTTCTTGTGGGTCCGAGACTATTTTGGAACCATCTAACCCGAAACCATTTCATCAAAAGGAACTCCCACACACATTGAACGATACAGTAAAGTCAGTACAGGTTGAGAAACGTTGAGATACCTGTCATCGGGTGGTCCGAGGAGACAGGTACCCTCAGAGGTCCTTTCTTATGACCTCACCCAACGGTACGGGAGAAGGTCCCCTAAAAGGACTAAGTCCCTACCTTGGACATAGAGAACGGAGAACGTAACCGTCGGCCCAAGAAATGGTGTTCACGGTGGACCCTTCGGTAGGAACTCCCGTCGGACGAATTTTATTTTTTCTTTTGTTTGTTACGAGACCCGTATACAGTCTTACCGATGGAAGGAGGAGAAGAACGACTTTCAAACTCCTCGAGAGAGACTAGAAGTGGACCATCCCGAGGATCTTCATTTTGACCGGTTTCACACCACAGAGGGTTCAGACCCGTGGGACCTTGAAAATTGAGAGTAAAACGGACGGGACTCGAGAGTCGTCAGGTAGTTGATATCAAATTTGAAAGGACAAGGTCTAGCTAACGTCGTCTCCGAAGACGAAGTCATTTAACACTAAGAGACATAGGTGGACAGACAGGGAGACTAAAACCCCCGTCGACGAATGGGACACTGGTAAGACAAACTATCTTAAACGGACACTTCGTAGTCAAGGATCTGAAAACAAACGCATAAAAAAATTACTTAATTAAAAAATAACTGCCTATTAACGAAATGTCTTAAAACGACGACAGACAGTTTGGAGTTGTACTTAGTCGGTATCCGTACGTAATTGGTGTCTAAGTCAAATCACGAAAACTAACCATACAAGTATAAAAGATAAAGGAATACCAAGTCAGAACTCTCTGACATGGAAAGATCCTTAAACAGGTAAAGAAGGTCCAACAGGTAAAATAACCGTATATCGACGAGTGTCGGCAGGGAATGCTAGGAACCATAAATACACCTCAATCAACGTTGAAAAGGGAAGAGTAAAGATTAAAATGACTAAACTCAGGAGAAAAAAAAGAACTACTCAGACCGAGTTCCAAATAGGTAAAACAAATAGAAAAGTTTCTTGGATCGAAAGTCAAAGTATATAAAACCAGAGACAAAGTAAATAAAGACAAGAAAATACTAATGAAAGGAAGGTGATTGAAATCCAAAACAAACAAGAAGAAATCAACAAAATCCACATACCAATCCAACAAATAAACTGAAAAAAGAACTCCATTCTACTATAACGATATTTGAATGGAGAACCTTACCCAAAACGACGTGGGGTACTGAAAGATACCTGAAGGGATATCAAGTTTACCATTTCTTGGACGGACGTTACGTCCTCTGAGTCCAAATTAGGGACCCAGCCCTTCTAGGAGACCTCTTCCCTTACCGTTAGGTGAGATCGTCAGAACGGACCTCTTAGGGTGCCTGTCTCTTCGGACCACCCAGCGTTTCTCAACCCATACTGACTCGCAATACACTGGCTACGGTATCCAAAAGATTGTAACACGAAAGTAAAAACAGAGATCCATAAAAGACTAAAGAAGTCACTGGGTAACCAATAAATCATCGTATGACAAATTGACAGTACATAAACACAAAAATTCAAAAACAAAAGGAACGTGAAATAAAGATTAGAGTATCGTAACATTAGTCTTTCTACGAACTATACTAAAGTTGAAAAAATTTAAATGGCTCCGAACGGAATACCAAGTCGTACACCAGCTCAGACTTCTTGGAAGGTATACGAGAACTCTTCTTACACTGCAGACGACGAAAACCTCCTTTGTAAGATATTATAGTTAATTCAGGTAGAACAGATTACACAGTGACTTCCGGTCACAAAGGAATAAAAGAAAGACTTACTGGACCGGTGACTACTTTCACCCCCCTATATCGGGAGGGTGATAATAACACAATGACAGATAAAGAATGAAATACCAACAATCCTAGACAGAACGTATAACTCCACGAGGATACAACCCACGTATATATATTAATAATATACAAGGAAACCTAACTAACGAATTAGTAATACATGACAGGAAACAGGAACAAAGAGTCAGAAACAAAATTTCAGATAAAATAGACTATCCTCATAACGATGAGGTCAAAAGAAAACTTAAAGTTAAACGTACCTTATGGAAGAGGGTAAGGGAATAAAAGACAGACATTCACAGGGATCCAGACTCCACCCAGAGAACATCGTGTATATACCTAACAAAAACATAGATGGGTCGGTCAAATACAGAAAACCAACCACGTAAATTAACTAAATGTAAATTCCATTAATAACTATATATCCTACGATAATGGTAAAAGACTTAACAAAACTCAAATAATAAAAACATTCAGATAAGAAAGTGAACACAAAGGACGAATCTCTTCGAGGAAATCGTAAACAAAAATCTCACCAGACCACTACGACTTAAGAGAATTGAAAACGAACAGACATTTTGAACTAAAAAGGTAGTCTAGACTCACTCTCGGAACAACCCTTCTCATAAGAACCGACATCTAAGAAGGGAAATTGTTGAAGTTTATATAACATGGTGAGGGAAGACCGAACATCTCAAAGACAACTCTTTACTTGACTATTGGAATACCCTCAGGGGAAATACAATACAGTAAAAGGGGAAAAACTAAAATTATCAAATAGAAATTGAAAACAGTCAAACTAATGATACACAGAAGGAGGAACCCAAATAGGACGGACCTCGAGAGACACGAAGAACCTGAACCAGCTAATAAAGGAAAGGGTACAATACCTTTTAAAGACGGTAAAAGAGAAGTTTGTAAAAGAGTCCAGAGAGAGAAGAGGAAGACACTGGGGACATAACACTTACAACCACGTAAATTACAACAGGGTCTCCAGAGAATCCGATAGAGGTAAAGAGAAGTAAGAAAAAAAGACAAAAGACAAAACATCGTCACAAAAGGGGATAGGACAGAAGGTCCAGTGAATAGATAAGAAGACGGAGTTAAGAGGACAATAACTAACGAAGATCGTATGACACGTAGAGATAAACAAGAAATCAAGGATACGACGACGACTCAACGAAGTCAGCACAGACTGAGAGGCACTGGGGTATCTGTCGTCGGGTGGTCCGAGGGGGTAGGGACCCTAAGAGTTCCGTTCTTGTGATCTCACCCAACGGTAAAGGAAGAGGTTTCGTACTTTCACTTTTCACTTTCCCTTCAGCCAGTCAACACAGGCTGAGAATCGTTGGGGCACCTGACTTCGGATGGTCCGAGGACGTAGGTACCCGAAAAAGTCCGTTCTCATGACCTCACCCCACGGTAACGGAAGAGGCTTTCCGGAAACAATTTGTAAGGAACACAGAAGAGTTAAAAAAAAAGACTCTAAAACCTAGTAGAAGTAATAGTAACAAAAATTAAGAAAAAGACCTTCGACCGGATAGAGATGAAGTGAATCAACAAAAAGACCCCAAAATAGAAAAAGGAAGTAGACCCCGTATTAGGAGTCGGAAAAGTTAAACAAGTTCAAAATCACTGACACCAAAAGTAAGACCTCCGACTCTAACATCAAGAAGACCGAAGGAGACAGACGGGAGACCACCTACTCCGATTCTCCGAGGACGTTCGAAGGACTACCCTCCCTGACGACCACGCTTTTTGACCCAGAACGGGACCACCCGTCCCGGTACGAGTCATTTTGAAGTTAGGTTGACGGACGTCTACTGACCCCGATATGAGGAAGAGACAGTCAAAAAACCGGTCTACACTGGATCAGGACCTTAGATGTCAGAGATTCCATCCCGATTACCGTAGGAGATCCTCCCAAGAACGGTAACCCGTGAAGGGTCTTGGCGACGACAGTTGTGAGGACAGGGTTTCCGTTCGGTGATGAGTGGGTGCGGAAACGTCTTCTGGGAGGTTGTGATCATCCAACCAGACCAAGTCAAAAGAGACACCAGTGACAGGAAAGGAGACCCAGGATCACTCGTGTTCTAAAACATACACGGGAGGTTCTCACCTCAGTGACAAAGGGGGTCAGGACATCTTCAGGACGTTAGTTTAGGGTGACCGGTAGTCAGTTGAAGGAACCCCTAAGGATCAGGGAAAAGACCTAGGGGTCCGACTCTTCGGACTCTTCCCTGAGTATTGGAAATGTTATCACCCTCTTGATGAAACCATTATGCAAGAGGTCAAACACCCAGGGAGTGGACCTTTCATACTCTGAACTAAAATAGCACTGACACGGGGAGGATGGTAGAATAGCACCGAAGAGGAAACAGAAACCTGTACCTGTAGGAAAAGACCACCCAAGGTCGTAGAAGGACAACTACCAACAAGTTGTCAATCAACGTTAAAGTCACTAGAGCGTCCTCCTCTAATCTCGTGTAGGAAGATGAGTCGGTAGAACTTGGTTAGTCTTCACTCAAAGAATATCTATCCTACATCAATCCATCAAAAACGAAAAAATTAGGTGTTACAGTTAGAAACAGAAAACTAACTATATATGTCTAGTGAATATAAATTCCATTATGTATAACCTCGGATTCGTACGGTAAAATAAACAAAAGACAAAAAAGGAGAGGAAACCGAAGGACACAGAATTTGTAAACAGAAAAAAAAATCCTAAGGTAGATCGAAATGAATGTCATAAAACCTTTCTTTATAAGAGGTTTCTATATCGAAGACATCAACCAATTAATAATGTTGTATACCATTTCTTGGACGGACGGTCAAGTCCACTGTCTTCGTTGTACCCAAGTTAGGGACCCAGTCCTTCTCGGGTAACTTCTCCTTTACCGTTGGGAAAAATCCATGACAACGGATCTCTTAGGGTACCTGTTTCCTCGGACCACCCGATACCCGACATCCCAACGTTTCTCAGTCTGTACTGACTTCCTTAAATCGTACATTTATATAAATATCGTATAATGTAAAATGACCAAAGTTGTAAAATGGGCATACTCACTTCATACCTTTTGAGTAAAGATAAGTCAAGTCAAGCCATGTCAGCGAGTCAGTACAGGCTGAGAAACACTGGGGTACCTGACGTCGCACTGTCCGGAGGGACAGGTTGTGGTTAAGGATCTCAAATGAGTTTGAGTACAGGTAACTCAACCACTACGGTAGGTTGGTAAAGTAGGAGACAGCAGGGGAAGAGGAGGGTAGAAGTTAGAAAAGGTCGTAGTCCCAGAAAAGTTTACTCAGTCAAGAATGGTAGTCCACCGGTTTGATAACCTCAAAGTCGAAGTCGTAGTCAGGAAGGTTACTTATAAGTCCTGACTAAAGGAAATCCTACCTGACCAACCTAAAGGAACTTCAGGTTCCCTGAAAGTCCTCAGAAGAGGTTATGGTGTCAAGTTTTCGTAGTTAAGAAGCCGTAAGTCAAAAGAAATATCGGGTTGAGAGTATAGGTATGTACTGATGACCTTTTTGGTATTGAAACTGATCTACCTGGAAACAACCGTTTCATTACAGAGACGAAAAAGTATAAGATAGATCCAACCAGTATTGAAAAGAAGGTTCCTCGTTCGCAGAAATTTAAAGTACCGACGTCAGTGGTGGACGTCATTAAGACCTCGGGGGGGTTTATTTCAGACAGTCACAAAGGTAACAAAGGGGTAGATAAACGGTACTTCACTACCCTGACCTACGGTACTAGAATCAAAAGACTTACAACTCAAAATTCAGTTGAAAAAGTGATAGAAGAAAGTGCAGGTAGTTCTCCGACAAAACTACAAGAAACGAAAGACGGTAAAGATAATCCAGAGAAATAAAAAGGGTGAAATTTTATAGTAAAAGAATTCATAGAGTGTCACAATATTAAAATCAAAGTTCGTAGCGTATATTGAATTTTGAGTACTTCTGGCAGTTAGTAATATATGATAATAAAGACGAAAGCCAACAGGATGGAAGGACTACGAGGTCTAAAGGAAGAAGATGGTAAATGAAAGACAAAATTTTTTAAGGAAACCGGTCAGAAATTCGTACATAGACAATCACTGTTTAAGAAATTTAAAAGGAGGTAGCTCTTCCAGAAATAAAGAGGAAGTAAGTGTTTCCTGTCAAAGTGACCTATGCCCTAAGACCCAACTGTCAAAAGAAAGTCGTGAAAGTTTTACACGGTAAAAGAAGACCGGAAATACCAAAGTCTACTATTAAGGACAGTAAATTTAACCACAAGGGGATTTCCATTCACAACAAATGATGAAAGTTGTGAAAAAGGTATCAGTCAGAAGTAAATTAACACTATGTAGAAGGAAACGTAAATAAATAGGTCACCCCAGTCAAAGGACTTGCACATCCGAACATATAAAATAGTTTAAACCCCTCGAAAATCCATAGTCAAGAGACTTATGACAGAGTCGGGATGGGACGAAGACTTTGAGCCTACTATGTTTACAACCGAGAAAACAATGACAAGGTGTCTAGAGATTCGGAGACTAATGAAAAAGGGGGGAATTTAGATAAAACAACAAATCTAACATATTAAGACAGGAGTCCAATTGACTAAAATAGGACAGTAGAAGTGAGACAATGATCCAAATGTGACACTGAAAAATTTAGACAATAACATAAAAAATCTAGATGTTAAAAGTAAACCGACAAAACATGAAGACAAATAAACCATCCTAAAAGATAAACAAAGGGAAACAAAGTTCTATTAAACATAAATCAACAGGTATCTGTAAAAATTCTACGATCGAACGAAAATTTGAAAGTAAAACCACAGTCGAAAAAGAGTGACTTAAACAAAAAGGACCAAGAACCTTACTGTCCACTAAAGGTTAACATAGGACCTGTGAAACACACAACACAATCCTCTGAGACCCGGGATAAATGAAAGTATCGTCAGTGGAACAAATCGAAATTGTGTATTCGGGAACCGGATGACCTTTAACGGTCAAGTCACTCAAAAAGTCTCAGAAAAACCACGAGAAAACTGGACAAGAGTCCGTCTCTTCGGATAAACAAGAAACCGAGACTCTGAGGGGTCCGACTCACGAAAGACCCCATCTTAGGGAGGGCAGGTACCGTAGAATAGTATCACAGAAACCTACCTACCACCTCAGTCCGGACGACCTTGTTTCTATGAAGGGTCCGACTTGACGAATAACACTGAGATCATAGAGATCACCCCCACCCTTCAGAGTCCGGACCGGTGAGTCACACCGAGTTGATAGGGAGAACGTCGCCACGAACCAAGTGGGTGACCACAGTCTTCCTACGGTAGACTAAGACCCCTCGTTACGTATCTAGACACGACGGAAGACAACGATCCAACCTTTTCTGGTCTGGACCAAGAAGAAGACAACCGACTTCCCTACATTCTACGGGGCAATGACACAAAAGAAAGTCAGGGTCGTAAGACTTGGTTAGGTGGGTAGAAACTAACCGGAGACACAACAAAGGTCCTAAATGTCTACATGAATCTTCTTCGTCCCTCCGTCCAGATGTGACAAACCTGGTTGAAAGTCGGGTTAATAAAAATGTAAATAGTATCCAAAGACTTAATAAAGACTATTGAATCGTTTCAAACCTACCAGGAGTTCATGGATTGAAACACAGACGAAATGATACCTTCTCCGTAATAATAGTAGTAATAAAATTCTACTTTCCTACGTTTTTTCTCGGACCCCAGTCTTACTCCAAGATCGACTTACATGGATGGTGTTTCCCGACGTCACTCGTGATTTACTTTATTTTGGTTATTACGTGACCAGCGGTCACGTATGTCCGTTGTCACTCACAGGTTACAATAACGAGGGGAAGAAGATGTGTTGGGTTAAGAGGGAATCAACAAACTTCAGGGACTCCTGTGTTATAATAAAGTGGAAATAGGATCCCAGATCTTGTCATGGACGTTATTTTGAAGCTACCGGACTGATCGTAAATATAATAAACATTGTAGAGAGAGGCATCTGTTTGAAAAAGGGAAAAGAATTGATTCGAGAACTCGAGAAACACTAAGTCATAGAGCTTAATCGAAAGGAGAAGAGATTAGTAAGTGACATGGAAGTTCGTCACAAAGAGATACAAGTACATAAAACTACTAATAGACGAAGAGTCAGTAGAGTAAGAACCCGTTTCTATATTTTACTAGAAAAGACTTTTAAAATCTGTCATTGTTAATCAAGGACACTAGACCGTCTCTCACCCATAAAAAAATTCGTAGGTAAAATGAACAAGTCTCATTACCCGATACGGTGATCATGTCCACAAATCGATCAAATAAGTGAGGAGTACCGTCTAGTTCTCCGATATTCTTCAAAATTTAAATTAAAGTTCAATGACATTAGATTTTTAATTTGGATCTCTTTTTATGATCGTAAATTTAGAATTTACAGAGGGTTTATACGTAGAAGATAACAGTGTACTTTAGTTAGAGGTCTCTTGTATAAATGAAACGGAATTGTTTAATTTATCCATCTTTTTGTGAAACTAGATGTTTACATACACGTGAGACTGTTACGTGTTGCTCTTTCGTAAGGTATTTAATTCTTTGTTATACGTAGATGATGGTGGGACATGTATAAAGAAACCCTGAACCTTTGTTTTAAAAGGTTTAATGCGGGGTCTCGGAAGACGGTTAAGATAGTGTGTGGGTCATGATACATCCTGACTTCAAATACTTTAAGGTGGGGAGGGAAAATTATTGTTCGTTCACTATGTTTACTTCCTAAATATAAATGTGCACCGAATCCTTGTCTCATCTGAGTGTGAATCCCATCTTTCGTGTTTTAAGTTCTCAGGAGAAGGAAAGTAGTCCTTTGAATCGAATACTCTATAGGAACATTGGTCTTATCTATAATTTCTTCAATTGTAAAATGAGTCGAAATAACAATTTAAAAAAAGAAACATAACTTTATTTGTCAAACGTCTATGAAGAAGAGTTCAGTAATTTTGTACTGGTCCATTTTTTCTAATTGTGATGGTATTAAACCTAATTCTATGTATTATAAAAATCAAAGTTGTCTGTTTTATACGGTGACCAAACTCCTATGTAATCTAGGAAAGTTAAGTTACGGTAAGGTACTTTTCGGTTTTTTGGTGTTTTGATTCTATTAAATAACTTGAGTTACAAAAATCATCTAATTCGAAGAAGAAATCTTCGTTTTTAGTGGAAACGTAAAGAAATTGTAAATCCAGAAATGACGAGTCTTACTTAGCAAAAAAAAAAAAAAAGACCTGATTCCAGTACACATATAAAAATTGGAAAAACTTTACCACGAATTTGAATGTATCTCGCTTGGAGGTACTTGAAACTCCTCCGTTTCTATGAGTACCCTTTACTCTCTTTACTCTTATAAATAACTGAAATATTCATGACTACAGAACATCATAGACCTAGATCTGTAGGACCCTACAAACCTATACAGACCTTAGTTAATCTATGAGACCAGTCTTCCCGAGTTTAAATCTGTTCTTCTAGAGTATGTAGTTAACTTGACTCAACTACCAAGAAACGATACTCTTGGGTCTGTTATACATAGACTAAGATCCTGGTGTCACATGTACATTATAGATTCTTTTTGTTTCTGAAATAGAGATTTTGTATTAACAAACCATTTGTCATTCTAGTCTTTTTATAATTTCTTTATTTCGGGAGGAAAAGATCTCTCTGACTGGTGTGCCGGATACTGATTTTCGAGTTTCAAGGTTGGTTGTAATTAATGTAAAATGTTTTAAAGGTTACAATTCGTCTTTAACCCGAGTAATCGATTTTGTTCAGATGTTTCCCGTTATAACGGGACCACCCTGACAATTGAGACTTCCTAATACAAAATAAATTGTCTGTCGTACCTGAAGTATGTATAGGTATTAGTCACGGAAATTTTGGTTTATTGAAATTTTCAATCGTCGTCAAAGACGTTCATGTTTTTATGTGTAAATAATGTATTGTATACCATCATTTTAAACAGTTCTATATAATATGTTTGAGTTTCGTAAAATCTATTTCGTAACCAGATTATATAATATCTAACTACCTCATATTATTTTACTGTACATCAGATAGAAGTTTAGTATGTTATATTATGAAATGTCGTTATAATTAATAAGTGTAATTTACAATGTCCTCATAGATTCCCTTGTGTCTCTTATCCTTACCAATACCTTCTTGGAGTCGTAGAAAATACGAAGTTTGACTCATCTACCAAAGGATTAGTGGTTATACTTTCTTTTTTCCTATGTTGATAATAAAACAATTCGTCTCTTCGTCAAAAAAAAGACCTTTCTGTGAGGTTCGGTATTATCGAAGTAAGTGTAGAACGCCAAGACGTCATCATACGGGATACCCACTCCCCTTAGGGACAACGGAAATATATAGTATGGTGTTTTCTACGTATACCTGTGACTCCTCAGATTTATATCCTCGCCAATCAATTTTCCAATTTTAGATGAAGTGTAGACACTGACTCTACCGGTCACAGTATTTCCGCGAGAAAACTCTCTGAAGATTTTCAATTAATGTTACGAATCCTGTTTGTCCCGGTACAGGGGATCTCCGTCCATCGTGGATATCGATTATGACTTTCCTAAAGAGAGAATGTCTTTTGTAATAAAAAAATATACTCACTTTTTACGTTGGAAATCCTGTTGTGACTCTTTAATAAACTGTACTTTCAAAGACCCACCGATTCCTTTTATTAAACTTTATTCGTTCATAACAGCCCCCTTCCAGGTAGACTATAACTTTTTACCCGAGATTCGTTGAAGAATCATAAATTTTACTTCCTTCTACGTGTAGGTAAAGACTAAGATAACGTAGTGTGACCGACCGTTCCGGATTATTGGGTTCCTTTATTCGGTCCTCTACATGACCATATTAGAAATTCCGTTCTCTCTCCTCTATACAGGTAACTATGCATTATTTAGTTACCCCCATATTTGACGCTTGATAACCTTGTTTTTTCTACATTTTTGAAGACCTCCATTCTATTAGGGCTCGGTTACTGACAGCTTTTCTTCGGGGCTCTCGGTGAGACTGCCGAGGAGGTGAGACACTGCGAAATATTGGACGGTTGGAGTTTTGACAAGAGAGTTGACTGTTTACTGGTAGTCATTTCCCTACTGAATAGTCCTTAAAAAAGACCGTCTGATTCCCCATTCCTTGTCTTTTTGTAAAATCGTTTCTCCTCGGTACGAAACTAGTGTGCAAACGTTGTCGTTGACCCATTCTCTTTCCTGACGAGACTGTCAGAAAGGGAGGCGTGATTCTGTCATTTATGTCACCCTTCCAGCAGAATACAACCTTGTACAACCTTTTACAAGACTCGAGTCCGTGGAACTTTCCTGTGACTTTACTCGTCAGCAGAGGAAGAAGGAGGAGTGTCGTCACACGTCACCTCGGAGGCACCTCGTGCTTTATGACTACCTTTTTGAGTTGGTTATGTTTTTTTGTTTTGTTTTGTTTGGTGGATGTTATAGTACCATGAGTACCGAAAGTTTAGTGAAGTCAAAAAAGGAGAGACCGACGGTGGTTACCCGACTATGGACTTTACTACGACACTCCCATACACTGTATTATATTTTACAGTGTCTTTACCGGTGACCAAACCTAAACCCCTTTTCAAAGTGTATTAAAAGAAGTAATAGTCTACACAATGGAGAAATCGAAACTGATCACCGTAATAAAACCGGATGAATAATTTTTGTAAGGTGCCTTACACTTACCAAAGAGACGTCGGAAGGGAGAGAGAGGTGTGAAGGGAAAGAAGCGAAGAATAGAGGACCGAAGGCGTCCTTGATTAGAGTAGTATTTGTCGTGCGAAGGAGATGTCTTTTCTACGAAAGAGATCGACAGACGAGTATCGAGAATTTTACGTACTGTCCTAGGTGGGTACGAAATTATACCTTTTCGGAGGGTTTGTGACTCCAGTGTCTTAAAAAGTCAGATTTGAAAACCTGTTTATCAGAGTTCTTTCTCTTAAGTAAACAACAGGATTCATAATCGTTACTAATAGAAATACGATGGGTAGGGTCCATAAAATATGTTTCCCCAGTATCATTAACAACATAGTAATAGTCGGACAAAGACAAAAACATCTGTAGTCCAAGAGTACCACCAATGTACAGAAACCGGTTTACAGATAGGAGTCGTAGTGTGTGGTGCCCACCGGGACTCAGACCCGACCTACGTAGTAGGTGTCAGTTTCTCGGCCCCCTCCTAGAAGAGACCCCGTCGTATGGGCCTCTCGTGACGGGTGATAGGAGAGGAAGGCGCCCACTGAAGTATGTTTCGGGTTCAGACAGAAGGTGCTCCGACTTACCTCTCGATGTCATGAAGAGACTCAGGACCGACCCCACCCTTGATATGGTCGCCCGGCAGACGTGTCGAGGGTCAGGAAGTCGACGGGAAACCCCGTGCAGAAAGACGGAGAGAACGTCACGCTACCGAAGACCTTGTGGTCTTCGTACACGTCCTCCTAGGTACCCAGGAAAATCCCTTGGGTGAAATAAAAGGAGACCAGACCCACGGGAACGGAAGAAAAACTCTCTGGTCAAAAAGTTTGACCGATGTGGTGAGAAGTTGGTGCACGACCCCACTTCTCAATGTCTTACGTACACACTTACGGTGAGATACGACAGGAAAAAACATATTCGGTCCACCGGTGACCGGACGGGACTACTCCCTGGTCCTTAGGGTCTTTACTCCGGTCTTGACCATTTCAGTCTTCTTTCGAGACGGACAAAAGAAACTTTTCATGTTAGATAACCTCTCCTACAAAGTCACCCACATTTGTGTCTCACAAGTCTTTAGACTCTTTTTCGTGACAGAACCCTCGAGTGACTACTTGGTCTACCCCTTCACGGACCCCTCCTGTTCGACCTTATCGATCAGGAACTCGTTTCCAAATTTGAACCCCCATTTTGGAAGAGGCACAAAACCAAACACCGTGATGAGAACGGGTGGAGTTAGGGGTACTGGTTTGAGACTAATTATTCGAAAACCGGGAGGTAAACATTTCTGAACACGGCAAACTCTATTAGAAGGAGAGGTACGTTCTCTGACCGAAGCATCGACCGAAAGACGACGAAGAAACCTATTTAGGGGGACTCTATCCAGTCAGACGTCACGACCAGTAGTTACGACCCGAGACTCGTCGCGGCAACAGAGGAACTTGAGAACTCCCGCAGACGTCACACACCGCCCCTCATAAGCCTACGTAGGTACAGTTTCCCGACCGAGGACCCTACTAGTGTCCTCCAGTACACTGACATTCTGCGGTACCTTTACCGATGACCGAACCTAAATCCTTTTTCAAAATATACTGAAGGAAGTAATAGTCTGTTCGAAAAGAAGAATTGTAAAAATGATCGCCGTAAAAAGAACGATAGTTACGGACACTGATTTGAGAAAAATTTTGTACAGAATGGGGGAAGGACTTCCCCAACTAAGACTAAGTCTACCGAGAGTAGAAAAAAACTCTCTTACCGTAGTGTCGACCTGAACGCATCGAAAAAGACTATTTTGAGGGACTCTATCCTTTCGAAACTTAGCTCTATCAGCTACGACCCGAGGCTCGTCGCCGCCACAGCGGAGTCCGGAAAACCTCGTAGACGCCGTCGACACCTGTCCGCCGACCCACACGAGCACGGTCTCCCCCGGACCCGCGCACCCTGGAACCACATGTGACGTCACGGGTGACCGAACCTAAGGTCCCCGACAGGGTAAACTTACAGAAGTAGAAATCTTACCAGATTCAGTTTCAGTGAATCCCAATTTTCCGGAAGGTGGAGCCCGACCAGCTCCAGTATCAGTGACTCCCAATTGTGCCTCAGGTACGAAGACGATGGGACTGGTTCAAAGAAATGGTTCAGTGATGTGCCCCGCAGTTGTAGGAGTAAGTCGAGTAAAAGGTTCGACAGTATCCTCCTCAGTAAGTCAACCTTCGTTCTCTATAGACAGGTTTTTCGTTTGGTACTAATTGTAAAAATGAATTGTGTTTACGTACGACGGAATTTTTATTATTTTTGGGGTTGATACTACTACAAACCACATTAAGCCAAAAATTCACATCTAACAAGTTTAAAAGTGAGATTCCTTTCTTAGAAGGTATTAGAGGGGTCTACATTCACGTCTTAATTTTTATTTGACAACTCCATATGCTCTAAATGGAGTCAAGGACTTCTTTATCCGAAAGAAATATATTCTAAAGGAGTTACTCCTCTACCAGTATGATGGTTCTTTGTCAATTTTTATATTTCTTTAATTACGGTCTATATAGGTTCAAACCTAATTCTGAGACAGAAAATTTGCCTAGACGAGCACATATGTGTATTAATTGAGATTAGAGTCTCTTTGGTAAATGATCAGGATAGTTAAAGAGAAACTGTTTCACGAAATGATATATAATGAAATAGAAATGATGTTGGTGTTGTCAACCTATACTACTAATAGGTATAAACATCTACTTCTATAACTGCAAGTCACCGTATCTTCTTAACCGGTTTCTGTTGTATTGATCATTAACCACAATGTTCTTAAGTATTAAACCTTATAACTCACAGAAATGAGGGGTGTGTGGGGTCGGACGGGGTACTACAATGAACAAAAATTACACAAATCGTCACGTACTCTTAAGAGCCTTCGGAGTCCCTGGAGATTCTCCTTCCACTCCTCTTTTTTGTCCCGACAGAGATAACGGAGACCCGGAAGATGAGGTCAAAGTTGGTCTCGTCAACACAATATGTATAACCCCGAGGAACATTTCAAAAATTTTTCCAATTTTTGTAGTATGATATATTACGACGGTGATTGTTAGACCCTGGAACAGAATATGTGAAGAATTGGGATGGTGTCACAATTGTATGGGACTGGAAGATTCCTTCCTCGTCTTAGGATCTGGGTGACTAGCTCCACTCTCCGGGAGAAGTGGACTCGACGACACCCGAGGTCCTATTGGTGACAGGGTCGACTAAAAGTGTCTGCACACAGACAAAGGGTGTTTTTTGTTAGGTCAATAAGTGTTATGGACTCCGTAAGAGAGATCTTAGTGTAGAGTGACTTTGGAGAGGGTTCTCCCTTCACTAAAGAAGAGGTTTATAGGCTGTCGTCAAAAGTTATTCTTTGACATATTCGTTTCTTTGGACATGTTTTTTCCCTGTTTTTACTCGACATTTGAAGAGTATGTCGGACAGACATTTAGTGTAAAGTATATACTTAGGATTAAGATTGTTTTTTACGGTTTCTTAGGGCTCTTTTTAAGTCCAAACGAAATATTATGTCCAAGGGGATTTTTTGATACTATGAAAGTTCTCATCAAACTCGTATCTTTAATTAAAATTAGTCATCTGATCAATAATGAACGCCGGAACCGAATTATGATTGTAAAAATATGGTTGACAGAATAGAAATTTTAATCTCATTAAAATTCATAAGAGATATCCCGTGAACCCTACTCCTTTGTGTGAAAGAGTAATTTTAAGTACTTCACAGTAATCTACTTCTGAATATTTTGCATAAAGAATACGTTTTCCGTCCACAGTACTCGACCCTTCAACCATCCATAGGAGACACCAAGAGACACTCCTCCTCTCTGTCGATCTCTTTTTTGAACGTGAAACGGACTGATCAAAGAACATACGTAAAGAAAGGGAATCGGAACGATTGACCTCCATGAAGCCCTTCTCCATTTCTAAAATGATCCTTCGAAACAACGAGGTACTCTATATGTCTTTAGAAACGTATCAAAAAAAACGGGGTTATCAACTTCGTTTCGGGGTTGAGGACATGAATATTAGTCCGTTAAGTCCTCACACACTAAAGTTCATTGATAATCCAACCCCGTTTTCATTAACGCCAAAACGTGACAACTTGAGACGACAAACTACAACCTTATGTAAGGATTTATTTACACCAATACCATATGTAGTAAAATTACACTTTAAAAACGAAATACCAAAACCGTTTACTGTGATGAAAGACACATAAAATATAAATAAAATCTGATACCTTTACTTCAATCTGTTTTTCGTTTAAACTCGTTAAAAGAATAAACTCAAGTTTTACCCAGTATTTCGTCGCCTCTGTTGAGTGTTGTAGTTGTCACATAAACCGGGTCTTTGACGATTATTTATCACGTCACGATAAACAAAAACGTTTCCTCTGTTCTCGGAACGTCTACTCCTCGAAAGACCGGTCGGTAGTGTTCAACTGTCACTGGTTGACTCTCATTTGTAGCTTCGACTAGGAGAATGTTGATTTACTCCTCAACGGTTTTTTGAATAAACTTCGTTTGACCTTTCCACTTTTTTGAGAGATTCACCCACGGAGTACTTGACTAACTTTTAAATTTTTTGACAGCAAAACTTCACAGCAGAAGAGAATAAGATACGTTGTTGTTACTTGGTAAAGAGTTAGCCTAACACTGTACACTAGTTTTCACCTAAAATATACTGTTGACCAATGCTGGTCGAGTCATCGACCTGGCTCTTCTTCGAGGTTTCGTGAAGGGTTTCGGTTTGAACGTCGGTTTTTTCCAGTACCAGTGACACACCACCAGACGACGGACAGACGTAGGACCACTTTGGTAATGTAGACTCTACTTACGAGTCGTTTAACTACTCTACGTGGGTTTTCACGTTACAGACGTCGACCGTGACCAGTTTTCTTTCCCGGGTTAAGAAGAGGTGTTGTTGCGGACTGGTGTGTAACGTGTTTGTCACGAAGTTTTCAACTTACTTGACCCGACGTTTCAAGACGGAGTAGACGGTCTAAGTGGACTGAAGAACTTTTGGTTGATGGAGAAGAAGTTCGTAGAACTGTTGAAAAACGTCCTTTTTACGAAGGTGTTGGTCCTCCTCCGTCTTTCACAAAGGATTCTCAGACAGCTTAGGGTTTCGTATCTAAAAATACAATGTCTTTAACTGTTTGTAAAGAGTAACCGTTGTTACACAACTAACATTACCACGGATAAAACTAATTATTTCTACACAAACTCGGATCAATATTACTAAATTGAAAATGTCAAGTTTTGACGTAAACGTGGTTGAATTTATTACATACTTGACCCATAATCGTTGTAGAGGTAAGTAATCTACTCCTTTGACACCTAGATACATTGATTAAAACGGGTTCTAACATGTAGATCGTTCACAATCCGGACTCTTAAGTTGGAACTGGACAGATTAAGGTTTCAGGAATAAATAAATTAGAAATTAACCTCCTATTATTGAAATGTTATATCACTACGAAAACAAAAACGACATGTAGTTGTACTTAACCGGTGTCCATATGTATACCGGGGAGGGAAAACTTTGGATGAGGGTGGAGGGAGGGTAGGGTGAGGGGATCCGACAGTGTCCCGTGACCGAGACCGAAGGGACGTAGTATCTCGTTGGGAGGATTTATCTATCCACCGACAGATAAAATGTGTGCCATTACATATACAAGGTCACACTGAGAGAGGTTGGTAGGGTGGGAGAGGAAAGGGGGCGACACAGATTTTCAGACAAGAAAGGTACGCAGAGGACACGACAGAACGTTCATTCTAGTCGTCATGATAGAAAGATCTAAGGTATATATACGTGATTATATGCTGTAAACAGAAAGACTGAAGGAAGTGAGACATATTATCCGAGATCCAAGTAGGTGGAGTAATCTTGACTTTTCAGGAATAAATAAAAATTTTAGTATAGTTGACAAAAGTATAGTGAGATACCAAATTCAGTCAGTATCAACAAAAGGGAGGAATTTCTCTTTTCTCTTCGTTAGGTTGACGATAGTGAAAAAACGAGTTCTTTAATGGAAAAAATAGCAGATGGTCCTATCTTATTTTGTGAGTTACTTAAGTCTAAATGTTACTATCCATGAATCATGTATATCATGAATAAAAGAATTCATAAAAGTGAATTCTTTTATACATAGAAAGTCTTAAGTATGGGGCTTAAAATCCAAGTTTTACCCCTCAACCAGGGGGTCTCGTCTTTGTCCTTTTTGAAGTAATGGAAAAAACATTTAAGCAAAAGATCAAGACCCGATCTCCTTCGTCCTCCGGTTTCTTACGAACCCCGCTACGTGTGACGATTTAATTTACGCCAGTAGACTAACCTACTTCTTACAACGAGTTATAACACATTATTGGGTTTTTCTATGGAATCCTCTTCTTGTAACCGAGAGCCTTCGACCAGATTATCGGACTTCTGTCTTTGTGCGTGAGACATTCGTTTGTAAAGTGTCTTTTGGACATGACTGTCCGTCAGGAGTGAAAGTGTCAAGTCTGTACGTCCTTACAGACGATTGTGCCGTGTACACTTCCCTCCTGACGGACACTTCTCCTCTCTCTCCCTCGTGACCTCTAAATAATAAATAAAACGTTAGGTTACTTTTACATTTTCTTGCGTTTTTTTATTAAGTATTTTTCTACGACAGACTTTATGAATGGACTTTGACAATGTTTCATAGAATTCGTTTGGTATATTGTAAGGTCTTATAAGAGTTGGTTTTGGGGGGGTTTTCGAAAGATTACTTTAATTCGTCAACGTAAATTATACATTGAGGAAATGAATGAATGATTATACATCGAGGAAATGAAAGTTCTTCGTTGTCTCCTAAGACAGAAAACCATTTTTGGATTTGGAGCCGGTACTCTGAGGGTCCAGGTAAGACTTTCGAGTGTGAGACGAGGCCGTCGAGAGTTCCAGTTAAAACGGGACGTAGAAAGATAGAGTCACTGTAGTGACAGTGTATATTACGTTCGAATAATATTATAAAAAAGATAGTAAGGATAAAACATTAACTATTTCCTAAAGTTTACTAGTAAGTGAATTCTACTAAAAATGACAGTTTGTCTTTCGTCTATGTTTACAACTATCAGTGCCACCAACCAAAAAAGGTTGTTCTTAGACATTGGACCCCCTCTTTTGACCCATGAACCTGAGGACAACGTATTGTTATCTTTCCGTAAAGAAGTCGTGAAACCTGACTGTTACTCTTGTCAAAACTTCCCTGTTTACTACTTTCTATGCCTTTGCTTAGTTTCCTAAGGACCTACATAAGTTACCTTTCATTCCATGACAATAGTATGTAACCCCATAGACCCAGTATCCCCCACTCAATAAACTGAGACATTTGACATCTAATGACTATCGTCACGTGAATTGTGAACGGACATCTGAGTTTTTAGAATAGATCATCTCTCTATTTACCAAATAAACGTGTATGTCACGGGGTGAGTGGGGCGGGGTACGGGATCGTCACTTTCAGTCAAAACGTAGATAAATATTTAAGTAAAGTCGTAAAGACTAAATTAATACATTCAACACTATCAAACTTTAGAGAAAACTGAAACGTCATTATAGAATGATCAAGAGATTAATTACAAAATTTATTTTGGAGAGTGCACACGAGTAAAACATAGACATACTCTCTATATTCAGATTGGGAGAAATTTTGTAGAAAAGAAAAAAATACGAAATGTTATAACATAACCAAAACGGTATGTAACTGTACTTAGACGGTGTCCATATGTATACAAGGGGTAGGACTTGGAGGGAGGGTGGAGGGAGGGGTAGGGTAGGGAGACCCAGTAGGGTCACGTGGTCGGGGCTCGTGGGACATAGTACGTATCTTGGACCTGACCGCTAAGTAAAGTGTATACTATTATATGTTTTCGTAGTAGAAAAATTGGTAAACATCTTATATTTCATAATCTGTTACTCGTTGTTTTATGTCCTAGACTGTAAGTGACGGGGGCTTTCTAAAGGTGGTTTTGTCTGTGTTAAGACAATGCACCGAAACTAAGACCACAGAAGTTGTCAATCTGATACAAGAAGATAACTATTGTCCACAGATAGTTATCGTCACACATCTATTACTGAACATAAACTCTCGACGAGTTATTTTTGACGTGATTTGTTCGTATACGTTTATTTACTAAAATCCTAAGTACCCAAAAGTGTTTTGGCCTTCATACGAAAAACAATTACCTGAGAAGAAAGGATATGAGGATATTCCCCAACCCTACCGCTCTGGACGGTCGTTGAAGAGAAACTTAACTCATATTTGCTACGTAAGAAACACTAGTCTGACTCTGAAACGTTGAGGGAAGAAGGAACTGTGAATAGTTGTTCAATTGACAGGGAGACTTCGTAAGGGTGTATAAGACTTCCATAGAGAAATGATCGTGGCTAATATGATGAAACATTGAGAACCAAAATAGATAGACAAGATGATCTGACACTCTGGGAACTCCCCCTTCCTTAAAAGAGAGATACTTAAGTCAACGATTCACTTCATATGTTCCTTATCAGACCAATTTGATTCCACATTTAATATCTAACTCAGATGACATAATTGAGAACCAGGTTAGCCAAAGTCGAGGATAGTCTGACTCTACATGTCTTACATATTTTACCAGTTCATAAGGTACAATTATCCTAATCCCTTTTCGTTATTATTTTCACTGTCATCGATCGTATTTAGATATAAATTTGCCCAGGGGTGCCTATACTAAAACTATCACTAATACCGAGTCACCCACTTCTTAAGTTGACGTTACTTCCTCTGTGTCTTCTGCACCCAAGTTAGAGACCCAGCCCTTATAGGAGACCTCCTCCTTTCCCGTTGGGTGAGGTCATAAGAACGAACCCTTTAGGGTACCTGTCTCCACGGACCGTCCGATGTCAGGTTTCCCAACGTTTCTTAGTCTGTGCCGACTCACTGATTTGTGTCGTTCGTGTTCGTGTGATGGGAGGATCTGTTCGAATGTTTTATATTCGAAAAATTTTTAGTAAAAACTCTTTCCTGGTTTAGTCTTATTAATGGAAACTTGACGTAAATAAAAGAGAAGTAGTAAAGGAACTAGGTAATGTGTCTGGGTCACTAGTATCTCTAGACTACTTTTTTATGAAGGACCTTATAAAGCATCTTTTAGGAATATATTTCCCCTTTTTATTTATAAAATGTAACAATAAGAGTCCAATTTATACATAATCTCTGTAATCTTTCTTCTATGAAATAACTTTTCATGTCAATTCAAGAGAGAAGAAACCTGATGTACCTCGAGCCACGGTTGGGGAGTTACTACACGTGGGTATCTTTGTATACGAAACTATAAAAAGATTGTTTTTGGTCTCCCTTTGACCTCAGACCTGATATCACCATTTCTATTTCCTGTTGTACGAATCCGACTTTAGAGGACAAACACATGTAAAGTCATTTGATCATATTGTACCGCCCCAAACCGTTTGGATTTAGGAAAAATAAAGTAATCAATTTTCTTTACATACTTCTGTAAACACTCTAAGTATTATATCATTAGTCAGTAGGTTGGTAAGTTGTTTATAAATACGTATACACGGTCCATGACAAACTCCACCATCCCTATCTCATCGCTTATTTTGGTTCAGGGACAGTATAATCTTGAAGTATAAGGTCACCGTAACCACTTATTAAAGTACGTCTCTACGAATCTCGACGAGGAACACAAGGGGGATCTTCCCGAGAGTATATACTCCTCCTCTTTCGTAAGGTCTGACACCGATCCGAGACCTTCGTACTCCGTCGTGGGGTGTGTATTACATGTAATTTATTGTACGGAGACCATGTCATAGGAAAGACCAGAAGCTCTGAGAATATGGCTCTGGCGACCGCCCCAACCCACACTACTCAGATCTGATACTGTGTTCATCCTCTGTGGGTTGTCAAAGGTCAAACTGTATACAATTATGTTTCAAATTTTTATTTCTTAAGATACAAAGGAAAAACAAGATCCGGTTAGAGAAACAACGAAAACCGTGACCAACTGATAGACGAATGTTCAAGGACGGATGTTGTATTGTACTGTACGAACTGATAGACGAATATTCAAGGACGGATGTTACACCTCTGTCCACTTTTGGACGTTGACTTATTAAAATTAAGAACAACCTTTTATTTTAGTCGTTGAAATGGAAACATGGAATTTTTCCCTTACGTGTTGAACAATGAATATACAGTACAAAAATGACGATAATACCTTCGACACTGAGGATTCACAACGTCAATCGGTTGATCCACTTGTTGAAGAGATGAAGAGTCGAAGAAGTACCGTCTTAGTCTGGGATTGGAAGATGAAGTATGTGGAATTACGGTTCGTGTAAGGGTCTGTCCGTACGCACGCACGAGTAGGAGTCAGAGAGTCACTACAAACTGAGAAACGCTGGGGTACCTGATGTCGGACGGTCCGAGGAGACAGGAACCCTAAAGGGTCCGTTCTTATGACGTCACCCAACAGTAAAGGAAGAGGTTCCCTAGAAAGGTTGGGTCTCTCACTTGGACATAGAGGACACAACCGTCTGGTGACTCGGTGGACCCTTCGGGGTCAGGGTTTGTGTCATCTCCAGTAATGACTTGACACCGATAAACAGTAGACCAGTTTATAATCACCTCCTGTTCCTTTCCAGTTCTTTGATATAGATGTCATTAAAACTTTTGGAGAAACTTCAGTACAGTGGATAATAGTATGTCAAAAAAAATCTCATCAATTGTTCATCCTTCTACTGACTATGTTTCAGAAACAAGATAAAAGATCATCATTATAGGTACCTATAAACACTAAGTCTACACAGTAGTATTTTTAATGGAGAAAAGACCCAGTTAGATAGTTTAAAAGTATTAAAGTCTGATTAAAATCACCGACGTGGATGTAATTTTCAGTCTAAGTCTTCTCGTTTTTAGACAATAAAGTTTTACCCCGTCACTGTTATGGAGAAAAAATTTTAGAGTCACCTTTTGTGTCAATACTAGACAGAACTTCTTTTTGTAGTAATTTAGAATTTTGGATGTGAACTTTCTATTATTGAACATTGTAGAGTTACTTGAGAGGTGTCGACCTTATTGTTCAATGCTTTATTGTTGGTGGTAACCTAGACTCTTCCCTACACTTTCGACCAAGACTTAATGTTAGTGGTCGAGAATCGTGAGTTGGTTTTCAGAAAGGGGAAGGTTTTTGTCTTTGGTCCGGTATTCGTCTTGAGGGTTTAATTAAACTCTACTCTAAGGATGTCCTAATTTTTACGTGAAAAGGAGTCTCCAGACTACTTAGTTTTTATGTCATAGTGTTCCTTAAAAGAAGGTCAATATCAATGTAAATTTGTTTTGGTCACATTCATTTTTTATTTTCCTTTTAAATTCATGACGAAGATTATCAGAATTTTTATTCTTTTTTTTGTTTTCGAGTCTTTGAAAACCGTTTTTCATAGGGAAAGAACGTTGATGAACCTTCTTTACTCTCATTTTGTGTCGATGTACTAATATTGTGAAATCAATCTTGAGTATATTGGTCTAAAAAGTAAACCTAATTAAAAACAGAAAACGGACAAAGAGATATTCATGATAAACAAGTGACACTTTATGCAAATTGACAAGATCTTAGTATGAAGAAGCATCGTCGGAGTTGTTAAATCTTGTTTTAAAATTCTTCACATCACGACACTACTTATCGTATCATTCCTTTTAAAAGATTTTGTATCCGAAATTGAAGAATTTTCTACCCCCTTTCGGATTAAAATACTGTTTTTAGTTTCTTTTGAAATAGTACGTATATGAACGTACGGACGATACATAGACCGATTCGTGTGATATGTATGGAAATAACATGAGGTCCTGACTTTCTATTAGTGTTTGGGATGCATTTTATTTAATCTACTGGGATCGAGGTTAAAAGGTCAAGAAAAAAAAAAACCAGAAGTAAAATAAAAAATAAAAAGTTAAACTTTTCAAAATGAAATAGTTGTATGGATACTTTGGTAGTGTCGTTTAGTTCCATTACTTGTATGTTAGTGGGGGTTTTCAAATTTATTAGAGGGAAGAGTACGAGTCCGTCGGTGAGTAGACGAAAGACAGTGATATCTAATTAAACATATAGGGTCTTAAAATAAAATAAAAAAATTCTAAGAAAAAATAAATAAAAAATTTCGACTAATTGTTACGACAATGAAGTACACATGTTGTTTTACTAAGTCAATATGTATATGAAAATAGATAAGTAAAAGTTTAAGAAAAGGGTGAATCCAATACTAATTTATAAGTCGTCGTAAGGGACACGATATCTATGTCAACCAGGAACAACTAATAGATAAAATAAAATAAACAATAAATAAATTTTTTTTAAAATGAAATGTTATGACATAACCAAAACGGTATGTAACTGTACTTAGAGGGTGCCCACATGTACTCAAGGGTTAGGACTTGGGGGGAGGGCGGAGGGAGGGGTATAGTGGAGAGACCCAGTAGGGTCCCGTGGTCGGGGTTCTTAGGACATAGGACATAGTTTGGATCTGACCGCTAAGCAAAGAATGTACTATCATATGTACAAAGGTCAAGAAAAAATTTTTTAATAAATAAGTAAATCCGACACGACCCAGAAGTGACGACGTGTCCGAAAAGAGATCGACACCGTTCATCCCAAGAGTAACGTCACCGAAGAGATCGCCACCTCGTGTCCGAGAATCCACGTATCCGAAGTCACCGGCGTCGAGGGCGCGAAACCTCGTGTCCGAATTACCAAGACGTACCCGAATCAACGAGGGGTCGTATACCCTAGGAGGACCTCGTCCCTAGTTTGGAAACAGAGGATGTGACCATCCGCCTAAGAAATGGTGACTCGGTGGTCCCTTCGGGGAGAGATCAAGAAATCTCACTGTGAAATAACACTTTGAGATACCACCCCAACAAATTCTCGTCTGTTCCGGGAAAATAGTTCTCCGTAGACTAATAAGTGATTCAGTATTTTGTACTCACACATTCGTTGACTGGTCCTCCTCCCTGTACGTCCTCAGAAGAAGTAGTACAAAAGGAATTAAACCGAAATGCGAGGTCCGGACCCCTACGCCCGACCCCGTGACAGAGATGGGGACCGAGACCCTGTAAGGTTGGGACGAGTCTCCACCCTCGGACTAAAACTAGACGTCTTCGATAACGAGTCCAGTTTTCGAAACGCTTTTCGATCAAAACTGAGATCTAAAAGTTTTTTTCACTCCGTAAAAATACTTACACTCCTCCTTTTGCAAAATATTCTAATTGAGTTTATACCTACACTCAATTCATTAGTATCCACCTCCCCCCACCACAACCCTACTCCCCTCTCCCCTCCTAGATCGAAAAAACAGTATTCATTCGAATAAACGGTATCTGTAAAAACGGTGTTCGTAAAGACGTCGTTTATTGGTTTATTACTTGACCGACATTCCGTCAAGACGGTATTTTCTATTTTATTGTTTTTTATTTTCTCCCTATAATTCTTCCTGTATTATTTTGTAATCTTATTGTCTTAATTTCTAAAATAACACTTTATGTTTTGTGAACTTGTGTAAATTTTACACACATTAACGATATAAATTTTACTTATTGGTTGTTCCTGGTTGACATATTGTGTCCCTTGAGACGAGTTACAATACACCGTCGGACCTACCCTCCCCTCAAACGCCCTCTTACCTGTGTACATATACTTACCGACTCAGGGGAACGACAAGTGGACTTTGATAGTGTTGTAACGATTAGAGGGTATAAGGTTATGCTTTATTTTTCAATTTTTTAATTTACACATATCTAAGTACCGTTATGACGTGTTAAGTATAATAATTAAGTTATAATAAAGTACCCAATATGATTTCGTAAACAGAAGGTTTAGAAAGTGAGTGTTATAATATATATATATATATGTATGTATGTGTGTATATATACATATATATATATATCTAACAACTAAACAGAGAACAAGTCGTGACGTGAAAATTTAAAAAGCGAGTTTAAAGAATCCTCTCTGTAGTTCAAAGTTTATGATCCATGATCCTATATATAAACACGGACTCAAAAACACTTTCGGGGCGTGTGATAAAAAACAAGAACCGTATAACGGTAAACAGGAATTATTTGTAAAGTCTCAAGATACTCTTTACACCCAAGTACGATACAGAAGTTCCGGGAACCAAAGAAAGTTGAGGTCACATCATATAAAGTTTTACACTTTGGTTAAGAACCCTGTTTAGTAACAGTAGACAGTACTAAAAATATAACATATACAGTTTTGTTTGACAGTTGGTGAATAAAATAAAAAAAATCGTTTTAATGGTATTCCGATAATATACCAATATACAGGTTTTACAGTCATCGTTTTTGCGAACGTCGTTTCTTCGAATACGCTTTATGGTCTATATGTACCCTAGTTCCCATGGTTTACACCAGTCCCAAAGTATTTTCTTCCTGATCTACAACGTTAGTAAGGATGAGGTGGAAATGAAAATTTTCCGTAACTCCCCCCCATAACATATTGACTTATATTAAAAATCATTAGAGTCATTCGTTACAAAGTTAATAATCCGTTTACAAACAAATAATACCATTTTGAGACGAAGTTTCAAATTATTTTCAAATAAAAACTTTTTAAGCGGAAATAATCCTTCTATCACTCTGACACTCTTTCAGTAGATTAGTTCTACAAATAAAACCATTTATATGACACACAATATTAACAAAAGTAAAAAGTAAAGTAAAAAAAAAAGAAAAACGTACCCCATCGTCTTCACTTCCACCCCTCTCACTGTACCCTACTTTTTAAAATTTTACTGATAGACTGTACGGTGTAGTAATGTTCACCGAAAATTTACGGTCACAAAGACACTGGTGACCTCCTCTTTTACCGTTGGGTGAGGTCATGAGAACGGACCTCTTAGGACACCTGTTTCTCCTCAGATCACCCGATGTCAACTACTCCATTGTTTCTCAGTCTGTATTGTCGTGTGTGTACTGACATACTTCACAAAAAACAAAAAAAAAATTTGTGAAAATTCAAAGATAAAGATAGTACCAGAAGACGTCTACCCTCATTACAATGTTACTCTATTTAGTCAACAGAAAGAGGTCTCGATACGACACCCCATCTACTTCCCTCTTTGAAAGGATGGAAATTCTGTCTACGATAATGCTTTTATCTAAGTGTCAGATCAACATGAAGTCGAGGCCTTAAGTCAAAAAGAAAGTCGAGAGACGTCCTAAAGTGTAACCGACTGACAGACTTCTAAGGAAAACACTCTCCAGGAAAGACTAATTCTTTCTTTTCGTATAGGATACCCCTTTGTTTTCTTTTTCTTTTAGTTCTACCGTGAAGTACGTCTTGTTCTTTCCCTTGTACATGAACGGGAGAGGTCGACGGTCTCCGACCCCACATGGTCCCCTTTCTGGACTTCCGGACCCCGATCTTCCGGACGATCTCCTAATTTGAGATAAAGGAAAAACCGTAGAGATTTAAATAAAGAGGATAAATGCGAACGATATAAATTGTAGATTTTGTAAAATTTGTGAACGAAATTACTCTGAAAGAAGTCACTTGGTCGTCAGTGAAGTTCCATGGACAATTGAACAGAGAGAGGAGGGATGGATAAGAGGGTAATGAGAGGTTATACCTAAGAAAAGGGGTTCATACTTTACGAGAAGGGTTTAAGTAAGAGGTGAACGAACAGAACAAGAAAGAGAAAACCCATAAACAAAGACCGACACAATCCAGAATCAACGACGTACGTCCGAGAAGCAACACCATGTGCCCGAATCGACGGGGTACCGTACACCCTAGAAACCAACCAAGGGACGGGTCCCTATCTTGGGTGACATGACCTTCCGTCTAAGAATTGATGAGTAGGTGGTCCCTTCACGGGAAGGAACAGAAAGAAAAGTACACCGAAATATGAAATGAAGGAAGAAGAAGAAAAAAAATTTGTTTATAATGCAAAAAGAACAAAAAATCAACACGACTCAAAAGTAACACCATGCGTCCGAATCAACGGGACACCGTACACCCTAGAATCAAGGACTGCTCCCTGACTTAGGAACAGGGGACGTAACCTTCCACCTAAGAATTAGTGACTTGGTGGTCCCTTCAGTGATAAAGGAAGAAAATTTTAATCGGAGGTTATAGTAGAGGAAATCCTTCGAAAGAGGTAAGGTAAGGTAAGATAAGTCAGAAAGTAAAGAGAAAGAAAGATCAACACACGGGAGACGAGCGGTATGTCCTTCTCTTACCCACGACCTCTGTTCGTTGGGTACGCTAGACCTTTGATCGATACTGTGTATAAATACCACACTGGAAGCCATTTGAACCCGCCCCCAAAGGGAAATTAAACATCTCATCCTTACTATCATTGCTACTACTACTATTGATGGAAGATTTAGACAACACTTCCTATTCGTTATTTCACCGATCTAATCATGGACCACGAATGTCTATCTACGTGTTGTACCTTATTTCCCGGTCCGTAGATCGTATAACGAACTTCCCAGGACCTGTGAGTTATTTATAAGACATTGTGTTGGGTAAATGATATAATGGACCTTTTTATGTATGAGTCACCGAAAGTAAACTAGAGAAGATGTATGTTTTCTATTGATTTATGGTCTCCTGTATAGAAATATAAATTTCTGAACCTTATGTTTATTTTGTGTTCAAATTTTTAACATTCTAAATCAGACACAACGATTTTACTAATTTCCTCTGAAAGACTTGTTACGTCCCAAGTTCTTTCCGACACTCTTTTTACAGTCCCGATTACACCGAAGAGACAGATGTCACATCCAAGATTAAATAGACTCGTCCAATCACCCCGAGAACGGACTTTAGTCATCCGATCTAATAGAGAGGGATAATACAGATGGAATACTGAGACGTCATCGGATTAGTCTAACAAAAAGAAACTTCCTTATTATTTCTAAGAGTCGGTTTCGTTACCCATAGATATTTAAAGGGTAAAAAATCCCTTTCTAAATGGAGGGTCTCGTAAGAAAAGGGTTTGGAGGAAAGGATAATCACGATATCCGGTTTTACTCTGAATGGTTCTGTCGAAACCCGTCTAACAGTAAGAGTGTTTATAGACCGTCTCTTTGGGGCTTCTCGACAGGACCCTATCCTCTACAACCACTGTGCCCGTTCAATAGGTCCACTTACGATCTTGGGGCGGTTTTCCGGGTCAAATACTATCTAGAAGAGGAAAATTTACAGAAGACTGGACTTAGATTCCTTCTTCACTCTAATAATCCTTTTTATTAAATTAAGTGAATTAGAATAAAGATGTCAAAAGTAAAATATCATACAGGTAATACCGAGTTATAAGAAATTCAGTTCCTTCTTAGTTTGTAAACCTAATAAGAGGATGGATAAGAACCTTTGTAGTGACCAGATAAATCAACTCAAGACCGTGATTCAGAAGTTTCCACTTTCTTCCCTAGGGAATCACTTGACATTGTTGAATTTCATTTTGTAAAAGTATGGTCGTGTATAGGGTAAAATTTCGACTCTGATTCGTATGTTTTTCAGCTTCTAATTTGATCCGGTGTTGATTTATCACTCTTATTCCTTCCTTCTTCCTCTTTTCCACTCTCCTCTCCCCTTCCCCTTCCTCCTCCTCCTTTTCCCTTCGTTTTTCCTTCTTGTTGTTGATCCCCTTCTTCTCGACAGAGATGATTCTACACGAGATCTTTGTTGTCTCGTAGTAATGGACTACGAGATGAGACGACTCTTGTCTCTGTCCTTCGGTTACAAGGTGTAAAGGGGTGAAAAAAGGTCGACGTTCTGATAGGACATAGAAAAATCAGGGTTGAAACTTTTCGTACAAATTCCGTCGTACCTACCTATGTTTGTACTCACTCTGAACGGGAACGGTGTCATTTCAAATGTTGGATTACCCACCTTGTTCTGACCACTATCCACCCACCTCCCTTTCGTTCATATAACTATTTATTTTACAGTATTCTCCTCTTCCTTCGTGTTTTTTGTAAGTCTTTTTTTTTTTTTTAGTGTAGATAGATGGGTCCACCACGATCACCTTTTCTTGGACGGACGGTTACGTCCTCTGTGTTTTCTACGTCCAAGTTAGGGTCCAGCCCTTCTAGGGGACCTCCTCCTTTACCGTTGTGTGAGGTCCTAAGAACGGACCTTTTCAGATACCTGTCTCCTCGGACCGTCCGATGTCAGAAATCCCAACGTGTGTCAGTCTATACCTGACTTCGTTGAATCGTGCGTGTGTAGATGTGTAATGCTCGCGTTCTCACTAGAACCTCCGAAGACGTAAACTACACTTAAAACTTGCTTGTACTAAAGTTATCCACCTCCTAGATTAAAGTACTGAACATAGACTATTCATGAGTTATTCAGTAAGAACATGTGATTGACTTGACTCCTCTGTAAATCCGCTATTTTCCGTTACACTTGTTTTATCCGTTTTCATTCTTTCCAGTTGTGGCTTTGTACTAAAACACTCTAGTATCAAGATTTCGTAACAACTACAGTAGACATAGATTGAAATTGTACTTTTAACTACCTAAATGTGTCTTAAACTATGAAATTTTTTACCGAGAAACTCCAAGGAAATCCTAGAAAGACGACGCACGTGGAGACCGGGAGTTTTGTTTGTGTGTTCATTGTTGATATTTCCTCTTCTCTCTGTCTTTCCTAGACTCTTTTATAGACTTCTCTATTATCGATTTTTTTTAACTTCTGTTTCTATTTTATAATTTTCGTTGTTCTCTTTTTACTGTTCATTGTATTTCCCTTGAGGGTATTCCTCCTTTAGGGTCTTTCCCTTTTTGACTTATCACCCTCGAGATTTGTAGAACATAAAAGACGGATCTCTTAAAGGAAATCGTAAATAACATTTTGACCAAACCACCACGACTCAAGAGAATTGAAAACTAACGACCTTTCGAAAACTAAAGAGGTAGTTTAGACTTCCTGTCAGAACGACTCATCTCATAAGAACCAATATCCAAGAAGGAAAGTGGTGAAATCTGTATAGGACGGTAAGGGAGGACCGAACATCTGAAAGACAACTCTTTAGTCGACTATCTGACTACCCTTCAGGGAACACACAATAAACAGTAGAAAGGGACAACGAAAATTATAAAACAGAAATTAAAAACAGTCAAACTAATGATACACAGAACCACACAAGGAGGAACCCAAATAGGACAGACCCTAAAAGACACGAAGGACCTGAACCAACTGATAAAGGAAAGAGTGCAATCCCTTCAAAAAGACCCCAAGATAGAACAGGGAAGTAAACCCTGCATTGAAAGACGAAAAAGTAACACTACTTGAGAGACATTATACCAAAACAAAATCGGTGATACTCTAACACCAAGAAGAACGAAGAAGACAGACGGGAGACTACCTACTCCGATTCTCCGAACACGTTCGAAGGACCACCCTCCCTAACCGTTACCCTTTTTGACCCAGAAAGAGACCACCCGTCCCTGAAAGAGTCATATCGAAATTAGGCTAATAGACGACTACCCACCCCGACGTGAGGGAGTATCCATCAACCATCGACAAACTGGACTCCACTGAGTCCGGACCTCAGAGAACCGAGATACCAACCCAATTACCACTTAAGGTTCTCCCAAATACGGCTCTCCCTTGAAGGACTGGACGACGACGGTCTTGGGGCCAGGGACACCACTCGAAGACACTTGGGTACGGAGGTGTCCTCCGGGAGGTGGTGATCATCCGTCAAAACCAAATGAAGGGACACCCGAGTGTCGAGGAAAGGAGACCTAGAACCACGTGTGTTCTAAAACAAACACGGAAGGTTCTGGTCTCAGACAAAAGGGGTCAGGACACCTTCAGGATATTAGTTCGAGACGGCCGGAAGTTCCAGTCCAAGGGACCACTAAGGGTCGGGGAAACAGTCTATGGGTCCAACCCTTCGGACCACACCCCAAGTCTTGGAAGTGTTGTCACCCTCTTGAAGAAACCATAATAACAAGAGACCAAACACCCAGTGGGTGGACCACCCATACCCTAAACTAAAATAGTACTGACACGAGGAGGATGGTAGAGTGACACCGAAGGAGAAACCGAACCCTGTGCCCCATAGAAAGAACCCCACCCAAAGTCACAGGAGGACAACTACCGACAGGTTATCGACCAACGTTTAAACCAGTAGAACGTCCTCCTCTACTCGTGTGTAGGAAAGTGAGGTAGTAGAACTTGACCTTCGGGAAATAAACAAATAAAAATTAAAGATAACGGTATATCAATGAAATGTTACAACACAATCAAAGACCCGAAGGGACCACCGAGTCTACCATTTCTTAGACGGACTTTACGTCCTCTGGACCCAAGCTAGGGACTCAACCCTTCTAGGGGACCTTTTCCCTTACCGATGGGTGAGGTCATAAGAACGAACAGTCAAAGATGATATGTCGTTTTACTTAGTCAGTATGTATATGTACGTATAGGTAGCGGAGGGAAGACCTGAAGGAAGATAAACCCAGTGGTGTCACGTAATCCGTCTCAAGGGACACGATATGTCATACAAGAGTAATCAATAGATAAAATATGTATTATAGTCATCAAAGGAGACACAAAAGATTTAGGTCGAACTTTTAGACCGTCAAGTACCAAGTGCATGTCAACTTCGGACCGAACCTCTTAAAACTCGGAATGATACGATCGTACACTCTACTCACGTTAACACACCATCAAGCTTGTAAGAAACCGTAACGGGAAGAAACCCTAACCTTACTTTTCCGTCTTCTTGTTTAACGGTTATAGGTAACCTAGTGTCTTTTTCGTTCTCTTGAGGTCTTTTTGTAGATGAAGACGAAATAACTGATGTGGTTTCGGAAACTGACACATCTAGTGTTGTTTGACACCTTTTAAGAAGTTCTCTACCCTTATGGTCTGTTGGACTGAACGGAGGACTCTTTAGACATACGTCCAATTCTTCGTTGTCAATCTTGACCTGTACCTTGTTACCTGACCAAGTTTTAACCCTTTCCTCATGTAGTTCCGACACATAATAGTGAGACAAACAAATTGAAGATACGTCTCATGTAGTACGCTTTACGGGCCGACCTACTTCGTGTTCGACCTTAGTTCTAACGGCCCTCTTTATAGTTATTGGAGTCTATACGTCTACTATGGTGGGAATACCGTCTTTCACTTCTCCTTGTTATCTCGGAGAACTACTTTCACTTTCTCCTCTCTTTTTCGACCGAATTGTGAGTTGTAAGTCTTTTGCTTCTAGTACCGTAGACCAGGGTAGTGAAGTACCCTTTGTCTACCCCTTTGTTACCTTTATCACTGTCTGAAATAAACGAAACCGAGGTTTTAGTGACGTCTACTACTAAAGTCGGTACTTAAATTTTCTGTAAACGAGGAACCTTCTTTTCGATACTGGTTGGATCTGTCGTATAACTTTTCGTCTCTGTAATGAAAAGGCTGTTTCCAGGTAGATCAGTTTCGATACCAAAAAGGTCATCAGTACATACCTACACTCACTTTCACTTCAGCGAGTCAGCACAGGTTGAGAAACGCCGGGGTACCTGATATTGGATAGTCCGAGGAGACAGGTACCCTAAAAGGTCTGTTATCGTGACCTCACCTAACGGTAAAGGAAGAGGTCGCCTAGAAGGGTTAGGTCCCTAGTTTGGGTCCAGAGGGTAACATCTGTCTGCGAAATGGTAGACTCGGTGGTCTCTTCAGGTATACCTACACTCTCACCCTGGTATTCCTTTCAATTCACAGTTTCTTAACTACGAAAACTTGACACCATAATCTCTTTGAGAACTCTCAGGGAACCTGACGTTCTTCTAGTTTGGTCAGTTAGCGCTCCTGACTACGACGTTGATTTCGAGGTTATGAAACCGGTGGACTACGTTTCTCGGTTGAGTGACCTTTTCTGGAACTAAGACCCTTTCTGACTTCCGTCCTCCTCTTCCTACTGTCTCTTACTCTACCAACCTCCATAGTGACTGAACTACCTGTACTCAAACTCGTTCAAGGCCCTTAACCACTGCCTCTTCCTTTGGACCACACGACGTCAGGTACCCCAAAGTCTCTCAGTCTGTGCTGACTTGCTGACTTGCTGACTTGATTGACTAGTCATCAAATCCTTTGACTTGGGTAAGAATTTAGGTCTTTCCCCAAGGAAACACCGTCGTTACAGTTAGACACGTTTACAAACAAATTATACATACAAATATATACAACTCATCAATATGAGTTAGATCAAAGGAGTGTAAAGTGATAAAACTTTTGATAATCTAAAGAACATAGAAAAACCAAAGTGTGTGAAGAATCCTTCTTACAAGATAGTATTTCAATATTTGAGTCGATAGGTTACTCATATCTGTCTCCTGTTTCATCTTAACTCAGAACATAAAATAATATTCACGAAAGTCGACGTCAGTACGGAAAATAACAAGGGAAACCCTGACTCTCCTTTTTTTTAAAGTAATTTTAAATGAAAGAACGTCTCGAAAATTACGAATCGAGAATGAAAGATTTCCAGTTTCCGACTACTTTTTTGTACGTTAACAATATTTTTTATACTGTTGCTACATTTATATCTCGTTTATTTTAAGTACTTGTATGTTGAAAGGAGTTGTTAGGGTCGTTCTCAGTTCAATCTCAGAGAAGTACGAATTTACTTGTTTGACTTATAATTTTTAACATTAAGAACTTTCAAACACGAATAACTAATAATTTCTTATTATTGGTGTTGTTTTTTGAAAATTATTCTTTAAAATCGTTCTACCTATACATCCTTCGAGAACGTGAGTGGAGGAGGGTACCTATGTCAAATAGATTTTGATATTACCTTGTTGAAGAAGACTTTTCTTAGGTGTATGACCATTTCTCTGGGACAATGTAACCCGTTTACTCTCTCTTTGGTGTAGGATCACCCATCTTTTCCGACTTTGTGTTAGAGTAATGTTTGAGGTGGGGGTTATTTTGTTGGGGGTCAGACCTCCCTTGAGTTTTGGGTCTCGAAGAGGTCTTCCTCACTTCCCAAGTATGGAGTGTATCCAGTGCGATTGAAAATTCTAGGTCACAGACTCTCTATTTGGGGGTTTCGTAGAGTGTCCGGTTGTTCCAAGTACAGGTACTCTGTATACCCCGAAACACCTGTGTTCCTTCCCAAGAATTTCCCAAATACGGATCCGAGTGGATTGGGTCTCGGGTCACATCTTCGTCGGTAAACGTTTCGTAGGTCTGTAGTATACTTTCTCTAAGTAAATGATTAAAATTTCGTGACCATGGACGAACCTATGAGGGAACCTGTCTCCGACCACCTATGATAGAAGGATAAGAGAGAGACGGAACGATTTCAGTCCTCGTGGTAGAAGGGGTGGGAGGCGGGAATACAACCCATAGTAGAAAAATAAAAAGGAGAGTGGGCAAAAGAGAAAGAGAAAAGAAAAAAAAAAAAAAGGGTCACTTACGGTAGACACATGAGGGGTAGACAAGGGACAGTCGGTCACCCATGGTAAAAAATCGAGAAGACGATATGACGTCTCACGAAAATAGAAGACCTCTCCTCCAAGATGTGTTGTGCCAACGAGACCAAAAATGTAAACCACTGTACTAAGAATGTCGACGGTGGGTCTCTTTCTGGACACTAGTTGACCAGTCCCCCGGAACGTAAGGACCCAGGGTGTCCTGATATTGTTAATATCTCTGTCAAGAACCTTCTGATGGTAAAGGTCCCGTAGTGTGTCTGTCGTCTGACTTGTGTGAGGGTGAGAAAAACATTTTCTCCGATAAACGGACAGATCCTTGAAGTCGGGACCCCTATTCGTTGTCCAGACCGTGTGTGGATCTCCCACTCGTCCACGAGAGTTTCTACGTCGGTCCTTGTGGTAGAAACGTGAAGAAGGACACACTGATGTCAAGTGATCGTTGAGGGTTCTTCCTCGAATATTTGGATGACCTCTGGGTTAAAAACACTGACGACGGTCCCTGGTGGAGGTCTATCGGACCGAGACCCCCGGTCGTCCCGAATAGAAACGTCAGGATATCTTGACGTATATAGACGTAAGAACTTTTCGACGACGGACTCCTGAATCAAAGGTTAGTCGGACTTAGTTCCACGACTGACTCGAGAGGAGAAACCCTGTGACTGACTAGAACCGTGAAGGAGTTCATGACTCTCGATAATTTATATTCTATCCGAAGAACCTATTAATGTTTATCAACTGTCTTTTGGTTCTCGATCCTGTCCCAACTTACTTTTTCCAATTAGAGAATGTATTTCGGTTGTCAAGTTCACTCTCTCCACCGAGAAAGTGGGTCACGTATCTTTGGTCCTGTCTTAGTTCGTTTTACTTCTTTGTCTTTACACAAGGTTTACTTCCTTGTTCTATTTTGTAGTCTTCTTTTCAATTATTTGACCTCTATTTATTAAATGGACCATTTTTCAAGTTATTTACTAGGATTTCTACGAGTGATTTGAACTCTCTTCTTACGTATTTGTGTCACTCTTGAATTTCTGTCTTTTATATTCTTTCAAGGTTTGTCTTCAGTGTCTTGACTTCTTATGTTGTCGACTTAACTTTTTATTGGTCACCCCCAGTTTTCGTCTAAACTACTTCGTCTTCTTTCCTAGTCTCTTGAACTCTGTACCGTCTCTTTGAGTGGGTTAGTCTCGTCGTTTTTCTTTTTTCTTACGTTTTACCACTTCTGTCGAATTTCCTGAATACCCTGTTGTGGTTCACGTAATTGATAGTGTAATATCTCCAGAGTCTTTTTTTATTTTTCCCTTTCTTTTGAATAAACTTTTTTATTACCGACTTTTGACAGGATTTGACACCTTACTTTGTCTGTAAGTTTAGATCCTTCGAGTCTGTCAAGATTTATTCTACTTGGGTCTCTAGATGTGGTTCTGTGATTAAAATATGATTTTAAATATGCAAAAAATATGATTTAAAATATGAAAACTGTAAAATATGATTTTACAGTTTTTGATTTCTGTTCCTCTCTAGAATTTTCGACGTTCTCTTTTTGTTGAAAAATACATGTTCCTTCAGGACATTCTGATAGTCATCTAAAAAAATCGTCTTTAAAATTTCTAACCTTCCTTTATCGTGTTATATAAGGTTCACGATTTTCTATATTTAAAGATTGGTTTTTATGAACTGGATGGTTTCAATAGTAAGTCTTAACTTCCTCTGTCTCCAAAGATCGTTCGTTTTCTATTTCCTCAAGTAGTGGTGATTTGGCTTTGGTAAGAGTCTTCTCTACAGTTTCCATAGAAAAATTCGACTTGTCTTTCCCACGATTAATCATTGTCTTATATATTTTCGTATTTAGAGTGACCATTTCCGTTTATATACCATTACCATCACTTACTTAATAATTATGCTTCCAGTTTTCTGTTTTTATCATTTTTATTGAGATCGATGTTATAAATTCGTTCCTTAAATGTTCTATTTTTTTCTGTATTTTATACTATAGTTTTTTGGTTTACAACCCACTCATCTCTTATTTATTCATCTCGAAATGTTTCACAAGTTTGTGACCATAGTTGTATTTGTGATAATATTTATGTTCAAGAATACACATTTGGAACACTATTGGTAGTTCGTTTTTGGATTTCATCTATGTGTTTTCTATTACTGTCTCTTTCCTTAGACTTTCAGTAATTTAGTGTTTCCTTCCATCGTCATCTTCTTTACTTGTCTCCTTGACGTTTCGTCGGTCTTTGTTATCTTTACCGTTATTGTATAGATAATTGTTAATGAAATTGTCATTTACCTAATTTAAGAAGCTAGTTTTCTGTCTCTTCCTAACTACCTTATTTTTTGTTCTGGGTGGATGTACAGTGGATGCTCTCTGAGTGAAGTCTTGATTCTCCTCGTCATTTACTTTATCTCTGATTTTCTGTGATCTTCTCTAGTTACTTTTATTCTCGCCCAAGAAACTTTTTTATTTGTTTCAACTATTTGGAAATCGGTCTGAGTTGTTTTCTCTCTCTTGATTTCATTTTTTTTTTTTTTAGTCTTTACTTTCTCTACGTTGTCTGTGGTGTCTTTATATGTCCTAGTAATTCTCTGATAATACTTGTTAATGTACGGTTGTGTAACCTTTTGGATCTTGTTTACCCATTTAAGAATCTTTGTACGTTTGAAGTTCCGACTTATACTTGTCTTTCAGACTTATCCGACTAATAACCATCTCTATGACTTATTCATTAAATTTTTGAGGGATGTTTATTTTCAGGTCGTGAACTGTCGAAGTGACCACTTAAGATAGTTTGGAAGTTTGTTCTTAATTATGGTTATGAGAGTTTCAGAAGGTTTTCCATGCTTTACTCCCTTGTGAAGATTTGAGTAAAAGGTTCCGGTATTAATGAGACTATGGGTTCAGTTCCTTTGGTTTCTTTTAATATCCGGTTGTAGAGACTACTTGTATATCCATTTTAAGAGTTTCTTTAGTAGTTTAACTTAGGTTGTTATATAATTTTTTTAGTTACGGTATTAGTTCAACCTGAATAATTTCCATATGTTCGTACTAAGTATCAGGTGATTAGTTAGTTACACTATATGGCATAAATGTTTTGTCTCCTTTTTTTAGTATACTAAAAAGAAACTAGTATAGTTATCTAATTTTTTTCGTGAACTTTTTTTAGGTAGGTAAATAATTATACTAATTTTAGGAGTTGTCTCACCCTTATCTCCTTTACATAGGGTTGTATTGTTTCCAGTATATAATTATACTGTCTATTATATAAGTTACCAGTTTTCGGGTTTTCAAAAGGGAGATTCTAATCTTTGTTCTGTTCCTACGGGTAAGAGTAGTAAAAAAAAACGGAACCTTCCGGATCGGTTTAGTTCATCCGTCCTTTTTTTACTTTCTATGGGTTTGACCTTTCTTTTCTCATTTTTACGGTGATAAACATCTACTATATTATTATTATATATGTCTTTTGAAATTTCTGAGGGGAGTTTTTGGAAATCTTGATTGTTTACTTAAGTCAGTTAAACGTCCTATATTCTGGTTGTATGTAGACGACTCAAAGATATGTGATTATTGTTCGATAGTCTTTCAATATAATTCTTTTATTAGGGTAAATATTGACGTGGTTCTTCTTATTTGATGGATTTTTATTTAAATTAGTTCTTCCACTTTCTGGCCATGTGACTTTTGATTCTTCCGTGACTACTTTTTTTTTTTACCTTCTTCTGTGTTTATTTACCTTTCTATAAGGTACGAGTGCCTAACCGTCTCAATCATGACGATTTTAGAGGTATGATAAGTTTCGTCTGATATCTGAGTTACGTCAGGGATAGTTGTAAGGTTAACACCAAAAGTTTCATTATCTTGTTAAGATTTTAAACATATCTTACTGTTTTCTGGGATTTTATCTGTTTAGTTAGAACTCTTCCTCCGAAGTACGAGGATTAAAGTTTGATGTAATAGTCAAGTCAAGTCAAGTCAGTGAGTTAGCACAGACTGAGAAACGCTGTGGTACTTGACGGTGTGAGGTCCGGAGGGACAGGTAGTGGTGGAGGACCTCAGGTGGGTTTGGGTACAGGTAACTCAGTCACTACGGTAGGTTGGTAAAGTGGGATACAGTAGGGGAAGAGGAGGACGGGAGTTAGAAAGGGTCGTAGTCCCCGAAAAGTTTACTCAGTCGAGAAGTGTACTCCACGGGTTTCATAACCTCAAAGTCGAAGTTGTAGTCAGGAAGGTTACTTGTGGGTCCTGACTAGAGGAACGTCAGGTTCCCTAAGAGTTCTCAGAAGAGGTTGTGGTGTCAAGTTTTCGTAGTTAAGAAGCCGCGAGTCGAAAGAAATATCAGGTTGAGAGTGTAGGTATGTACTGGTGACCTTTTTGGTATCAGAACTGATCTACCTGGAAACAATTGTTTCATTACAGAGACGAAAGATTATACGACAGATCCAACCAGTATTGAAAGGAAGGTTCCTCATTCACAGAAAATTAAAGTACCGATGTTAGTGGTAGACGTCACTAAAACCTCAGGGGGTTTTATTTCAGTCAGTGTCAACGGTGACAAAGAGGTAGATAAAGGGTACTTCACTACCCTAGCTTACGGTACTAGAAGTAAAAGACTTACAACTCGAAATTCGGTTGAAAAAGTGAGAGGAGAAAGTGAAAGTAGTTCTCCGAGAAATCAAGAAGTAGTGAAAGACGGTATTCCCACCACAGTAGACGTATAGACTCCAATAACTATAAAGAGGACCGTTAGAACTAAGATCGAACACGAAGGAGGTCGGGTCGTAAGGAGTACTACATGAGACGTATATTCAATTTATTCGTCCCACTGTTATATGTCGGAGGAAAAGGATAAACCTTGGTCAGACAACAGGGTACAGGTCAAGATTGACAACGAAGGACTGGACGTATATCCAAAGAGTTCTCCGTCCAGTTCACCAGGCTATAAGGGAAGAGAAAGTCTTGAAAGGTGTCAAATGACACTATGTGTGATGTAATATCTCGAAATCATTAGTTTTATTTTACTATGACCGTAATTTTGTCTATATGTCTAGTTGCCTTGTCTTATCTGTCAGGTCTTTATCTACATGTATGAATACGAGTTAATTAAATACTGTTTCCTCGGTTCTTGTATGTTACTCTTTCCCTGTCAAAGAAGTCATTCAGTACAACCCTTTTGACCTGTCGTTGTACGTTTTTACCGACCTGGTATGGTATATGTCTTTAATTGAGTTTTATCTAATTCTGTCGTAAACGAGGTCCTCGACCGTTGACCGATCCAGTCACGACGTAGGACCCTTACATCGAATGAACTATCTTAATGATAGGTAGTCGTTACACCATAGAACCTTTCTTATACCAAAGATATCAGTCTCGACTAAAGTCTAAGACCGAGACGATGAATCGACTTATTGGAACCTATTTGATAGAAAGAACTATGGTACTGGATCGAGATGGGTTGACGTATGTACGAGGTCACGACCTGTGAATTACGGTTTGTTCGTCGTTCTTTCCTTGTCTCGGGGTGGGTAGTCGTCTGTCCGACGGATTTCAACATAATTCGAGTGTCTTTAGGGGTTTGTGTGGTGGACTACACTGAGACGGGTAATCTCCCTTTTCTGAGTCATGAGGGGTGGTCTCGTGTCCGTGGTCAGGAAGGGTCGTCCTTCGGATGTGTTCGGGAACCTTGTTGGTTGGAAAGGGTGATCCCTTCTGTGGTCTTCGTTCTCCTTGATACTGGGACATCGGACATTTTTCCTTTGGAGTTTGTGACATTCAATTTGTTGGTCTTCTGTCTCTTTATACAATGTCTCCTTCCTCGTTCCATTTTTGGGTGTTCACTTTTCCTCTATCCGTTAATGGACTTTTTATTAAGTCTCATTACTATCATTTCTACTAAGTTTTAGACCCTTTATCTTACCTCTTTTATGTTCTTTATAAATTGTTCCTGGATCTTTGTGATTTCTTGTTTGTTCGTTACTACTTGTAGTGTTATTGACTTTAATTTTTATATGATCCTCCTTAGTTATCGTCTTATTGACTCTCTTACCTATTCACTCGATCTTTCTTTGACCACCTTTATTGACGACGTTTCATCTTATTTCTTTTTTCTTACTTTTCTTGACTCGCGTTAGAGTCTCTGGAGACCCTGTTATAATTTGTGTTGTTGTAAACTCAATATACCCAGGGTCTTCTTATCTTTCTCTTTTCCAGACTCCTTTGTAAACTTCTCTAATATCATTTTTTGAAGGGATTGTACTCTTTCCTTTATCAGTTCAGGTCCTTCGTGTCTCTCAAGGTACATTCTATTTGGGTTCCTCTTTATTCGACTTTGTGTATAATTAGTTTGACTTTTTAAATTTATGTTTTCTATAATTTTCGTCGTTCCGCTCCCATTTTATTAAACTCTCTTATCGTAACTTTGTACATATAATAGTATACACTTTGTATCGCGGTCAAGTCCAAACTACGCACTCTGTCCCGCGAGTCCCGACCACGTGACCCTACTGGGACTCCCTACACTACTCCTCCCTTCACCCTCCCCCCAAGTCCTACCCCCTGTGTACATGTGGATACCGACTAAGTACAGTTACATACCGTTTTTGGTGATATTATAATATTTCGTTAATCGAAGGTTAATTTTATTTAATTAATTTTTTTTTGTAGACCCCTTAGAGGTATTCTAATAGTCGACTAAAGGATTGTCTTTGAGACGACCGGTCTATCCTATATAAATTTCACTATCTTCCCTTTTGGATGTTCTAATAAGATGGGTCCTTCCGAATCTAAGCTACCTCTTTAGTTTTCTAAATGTCTGTTCATTTCCGATTCTCTTGAGTGACAGTGGTCTGGTCGAAACATTATTTATAATTTTCTTGAAGAGATCCGTCCTTCGTGTCTCTTCCTTTTTTGGATGTGTTTGTTTAAGTTTTGTTGATTCTTTCACCATTATCCTTATATGTGTATTTATGAAATTTACATTTACCTAATTTACGAAACTACTTTTCTATTTGTATCCGACTTACCTAAGTTTTGTTTTAGGTATATATGCGACGAGTGTCTTCTGGGTGAAGTCTATATCCCTCTTTATATCCGACCTTCAATCTCCTACCTTTTTCTATAAGGTACGTTTACCTTTAGTTTTGTTTCCACTTCATCGTTATGAGTACAGTGTATTTTGTCTGAAATTTTATTTCTGACATTGTTCTCTGTTCCTTCCCGTCTTATGTGTTCCCTATTTTCTGTCGAACAAGTTATTCACCACGACCCCTTTGACCTCTCAATGTACATTTTCCTACTTTAATCTTGAGGAATTGTGGTATGTGTTTTTATTTTACCTAATTTCTGGACTACATTCCGGTCTGTGATTTTGAGAATCTCCTTTTGTCCGTCTTGTGGGAAGCTGTATTTAATGTCGTTTTGGAAAAAACTGGGTGGAGGATGTCATTACTTTTATTTTTGTTTTTATTTGTGTACCCTGGTTCCATATAACTTTACGTAAACGTGTCGTTTCCCTTGGTGTTTGTTCTGTTTTTCCTTTGGGAATCTTACCTTCTTTTATAAACGTTTACTTCTTTGGCTGTTTTCTAATTAGAGGTTTTTATATATGCGTTGAGTAAGTCGAGTTATATTTTTTTTGTTGGGTCAGCTTTTTACCCATGTTCCAGATTTATCTGTAAAGAGGTTTCTTCTGTATGTCTATCGGTTGTTTGTGTACTTTTCTACGAGTTGTAGTGATTAATAATCTCTTTACGTTTAGTTTTGATGTTTCTTGACAGTGGAGTGTGACCAATCTTACCGATAGTAGTGTTTTAGATATTTGTTATGTACGACGTCTCCCATATCCCTTTTCCCTTCGGAGAACGTTACAACCACCTTTACATTTAACTATGTCGGTGATACGTCTTATCATACCTTCAAGGAATTTTGTGATTTTTGTCTTGATGGTGCACTGGATCGTTAAGGTGATGACACGTATAGAGACCTCTTTTGGTATTAAGTTTTTCTGTGCACGTGGGGTTACAAGTGACGTCGTGATAAATGTTATCGGTCCTGTACCTTCGTTGGATTTACAGGTGGTTCTCTCTTTACCTATTTCTTCTATACCATGTATACACGTTTCCCTATAACGAATCACGAATCAGTGAGTCTGAGAAACACTGGGGGTTCTGGCATCGGGTGGTCCGAGGAGACAGGTACCTCTAAGAGGTCCGTTCTTATGACCTCACCCAACGGTACGGGAAGAGGTCCCCTGGAAGGGTTGAGTCCCTAGTTTGGGTCCAGAGGGTGTCACGTCATCTAAGAAATGACAGACTCAGTGGTCCCTTCTGGTACTTAGGACCTTACCCATCGGACAAGTAAAAGGTCCCCTAGAAAGGTTGGGTCCCTAGCTTAGCCCCGAGAGGACGTAACGTCCACCTAAGAAATGACCGACTCGATGGTCGTTTACATGGTCGACTCGATGGTTACCTTATAATGAGTCCGTATTTATCCTTGTGTTGACCCAGTAAACATCTCTACACCTATATGATCTCTGACAGTATGTCCTACTTCATACAGTCTTTCACATTTTGTTTATGACATATAATTATGTATATTCACTTTAGACTTCTTTAACCATATTTACTAGAATAAATTCGTCTTTATTTTTGTATCTACATCCCGTATTTACATACCTATGGTTCCCCCTTCCAACCCACCCTACTTGACCCTCTGACCCTAACTGTATATATTTGATAACTATGACACACATCTTATCCATTGATTACTCTTAGATATTGAGATGAGTTACGAGACACCACTACATTTACCCTTTCCTTATTTCTTTCTCCCCTATGTCCATATGCATATCGACTAAGTGAAACAACATGTCATCTTTGATTATACTTGTTACGTTTCGTCGATATGGGGTTATTTCTAAATTTTTTAATATACGAACACCTTACTATACAATCGTAAACCGTCATGGATAACGACACTTTTCGATAAAAGTTTCTAGTACTTTATATATTTTATAGTAATGCATATTCCTATAAAATGTAAATTAATACTACACACGACACGACACGAACCAGTGAGTCAGAACAGACTGAGAAACACTGGGGTGCCTGACATTGTAAGGTACATTCTTATGACAGGTCTGTTCTTGTGACCTCACCCAACGACACGGGAAGAGGTCCCCTAGAAGGGTTGGACCTTATGATTACAACTTAGGGTTAATTCACTTTGCAATAAATGGGTTTTCTTAATAAAAGTAATTGTAATAGACATAATGTATTTTAACATGAGTCAATACCCGAAGGATCCACCCTGTCACCATTTCTTAGGTGGACGGTTACGTCTTCTACACCCAAGTTAGGGACCCAGCCCTTCTAGGGGACCTCCTCCTTTTGCCGTTGGACGAAGTCATAAGAACGGATCTTTCAGAGACCTGTCTCCTCTTACCGTCCGATATCATGTACCCCAACGTTTCTGACCTATACTGACTCACTCACTCGTACGTGCATGAGTTAATAATGATGTATAACTTATAGTAGGTATTTTTAAAACACCTTTAAACAAAAGAGAGAACAATATATTCATGGATGTACTATAAGAGTCAAAACAAACGACTGAACGTTTAAAATGATGGACCAGGAAATGTCTCTTTCAGACAACTAGGGACTAGATTCAATCACCAAAGGTTTCATCAACAAGAGTTTTAGGAGACATAATTTTTTTTGGTATGTTTTGACCAAGTGTATAATTAACAAATTGATGTGTCCATCAACAGTGGTGACGAGATATCAATGAGGAAAATAATACTTAGTAAAATATCGACGTTGGTAATAATAGAATTGGAAATTGTCCCTCTTTGTCTCCTAATTATTCATTTCCGACGAATGTTAATTAATTAGTTCAACAACCGTTTTTACTCATTTTGGAAGTCCCAAGAACTGAGGACTAATAAAACCGGATGAATCAATTTTATGTGAATAAAATAAAATAATTGTTCCATGGGTGTCTTTGTCAAAACTTTTTGTACCCATTATTTCCATCTTCTCATTTTATTATAAGAGTAGAATCTATATTTCCGTTGTAAGGAAAATATTGAAATTATTCCTGCTTGTTGTCTGGATAATTATTTAAGTAAGTTGTTTATAAATAACCTGTGAAAAAATACATACGTTTTTGACAAGGTCCACGACCCTTATATCGTTATTTGTTTTGTCTGGTTTGAGAGGTGGAAGTTCCTCGAGTATAAAATCTCCAATCTCTTGACATTGTACAAATATTATGGGGAAGTTTTGCCGGGTTTCTACACTCATTTATCGGAATCTCAAGTTTTGGAGTTAAATGGTGACGACCTCCCTCCTCCTGACCCCGTTTACGTTTTAGTCAAAAGTATCGACGATAGTCGTTCTAATCCCGAAGGGTCCACCGTGTCACCATCTGTTAGACGACGGTCACGTCCTCTGTGTGCGACCCAGGGACCCAACCCTTCTAGGGGACCTCATCCTCTACCGTTGGGTGGAGGTTATAAGAACGGATCTTTTAAGATACCTGTCTCTTCGGACCACCCGATATCAAGTACCCCAACGTTTCTCCACCTGTACTGACTCGGACGGACGTACGTTACAATCGTTATAATTCCTCAAGATCTCGTTATAATTCCTCAAGATCTGGTTACTGCAGTTACTTCATATTTTAGATTCCGACCCAGTAGTTGTCTTTCCCTGTCCCAACCTGTACGTGCACAAACCCCTACTCATATTTGGTGCCGGTGACAAGTGACCAATGATGTCAAAAAAGTTTGACTGTTTTCGTCGATGTTTTTAAGTCGTGGTTAATAGGTGATGGGGTGAGTTGTGAAAAACCGTACTATATAAAAGAAGGAAAAAAAAAAGTGTCAGAATGAAAGTCTGACTCCATATTTCGAGTTTAATCTCAATCTCATTTAATTACTACCAGGAGGATACAACTTATAGTAAAAATGGTAAGACCTCAGAAATAATGCCCCACCTATTCCCTACCGATGTAAGTCTCCCTAATCGTCTTATGGTTCTCTAAAGACACCTTTAGCAATGTATGTTAGTCATCGTCCTAGGTCCAGTCGTAATCTCAGAGGACTGTGCGTAGTGACTGTCGGAGGAAAAATATTACACTGGTAAACCCCTTGTGTGACACGTTACATAATGTCATGTTTCTTTCGTAACTTCGTGGACGTGGTAACGGACCACGGAAACTGAGACGTCACCTGTATTCCAATTTCCCCTTTCTTATCGCTTCTTTCTTCTTTGTCTGAGATACCGTCAATGATCGACGACTAATGTTCAGTCAGTCAGGATGGTGATTAAAGATTTTGACAGAAGATTTTGAGGTAGAAAGGAAGTTTTGTGAAACGTTTAAATTTTCTTTTTTTATAAAGTAGACCGACTTTCCGTTTCTTGAAAAAAACGAAAGTCCTTACTTTTCAAAACCATTTTTTTTCCGACATACTCCCTCCTCTTTTGAGTGGTGAGTCGACGACCCAGTGTCGGTCCGCCGACCCGAAGTCCTACTTGACTGTGACGTAGAGAGCCCCGTCGACGAGGCATTCCTTCCCGAGAACCTCCAACCTTCCACACCCCCTCAGGAAACTAGGGACACGGTCCTCACGTCACAGAGCTTCTACCGAGTAAAATTAAGGTATCCCTATAAGTACGGGATGTGTCTCTTTTTTTTTAGGTTTACATCTGAGATCCGTCTGATTGTGACACCGACACACACGACGTATGACCTTACATGACGTCAAACGAGGACCCTGAAGGCCATATTTCTTAGGAAAACAACTGAATTACTAGTGGTACGTGTGAGAATGTCGACCTCTGGTCACGTATCACGTCCACCGGGTTGGTCTCTTCAAATAAAAACCTCACGTCTCCCTTTTTTCGTTTCTCTTTTTTTGCAGAAATTTCTCATAGAACAAACCCTTACGTGTCTAATCAGACACTCAACGTATTACAACTGAAGAGGATACGAGTGTAGACACTTGTATAAATTTCCGTGAGATCAAAGAGGAAACTGTAATTGATATAAGACATTTAGAAGTCAATCAGGAACTGGAGAGAGTCGGAATTTAGGTACTGAATTTTATAAATGGGATGGATAGTATATTGTAATATTCCTAGTTTATTCATTTGGAATCTTAATTATGAAAAAATTTATCATTCCCGTTTTTAATGTATAAAGTCCGTAACGATAATAATGATAATAAGTTGTGTTCTATAGAAAGACTTTTTCTGTAAAATATGAAAAATAATCAATATATTAATCAGTGAGTTATCGTTTTCCTGACCAAACAAACTAAATACAAAGGGAGGGTCGTGACTCGAGACTCCAGCGATAAGTTTCCGTTCTTAATCCTCTTTCTGACGTCCCATAATCTTTGTGTCTCTGTTCTAAGTTTTTCATTAAAAGTTTGATCTTTTTGATTTGAGATGCAACTGAGACGTAGACTGACGTTGTATTCAAAAAACAAGAAATCATGAAAATTCGTCGACGTAAAAGAATTAATAAGTGGTTGATGGAAACACGACATCTAGACGAATGAAAAATTTTTCTCATTTAAGAGAATATAGGGACTAAAAAGTGACTTACATTAAGTCACTTGAGAAAGAAATGGTAGACCGTATCCATATGTTACAGTCACGAGGTAATTGTAGTTCATGGTGTCGTTGAGAGTCCCTAATTCCGTTTCTTTTTTTTTCCTGAAGATAGTATCATTATTTCGGTACAGTTAAATAGTTTTATCGGTTATCGATTATATGTTAACTTCAAACGTTTCGTACAATTTTATACTTCACCTCTTGACAAGATCCATTGTTAGTACAAAGTACAAGCTACCAAGAATATCGCTCTCAATCTTTACTTCGAATTTCGACAAAATTCGGACTCTCAATGGCAGATATGTCAGTATTAATTTAATTATATAAAATAATTTTGTTAACAAAATTCATGAGTAAACCAAAAATTAGGGTCGAAATTAACAACGAATGACTGAAAGTATTTTACATTTGAGATTCTTTGACCTTTACGTTTCTTAAAAAACAAGGGTCGACACACGTATTGTTGAACAAAATTCAGACTCTTGTATGTAAAGTATCTTTTCAAACTAAAATATAATAAGTCTAACAAACTTTGGACTTAATGTGTCATCACTAGAGGTGTCCATTTACTTTCCTATTGTACTCTATTGAGTCTACTATACGAAACCTGTTACAGACCGTCTATCATTCGTAAATTTTAAATAATTGTCTTGAGAGTAGTTGTTACCAATAGTAGAGTTCTAGACGATGTCTACGACAGGGAATTACATTAACAAAAAACAGACAATTGGTGTGACTTACCTAAGTGAATAGTTCTTATAAAAAATCATTTTATTTAATTTTATTCCACTCCATTATTTAGTAAAAATAGTTACTGAGAAGTTTTGTTTACGACTTTTTAAACTGATGTCTTTGTCGTTTCATCAATCATTTGATCATCAATGACGATTCAATCAGTTACTCCTATAAATCCTTAGTTTTACCAAATTAAAGTAACAGGAATACTACGGATCCTTTTAAGGACCACGTCCCGTCTACAATTTATGAGTGACTGTCTAACTCCGTACTAACCTAGTATCTATCAGAAGGTGTCTCCGTTCATCATCCATCCTTTCCCTTGTCCTTTAATTTTTAGATTTGTACTTTTTATTTATATATCCCTTTTCCTTATTGTTGTATGTAACGAAAAAAGCCTTTTTTACAAATTTTTCAACTGTTCTATCAAGAAAAACATTTCTTTTTTTTCTCCTTTTAAGTGTAAAGAGAAAGGTTGATATAGTAATCGAGGAGCTTATTTCTCTATAGTAAACAGACCGTGTATCCTTTATGAACTATTCGTAAATAATTTAATTGTGTACTTATAATATCTTCTAAATTATAAATTATCATAAATTCAAATCCTGATATGTCAGTTAAGCGACTCTGTAAATCTTAATATTAATTAAGTGTTAGTTAAGATAGAATCTAGAAGTATCTTTGAATGGTTATTCACCCATACCACGGAGGAGAAACGGTCTTAACTGGGTATTGACCATGAGAGAGAGTCTCGGGAACCTCTATTTTCTTAATTGTTATTAAGAAGTGTAAACCATTTACTTATTCTTATGTAAAAGACCCGTAAAAATATAAAATGTTTTTTTTCCCCCCGTTATATTTACGGAAGTTCGAAATGTCGCCCACCTATACCGAAAACTTCTACCATCACGACTAAGATGTTGGAGAGATTTGGGTTTGTCTCCTGAGTAAAAATGGATCCCTACTGAACCCAAGGTGGCTAACATTGTCTTAGTCCGGGAGTGATAATACCTATCGGGTGTCTTATACTGACTACGATTTCGACTTTGAGGTCATGAAACCGGTGGAGTACGTTTCTCGACTGAGTAACCTTTTCTGACTACGACCCTCCCTAACCCCCGTCCTCCTCTTCCCCTGCTGTCTCCTACTCTACCGACCTACCGTAGTGACTGAACTACCTGCACTCAGACTCACTTGAGGCCCTCAACCACTACCTGTCCCTCCGGACCGCACGACGCTAAGTACCCCAGTGTCTCTCAGTCTGTACTGACTCGTTAACTTAACTTGACTTCACTTGTCTTATACTTTAGTATATATACGAGAAAGTGTTTCATTCTTTAAAGAACCAAAAGACTTTCCAATTGACTAGAAAAAGTCTCAAGATTGAAGACGAAGAGACTTGAAGAGTCTCTTATAACCTGAATTAGATGTTGTACGGGGACGTTTCTGTTGAAACAATAGGTCTTTCGATGTTGGGACGACACAGACACTGCTTTTTCATTTTAGAGTTTCCGACTGATAATCGAATCGACGAAGACTCACCTTCCTCTTGTTACTGGAGCCCCGAAACTCCTCTCTCTGTCCATCGACCGTGTCAGATGTGCCCGAAATGAAGCTCGTTCAGGTCAGGACCCCTGTCTTTCCATTCTTAAGACAGATCTCTTGTCCGAGGCAATACCCCTTGTTACTTTGACAAGTGATCGTCTTAATGTTGGGTCGTTATAAATTTTTAGGGTGAACTTTCTTTGTTATAATTTAATATGTCTAAAACGACATAGGAAATTTTCTCCTATTTCGTTTTTACAAAATTTACTTTGATATTGTCTATCCGTTATAAATTATAAGAATGGAAATAGAAGATTAATTTTTAATACTAGGACTGGAATATTACCTCCCAGGACCGATTCTCTAATGTAGAGGATGACGGGAGGTGATGAGGTAGTGCAGGAAGTGACGGAGGATAAGTTTTTTGAAATAACGTTTGTCCTTCCCGTTAAATCATTTTTAAGAAAGAAAAAAAACATCACAAACTTTTGATTTATTTCAGAGAAGTTATTCACCATAACCCTTTTGTTCTGTCGATGTACACTTTTTACTTCATTCTTATAAAAGGGATTGTGTATGTTTTTATTTAAGTTTTACCTAACTTCCGGATTTCCAATTCTTGACTTTTTGTTTTTGAGGATCTTCTCTTGTATTCGTCTTGTGAAAATTTTAGAATTGTTACAAAAAAAACCTAGTTAGAGAATTCCGTTTTACTTATTTTTGTTTTTATTTCTTTATTCTGGAGTAATTTAATCATTTTCGAAAACGTATCGTTTCCTTTGGTCACTGTTTTGTTTTCCTATTGGATGTCCTACCCTCTTCTATAAACCTTTATTATACTGGTTATTCCCTAAATTTAGGTATAAATGTGTCGAGTATATTTAGTTATAGTTTTTTGGCTAGGTTAGGGGTTTACCCGTCTTCTGGACTTGTCTGTAAAAAGGTTTCTACCGAACGTCCACCGATCGATTGTCCGTGTACTTTTCTATAGTTGTAGTGATTCATAGTCTCTTTACGTTTAGTTTGTTACTCTATAATGGAGTGTGGAAATTCTTTCCAATAGTAGTCCTGAAGGGACCACCGGTGACTAATTCTTAGGCCGAACGTTTATATCCTCCACACCCAAACTAGGGACCAGTCCTTTGATTCTAAGGTGAACGGTGTTTCTTTCATCGCATACGTGTCGTTGATGACTTCCGACGTACGAGACCTCTGACACATTGAGATCTCTCGGGGATACGGTGTTGATTCTGGGTTACGTCGATTTCTTTATTTATAATTTTTGACAATAACCTTATTGACCTGTAAGTTTTCGTTTTTGTTTTGTTTTTTTCCGATAGTGGTTTTGTTGGTGTTTATTGTTTTCACAAGTTTTTACGTCTCTTTTTTCTTAGAAACATGTAACGACCACTTTTACATTTGACCACGTCGGGACCACCTTTTATCATACCTCCAAGGAGTTTTTTGATGTTGATGGTACTCTAAGTCAGTAGGATGAGGATGTATATATAGGTTTCTTTTGTTTTTGTGATTAAACTTTTCTATATACATGGGGTTACAAGTGTCACCGTAACGAACATTATCGGTTCTATAACTTCGTTAGGTTTACAGTTAGTTATCTATTTACCTACTTCTTATACACCATATACACACATATTTTTTACCTTACGATGAGTCGGTATTTATTCTTACTTTTAAAACAGTAAACGTTGTGTTGTACCTGTCTGGACCTTCCATAACACGAGTGACTTTATTCAATTCTGACTCTTCCTGTTTATGACGTACGTGAGTAAGTGTACATTTTAGGGGGGGTTTTGGGATTCACTTGTCTATTGTCGTTTTCTCCTTGTATGTAGTGTTCTTGTTTGATGGTACTGGTTACTCCTCATCCAGTCCTCCTTCCCGTTCCGTCCACTTCCCCTAATACTCCATAATTTGATGATCCATCTTTTATTTAATTCTAAGTACCTACGTTACATATCGTATCCCTTATATCTATTATAAAATGTTATTAATATACGACTTCTTAGCTACGAAAACTTGACACCACAACCTCTTCTGAGAACTCTCAGGGAACCTGACGTTCCTCTAGGTCGGCCAGGTAGGATTTCCTCTAGTCAGGACCCACAAGTGACCTTCCTGACTACAACTTCGACTTTGAGGTTATGAAACCGTGGACTACGCTTCTCGACTGAGTAAACTTTTCTGCGACTACGACCCTTTATAACTCCCGTCCTCCTCTTCCCCTGTTATCTCCTGCTCTATCAACCTACCGTAGTGGCTGAGTTGCCTGTACCCAAACTTATTTGAGACCCTCGTCCACTACCTGTCCCTCTGGACCACACGACGTCAGGTACCCCAGCGTTTCTCAGTCTGCACTGACTCGATGACTTGACTTGACTATGCCTCATATTAGGTATTTTTGTAGTTTAGTGATACAACATGTGAACTTTGATTATGTTATAATATTAAGTTGATGTCAAGTTAAGTTTTCTTTTATTTTGAGAGTTTTTCTTATTTGTTGACAACAGTAATAAAAGGTATACACCCCCTTGTTTTATACTGAAACCATGGAGATACTTAGTCGACAGAATTCTACCTTCCCTATCATAAATATTATTAGATTTCATAGTTTATTTCCCGAAGGGACCACCGAGTCTACCATTTCTTAGTGGACGTTACGCGTTCTGGACCCAAGTCAGGGACCCAACCCTTCTAGGGGACCTCCTTCCGTACCGTTGAGTGAGGTCAGAAGAACGGACCTCTTAGGGGTACCTGTCTCCTCGGACCGCCCGATGTCAGGTATCCCAGCGTTTCTCAGCCTGTGTTGACTCACCGATTCGTGTTTCGTAGTTTCAGACAAAAATTAATTCTTATAGATCGTCTCATTGAATGTCAATAGGGATCGTAACCATCACTGTACAACTATTGAAGTAAACGACATAGACTTAAGCAATGACAATATCAAAATCTGACACCTCTTTTTTTTCTTTATGTCTATATTTATTTCCTAAAATTTGGTCCCCTTGTTTATTACTAACAGTTTACTAATAGGTGTCCGTTTAGAACTAAAGTTCACAACTGTTTCATGGTGAATTCGTCTTGTGACTGGGAACTAATATTAAATAAAAGTAAGTTAAAAATATAATAAGTAAAATTATTTTGTAGAGAAGAAGAAGAATTTTATACTGAGTTTTATACTCTGGAAGTCGGTAATTCTTTTTCTTATATCAAGTCTCTCTAATGTACCTGGTAAGAGCTTTGGTTTGTTTTTCAGTCTCTCCGACCAGGAGACGTAGGACGGATACTCACAAAGGTATTTCGTTGTACATTATTTTTTTCCTCTTGTAAATTGATAAAAGGTAAAAAGAGACTCGTGACAAAAACGTCCCACCCAAAAGTAAAGAAACATACCATTTTTTTAGTCAAATCTATTTTAGTCTTATTCTTGACCAATGTTTTAAAGTTCAAACCTTAATTTTCGTGATAAATAACTCGTGAAAGACATACAGTCCGTGACACCGACGACTCTGGAAGTGACGACTTTAGACTTCTCCGGAATTTTGGTTTCTCAGACCGTTTATTTGACTTGTAAAATCTTTTGAGTTAAGACAATGGTTGAGACGATGACTTATCTCATAGATATTATAGGGACACAACTTACGAGTTGATGTGACTCTCTAATGACGAATTTTTACTTATCAAGAGTTGTTCTCTTTACCTTAATTACTCTAATGGATATCTCAAGTGACTTAATATTCTGTAATAAATTTTTATTCTGTTACGATACGATAGTTTTTTCTTTATTTATAACCCTCAAACCCTAACTGTGTATGTGTGACGATATAAATTTTGTCTATTGGTTGTTCCTGGATGATATATCGTGTTCCCTGAGACGAGTTATGAGAAATTATTTGACTCTCCCTTTTCTTAAACTTTCTCATGTCTGTGTACACAATACATTTGACTTAGTGAAACGATATGTGAACTTTGATCGTGTTGTAACAATTTAGTTAGTTGATATGAGGTAATATTTTATTTGTAATTTTTTCTCCATAAATGATACGTGTATCCATCTAAAATGTATAAGATTAATAGTCTATTTATTCGTTAATCACGACACAGGGACTATTCCGGATTTACCGTGTTTATTCATTTTATTTACCTTTGTCTTACTAGATTTTTATTTCGATTCACTTTAGGTGACTATTGAGTAGTGAATTGATAGTAACATAAATAAGGGATATTTATGTTATTGTTTAACGAAGACTTTAAGTAAATGACTAAAGTTTGACGCAAGGAATATCAAAGCTCCTAATTCGTTTTCATAGTTTTTACTTGTCCCTTTCGAGTCACAAACAGGAGGTGGTCTTTCTAGATAGGATATTATGATTATTAGTGGGGGTTTCATAGACCAAAGATTTGATTACTAAAAAGAATTATAATCCATATATACAAGTTTATCATTAATATCCTAAAAAAAAAAGAACGTACGTAGAGACCATCTTTTTTGTTTACTTAAAAATCGTCTATGCACAAAAAACCGATCATTTGTTTTTGTTGTCACTGAACTCGTACATCAATAAAAAGGGGTCTTAAGTGATTGTTCAACACGTATTGATTTCCGGTTCCTATTACTTACGGAGAGTATGTGCGTGAGGACAAACCCCCTTTAGTGAGACCTTCGTCCCGAGGGACATTCCTCTGAGAACGGTACTTCGTTGAAATCTCTCGTTTTCTGTCACATAGTATAGTAGTACTTGAATTCGTCCCACGCTCACTATTTTGTCGACGACTCTTCACACCGTTAGATGTCATAGTATTTTTACGAGTAAAGATAAAACACGTAGTAGCTATTGTAGAACCTGATATAAAGTCAGTATTTTAACGTGTATTGTAGATCCCGATTTGTTTGTTAAAAATAAAACTGGTTTTACTATTTTTGACACGACTAAGTAATTTTTACCATAGAGAGAGTCGAGTAGGTAAATAATTGGACTCCTTAAGTTATAGATTTTTGAGTTTCTTACTTCTTGAAAGGTTTTGAGTGAGAGTTCTTCACTGTCCAACCTTTTTAACGAATTATGATTATCCTTTATAGAGGAACACCTTTACAGAAATGATGCTCGGAAAAGATGACTTTTCTAGGTCTCTTCGTAATTACGGTCTCCCTCCTGTCTCTGTAGACTGTCCGTTATTAGAATTGTTCACATTTACAATTTATGACTCAATTATATTTAAAGAGAGCGAAGTAAAAGAGATCCCAATGAAGAGTATACATGTTGTTTCTATGGGTCCTTTTATATGAAAGAGTGTTACATAAAAAGATTTGGGGATGGAAGGTGTCGTGTATGGGTCAGACAGACAGACGGATGGACAGAGAGAAAGATAGGTCCACAAGACGGAATACGTCCCTGAATCTTAAATAAAAAGACTGAATCTTTGTGAATGTATCCGTGTTAAGGGTTACAGGAACCGCTTCTAAAACTCCCCTTACGAGAAGCCCATCAGGAAAAGAAAGAGATCTAACTACATAGATTAGTTTGCGTTGTTGTTGGGTTTTGTTGTGACTCAGTCTACCTAAAACGATTACCGAATAAAAATTTCGTAAGATAAAACGATTATAAAAGTTATATAAATACACGAGAAAAATTTTTCTGTCTACCTTTCTGAGTCGTTTCAGTCTAATATAATACCCAACCTTCTCTTAAATTTTTTTTTTAAGAGTCCTGTAATCCGTATCCGTGTTTCTTCTTGTCTCCTCTAGGTAAAGTTTTCTCCAAACCCTTCGTATCAGGCCAATTCCGTAGAAAACCACTACGAAATAGGAGTTGTGAAGGATGTAAAAAGACCTGACAGGTGAATCGTGAATAGAATCACTATTCATGTCCTCGTATATATGATGAAATGATCTGGTTTGGCTTTGTTACCCGAAAATGAAGTGTAACTCGACATGTGGAACCAAAAGAGGTGCGAACCCTTCCCTTTCGTCTCTCCTTCCTGCCTTCCTGATACTCTTATTCTCTGCTCGGAGTCAACTAGTAAAATTAGGTATACGAGTTTCCAACCCTATTATTAACTTAAAACTCCCCGAGTCGTCTTTTGGAGGTACATACCTTTACCTTTGTTATACACGAAACTCCTTTGACAATCGAGGTTTACCATCCGACCCTTGTGTCTTTCTCTACCCTTTCTAATAACTAATTAAAGACAGATCTTACTCGATTGGTCTGGAGTTGTAAGAGGAAGGATCATTCTTTCTTTATGTGTATTAGTCTCTTGTAATGAATGTCATTCGTCATCGAATACATGTCAAATTTGTCGAATAAAACTCCTGTTTACTTGTTAAAGATAATTCCACTTCCCCCTATCAAACCCCGTGTAAGAACGTCTGTTTTGAAATTAATTAAATTAAATAATTCCACATTAATATGGAATGTCTTAATCTTTTATATATGATTTTTTTTTTATGGAAACTTCCTCTCTCTCGGTAAACAGGAAGACAAGACCTCTTGACGTTATTCTTTTACCCTCTGTTTTAATTTGATACGTTTTATGAATAAAATTGAACAAATTAAGTCTACCTTATGGTTGTCCGACAATGACTACTCCCGGGTGTACTGACGTTGGAACCGTATTGACACAGGATTTCTTGGGACTTCACTTTTACCGATAATCCTTCTTGATGTGTCAGTTCGTGTCAAAATAATTTTGGAGGACCTACCTAGGTTCTGTCCGGGTGCTGAAATGAAGTACCGAGAAAATGTTCACCATATGACTATCACCTTTTCCATTGACTGACCCTTAAGTTTGTGGACCAAAGTTTTTATGTACGTTAAACATAGTAATACCCGTTTAGTGTATTGTAGCGATTCGAAGTTGTAGGTGTAGACATTTTGACCCCATTAATAGAGTCTCACAAAAACATCAAAAGTCGCAGTACGTTTATTTTTTTACAAAGAAAACTCTAATTTCTCTAATTCCTCTTTAATCCGTATAACTATCTTTATAGAACCGAGTCTTTGGTCAAATAACAGTCGTTTTCTTTGTAAATAAAGAGATATGTATACCGTCCTGATTTTAAATCGGTTACTTAATTATGTTTTAAATAAAAATTAATGATATTAGTAGATTCTAGTTAAGTAAATGTTGTTTATTGATAATTAAAAGGACGACTTCAGTGACGACGTAAATTAAGATTTATTTCAAATAAAGATATACCAGAACAATGAGTAATCGAGAATTTTAGTGTAAAGATTGGAAGAGTTTCTTCAACCTTTGTGATCAATAAAAGAAGAAGGTCTTTTTATGTGAATTCTTTGTAAACATTAAACAAAGAAACAACGAATCGTTAAAAGGGGTATTCATTAGAGGGTCTTAACCAGTAGGGTTGCACGTGACGTAGAGAAAACGACGACTGGTTAAAGTAGAAAGTATTACGAATATTAGAGAATACGGAAGAAAGTATTTGTCTTCTAAAAGATCCAAGTAATTGCAGTTTATAGTGTAAATAAATCGTTTTTAGATACAACTTTTTTTCCCACGTAAAAGAAATCTGAAAATTTGAAAAAAGTTTCGTTAATTTCTTTTAGTGGGGAAATTTGTGTGTCATAAAAAATTTTGAAAAAACCGTAAAAAAATTTGAAGATTAACTGTACAATTCTATATATTTGACATGTTACAAATTTTCATGTCAAACTTTTTAAAAGTGTTCAACTTGTGTGGGTACACTGAATGTAAGTAAGTATAAAGTGTCTTTTGGTGGAACAGTCCACAGGGACACAAGTAAAAGTCCGTGATCTAGGGTGATTAGAACTGAAGATTGTTTTGTGTTGTCAAAACAAACAAACTCATGAATATTTACGTTGGTATGTCATACACGATAAGAACATGTGCCGAAGAAGGTAAATCGTAATATAAACACTCTGTAAGTATAATGACATACACCAAAATCGAACAAGTAAGAGTAACGACATGTCACAAGGTGACAAACTTATATGTCGTGTGTTAATGAGTTTTCCTTGTTTAAAAATTCGCGTAGTCCAATTGACTTTAACTAAACCATTAGAACATCAAGGGGAGAGAGAACGAGATCCGTTCTTAGGTCCTGAAGAGAAAGGAATCACTAAGAATTAGAGTCCATGAAAATATCTTGATTTTTGTCTTCATGAGGTTTTAGTTCCGATCGAGACTCAAATTATTCGTGGATACTATTCTCGGTCCTCTCTTCTTTCACCATATAGAATCACTTTCTTTTTCCCATTCTGTCCTTTCTGAGGGAATTTGGACCCTCCTCTGTCTTAGACAACAGGCATTCTCAACCGACCCTTGGTATACGGTGAGTCAACTCCACAGATTGCTTTGTCTTTCTAGGGACTCCTTTACCAGGATTCCTTATTCACCCCTCCGAACGAAGATCCTTGATTCCAAAAGTAAAATGTAGTTATTCTTTAAACGTCGGGTGTTCACCGTTCCTTAGTCTTGTAGAGACCTACAGTTATTTGTTGAGACCCGTATTTTCTCTCTTGCAGTCGTCTCTAGTGTTCTCTGACTTCCAGTCTTCGTAAAGTAGACAAAACTCCTGTAGTATCTTCAGAGGACATAAGACCAAGATTCTTTTGTCCCCAAGGTAATTTTTCTTTTAAACTAAAGAATTTTCGGATCGATTTATCCCCGGATTCTATCTAAAATTAAACTAGATATGGATTTGTCCGAAAACACCGTATGGACTTAAATATCTTATTCTAAGTATAATCGATGGATTTAATTTTATAATGAGACTAAAGAAAATATCTATCTAGTAACAGTCTAAATTTATGAAAGTAATAGCAGAGTTATTACAAGGGTAAAATAACATGACAAGGGTGAAATAATAACATAAACAGAATTTGGGTTCCTCTTCAAGGATAAAAAGACTGTCTCTATCTGGGATCGCACTTATCGTAAGTTTATCAGTTATTCGTAGGTTTGTCACTAGTCAAGTCAAAAGTCAAGTCAGCGAGTCAACACAGACTGAGAAACGCTGGGGTACTTAGTGTCGTGCGGTCCGGAGGGACAGGTAGTGGTAGAGGGCCTCAAGTGAGTCTGAACGCAGGTAGTTCAGTCACTACGGCAAGTCGGTAGAGTAGGAGCCAGCAGGGGAAGAAGAGAACGGGGATCAGGGAGGGTCGTAGTTTCAGAAAAGGTTACTCAGTTGAGAAGCGTACTCCACCGGTTTCATGACCTCAAAGTCGAAATCGTAGTAAGGAAGGTTTCTTTAGGGTCCCAACTAGAGGAACTCTTACCTGACCAACCTAGAGGAACGTCGGGTCCCCTGAGAGTTCTCAGAAGAGGTTGTGGTGTCGAGTTTTCGTAGTTAAGAAGCCGTGAGTCGGTAGAAGTGTCAGGTTGAGAGTGTAGGTATATACTGATGACCTTTTTGGTATCGGAACTGATCTGCCTGGAATCAGCCGTTTCATTACAGAGACGAAAACTCATACGATAGATGCAACCAGTATTGAAAGGAAGGTTCCTCTTTCGCAGAAAATTAAAGTACCGACATTAGTGGTAGACGTCACTAAAACCTCGGGGGGGTTTTATTTCAGACTGTGACAAAGGTGACAAAGGGGTAGATAAAGGGTACTTCACTACCCTGGCCTACGATACTAGAAGCAAAAGACTTATAACTCGAAATTCGGTTGAAAAAGTGAGAGGAGAAAATGAAAGTAGTTCTCCGAAACATCGAGGAGAAGTGAAAGACGGTATTCCCACCACAGTAAACGTATAGACTCCAATAACTATAAAGAGGGCCGTTAGAACTAAGGTCGAACACAAAGAAGGTCAGGTCGTAAAGAGTACTACATGAGACGTACATTCAATTTATTCGTCCCACTGTTATATGTCGGAACTGCATGAGGAAAAGGATAAACCTTGGTCAGACAACAAGGTGCCATTCGTTAAGGAAAATCAGACAAAGTTCTATACCGTAGATGTGGTGAAGGGTTCCATTTAGTACCTTTTAAGTGTAAATAACTGACGAGAAGGGGGTTAAACTGAATTAACCCTTAAAGAATCTCTAAGACTGTCAACTACAGTCATAAACTAAAGTTTTGATAATCAGATGTAAAAACAAAGGAATATTTATAATCTCACTGACCGATACTTTCTGACGAAGAACTCGACGATCGGGTTCTCGTAAAATTTCGCTAGTACTTGATATAAAAGAATTATAAATAAATATATTTACTAAAGACTACAAGAAATGAGAAACCATTTCTAGGTTCGGTGAAAGAACCTAGTAAAGTGAAACCCGACTTTTTAAAGACAGTCGTAAAAACAAAAACATCATGTCAAGGTGACCGTTATTTAAGAATTCTGAAATTTTTAAAAAATAAAGTGAAAGTAAAGACTTCCTATAAAAACGATCTATATCATAAAATCCAACTTTCGAAAAAGAAATTTATGGATAAAAAAATTTAACTTCGTATGAACTTAAATTCAACTTAAGGTAAATTGTACAATGTCTTTTTAGGTTTACTTGAAACACCGGTTGAGTCATAATATAGACGAAATCCACATGTTGTGTTACTAACAAAAGATGTAATATAGGGTAATTTTCGATGATATAATAAATATTAGGGACACGACAGTTATATAGGAACAAAAAATAGACAAAATAAGTATCGTCAAATATAGAGAATTAGGGTATCGACATTACACACGGAGGGGTGGAGAGAGGGGAACGACCATTGGTGTTGAAATAAAAGACAATAGAAACTCAGATAAAGACGAAAACAATAAAGGTAAGTAAATTAAAGAACTAAGGTACATATTCACTATAATATGTTATAAATAGAAAACGACTGTATATAGTGATTCGTATTATAAGACTTCCAAGTAAGTACAACGACGTCTACCGTCTTGGAGTAAGAAAAAATGCAGACTTATTATGAGGTGGGACACACACACATATATACGTGACATAGCAATAGGTAAGCAGACAAGTACCTGTGAACCCAACGAAGGTATAGAACTGAGAAATATTACTGTGATACTTGTGACCCATGTACTCAGAAAAACAAAACCGAAAAAAAGACTTACGTATAGGTCCTCATCTTGACGACCTACGATATCGTTAAGATAAAAATCAAAAAAAACTTCTCGGAGGTATGACAAAAGGTGTTACCGACATGGTTAAATGTAAGAGTTGTCTCATGTTCCCAAAGGAAAATAGATGTAGGAGCTTTTGTAAACAAGAACAAATACTGTCGGTAAGACTTTTCACACTCCACTATAGGGTAATAACAAAACTAAATGTAAAGAGACTATTAATCACTCCGACTTGTAGAAAAGTATGCGACAATCGATCGGTAGACTTTCAGTAGAAATCTTTTCACAGATAAGTCCAGAAGACGGTTAAAACCTGACAAACGAAAAACTATGACTCAACATACTCGACAGATTTATTAAATCTATAGTAGGGAAACAACTTGTGTAATAAACGTTTATAGAAGAACGTAAGACATCCAACAGAAAAACAAAACAGTTACCAGAGGAAACGATACATTCCCGAAAAATCAAATTCCCGCAAAGAAATAAAAACGAAAATAAAACGGAATCCTCTGTCTAGGTTTTTTTATAACAACGACAAATACAGTTTCTGACGAGACGGACATAAAAGTAGATACTTAAAGTACCAAAGACCAGATTGTAAATCCGGAAATTAGGTAAAACAGAAAACATATTAGGTAAAAAAAAACATATGTCATACTTCCCTACAAGACTGGAGTAACAAAATGTGTATCTACATGTCAAAAGGATCATGGTGAACAACTTCTCTGAAATTAGAAAGGTAACATATAAGAACGGAGGAAACGTCATCTAATTAACTGGCTTTCACACACCCAAATAAAGACCCGAGTGATAAGATAAGGTAACTAGATACATAGACAAAAACCCGGTCCGAGTACGACAAAACTAATAACATCGAAACATCATATTAAACCTCAGACCCTCCCATTGTAGAGATCGAAACAAGAATAAAAGAGTTCTAACGAAGCCGTTAAGTCCCAGAAAACATGAAGGTATACTTATAGTCCTAATAAACAAGTCAAGACACTTCGGTGAAATTGTTATAATTAAGTAGATTAACTTCTCGTACCCTCTAGAAAGGTAAAGGAATATAGTCGAAGTTAAAGGAACTTACAAAATATCAAAAGTCACATATCCAGAGAGTGGAGGTTCCAATTCAAATAAGGATCCGTAATATAAGAAAAACTATACTAAAATTTACCCTGACAAAAGAACGAAAGAGACTATCAAGTCATGAATGTATATCTTTTCGTTGTCTAAATACATAGAATTAGAGTATAGGGTGTTGAAACGATTTAAGTAAATAATCAAGATTATTAAAACCCACCTCTGAAATCCCAAAAGATATGTATTATATAACAGTAGACGTTTATCACTGTCAAAATGAAGACGAGAAGGAGAAACCTACGGAAAGTAAAGAAAAAGAACAGACTAACGACACTCAATCTGAAGGTTATCGTACAATTTATCTTTACCATTCTCACCCGTAGGGACTGAAAGAAAAATTAAATCTCCTTTCCGAAAGTCGAAGAGTGGTAACTCGTACTATAATCCATACCCAAATATTTTTACAAGAAGTGATACGACTCTATATAAGGGAGATTAGGTTGAAACTATCCTCAAAAAAAAAAAAATAGTACTTACCTATAACTTAAGACGGTTTATGCGAAAGACACAGAACTGTGTCTTTCCTAAAAATAGGAAGGTAAACAAGTACACTGTATAGTGTGACTAACTAAACGTTTAAGACTTGACAGGAACACAGGGACCTTATTTAGGATGAAGTAGCACCACATACCAAGAAAGATATATGACAACCAAGGTAAACGATTATACAATAATTCCCAAAAACGTACATATAAGTAGTTTCTATGACCGGAGATTAAAAAAACCTCGTAGAAACAGACCAAAACCGTAATCCCATTACCATGAGAGTCTCTTACTCAAACCCTCACAGAGGAAGTTAAAAAAACCTCTCAAACTCTTCCTGTCTATAATCGAAAGGAAATATACAAACCATCTTAAAAGGACACTTCGGTCTTAAAGGGACACTTAAGGATCTGAAAACAAACGATCGTCAAATTTTTTTTTAATGTTTAAGATACAATCATGATCAATAGTCAGACAAGTTTAACAAACAAATGAGGATTATGTCACCATCGTCCAAAACAACCTTTAAACAGATAAAGAAGATACAACAGGTTAAACAACCGTATGTTAACAAGTGTCTTAAGTGACTACTAAAAACATAGAGATACCGCATCCCGAAAGGACCACCGAGTCTCCAATTTCGTAGACGGACGTTACACCCTCTGGGTCCAAGCTAGGGACCCAACCCTTCGAGGGGACGTTGGGTGAGGTCATAAGAACGGACCTCTTAGGGAACCTCTCTCCTCGGATCATTCGATGTCAGGTGCCCCAGCGTTTCTCAACCCGTGCTGACTCGGTGAAGTGAAAGTATGAAAGTACCGTAACCAACAATAAAGAGGAGGAAGTAAAGAACATAAAGGAACCCAGGAGAGGGAAAAGAAGAACCCCTTGGAGTAATTTCCAAATAGCTAAGACAAATAGAAAAGTTTTTTGGTCGAGTAACAAAGTAACTAGAAAAGATAAAAAAACCCCCCCCCTCCCTGAGATAAAATAAACAAAGGAAAGACTAGGAATGATAAAGAAAGGAAGACGACTGAAACCCCGAAACAAACAAGAAGAGAAAGATAAGGAAATCTACCGTCCAATCCAACATAATCTCTAAAAGGAACAAAGAACTCCTTCCGGACATGACGATATTCGAAAGGAGAATTCTCTAAGAAAACGTTGTAGGATTTCTAAACCATCACGACAAAGGTGACAATAAAAAGAGTTCCATAAAAGAGTAAAGAAGAAAGTAAAATAGTAACTGGGTAACCTAAAAGCCATCGTACAACAAATCAACGGTTCATAAACACGAACAGTACAAAAAGACCGACATTGTACGACATTAATAAAAGGTCAGTAATAACCTTTTCTACGAACGATATTAAAGATAGGATAATTTAAACAAATGTGAACAAAAGACCGGATGATACACTATATAGGACCTCTTACAAGGTACATGTGAACTTTTCTTACATATAAGACGACCAAAACCAACCTCACACGACGTCGATAGATTTTTCAGGTGCACCAAATCACACGGTAAATTCCAGTAACAACGAAATTATTAAAAGACAGACCTACTAGACAGACAACTACATTCACCCTATAATTGTAGGGAATGATAATGACATAATTATTATAATAACAGTCAAAGAGGTAAATACAGAAAATTATAAACGAAATGTACAAGTCCACGAGGTCATGACTCTCGTATATACAATTACTCATATCATACGAGATGAACATAACCAGGAACAAAATATTTTATTACGAAAAAAGACCAGATAACGATATCGAAAAATTTTTTAGTTAAAACAGACAACATTCATAATGATGAGGTCGAAAGAACAGAAAAGGTAAGTATACTTTATGCTTTATAGAAAAGGTACAACAGTGAAAGTCGGACACACAGAAATCAAGACTTCACTCAGAGAATATCCGTCGTATAACCACAAAAAAAAATTTAGGTTAATCGGTAGGATACAGACAACTAACCGTGTAAATCAGGTCACTGTAAATTCCATTAATGACTTTCCACACATAAGTAACGGTAAAATAATAAGAAAAGACCAACAAAAACATCAAGAAGAGAACAGTAAAGAAGAAAAAGACAAAGAAGGGAACACCAAAATACTAATAGAAATCATCGTACGAACACGAGGAAAGAAAGATGAAAAATTCATGGTTAATATCTAAAAACTAAACACCAATAGTACCCCAAGTATATGTAACTGGATGTTGATGTAGATGAACAAAATTCGACATCAGTAAATTCAACTTTGTGTAAGACTTTCTAAATATAAAAAATAGGGGGAGAGACTGTAAAAGACGAAAACTACAGTATAAAATGTAAAAGTACAATAGGGAATTGATAAATAAACATCAATATTATCGATGAAAATGTTGACAAACGGAAAAATAAAAGTATGATCAAGTGAATTCCCCGAAGGGACCACCTAGTCTCCAATTTCGTAGACGGACGTTACACCCTCTGGACCCAAACTAGGGACCCAGCCCTTCTAGGGGATCTCTTCCTTTAAGTCAGGGATGATGCATGAAAAGAATCACCCTAAAAGGGAAAGGATATCTAAGAATAAATAAAAGGTGAATCTCTTTTAAGAAATTAATAAAATCCCATCCAAATGATACCTACTTGAGAAAGTCAAAAACGGAAGACTCTTCAGAAAATAGAGAAGAAACTGAGGTTTACGATTAGAACGATTCATAGAGAAGAAACTGAGGTTTACGATTAGAACGATTCATAGTGTCCAACGTTCAATAAGGGGAAATCGTGAAACTTATGTAGTACAGTGACGGAAGACAGGATAAATCCTAGGAGGAACGAAGGACATGGACCCATAAACAATGAGAGACGTTCAAACCCTTCAAAAGGTGGCATTAAAGTACTTTATGTCTCAAAGCTAAAGAGGGAGAGAAGAGGAAAACCCAATGGATATTATAATTACAACCATTCGAATTAATTACAATAAGGTCTCGAGAGAATTTGAGAAAAGTAAATTTGTAAAAAAGACGAGACTAGTCCACAAATAATAAGACAAAAGGTCTAGTGTGTCATACGATAGGAAAGATCACATAAAAATTTAAAATCAATAACTTAAGAAGTAAAGATTGACCCAGGAGAAAATAAAAGATCAAAGAACAATTTTAAAAAGTGACACAAGTAGATAAAAAGGAATTAGTTCAATTATAAAAATGATATTTACGAAACTTAAGAAACAGACTATTTCAAATAAAGTAATGTATAAAGAGAGTCCAAAAGAGAATGAAGAAGTTGACTTTGGTCAAGGAGACGGAAAAAGTAATACGAATTGTAAAAGTCGGAGACACATAAAGCTACTTTGTGAATGGATAATGTAAGAACTTTACCACATGAATCCACCCTCGTAGGGATATGTCTGACACATACGGGTCACGGTAACCACCGTCTCGACCTAAACTACATCTACTTTCAGTCTGCAAAGGAGTCACACACGGTCGTCGTTATCGGAACCATCACCTACACCGACCTTTACCTGTCCAATCTCGACTTCGATGAACCCTCCGTCCTGAAGGAGAGAGGAGTTACCTAGAGTTTAACGATGTCGTCTTCGGGACTCTAAGTCCGGACTCGACCGAGACAAGGACAATTCGCACACGAAAGTGAAGAGATTCATGACCTTGGAAACAAGGTCTCACCCCGACACGACTACGTTCCCCCCGAGTACACCCAAGAACCAAGTACAGTCGGAGTCTGTCTGTAGACTCGACAGAGACTAGACGACTGACACGTTCTTGGACGTTAAGAAAGGGAATGAGACGAGTATCCGTCGACACCCAGACTCAGGGGAAACGGGAGGGAGGAGACGACGGAGGTGGGACTACAGGACATGATGTCCTGTCAACCCCAGACACACTTGAGAGGTATATAACACCGTACTCGACATTACTTAGTCCACAGTAGTCTCAAGACCAGACGTAGACTACATGAGTTCATTCGTGGTTGTCACCGGTGACGATGGGGTGGATTTGTAGTGGAGTGCTGGTTCAGTGGAAACCAGTCTTGGTTCAAGACAAGGATCAGTATCGTCGAGAACCAGGTCATCCCTCAACGTTGACCCCCTTCGTCCCGAACTCGTAAAGAGGTTGTCCGGGTTTAGTACGTGGTGACTCCACCAATCCCTTTTGTTCGTCGGGGATCTCGTCAGGAGATAGTCGGAAGAGGTGAGACGGAGTCTCCGTTCGGTCGAATACTCACACATACACACAGAAACACACACTCACTCACACATGTACGTACGTTCGTCTCAGGTCCAAAGGGTGTCGTAAGAACAATCAAGGTCGTCAAGGGGTTGGTCGGTTCTCCCGACCAGAGGGGACACATCCTACGGTCCTCACCCTACGGGTTAGACACCAAACTTGACGAGTGAGGGGTCCCGTCCAGAGACGGGCACCTTAGAGGGAAAAAGAGACTCCTATGAGAACCACCGTTCGAGGGTCGGACTAGTGAAAAGAAAAGGAGGACTAATGCACACCTAGAAAGAATGTCGGAACCGACATGTCCTCAGAAAAACGGTCAAAAGTCGCTCTTAGTAAGGTGTGCATCTACACCTTATTAGATGTACCCGCTTCCATTCAAGGTGTAGGAGGATGACACGGTGAAACTAGTTAGAACTCAGAAATTTATGAGAATTTCTACGATAAGGTCACTAGAGACTTTGTCGGTATTAAAGACTACTCTTTTGGTGTCACTACGTTTGACAACAAGATGACATACATTACACAACAAAAAAAAGACCGACGAAAGTACTAAAAGAGAATATAAACCAAATATCGTCAGACAGATGTTTATTTATCCACTTCGAAATAAGTATAATGAGGGTAAGTGCCAAGTGTCTCGAGTGACTTAGACATGTATGTACAGAAAGCGGTTTAAACCCTCTAAAAGTTTAGTAATAAAGATTTTATAAACAAGACGGCGTAAGGAAGAGAGAGGAAAGGTCTTAAGGGTAATGTACATATAATATATAAAACCGAAAGGAGGTTCAGAGACTACGTAAAAACTAATTTTTAGAAAAAAGGAGAGAAGGAGTCTAATCTATTAGAGACAACTATATGAAAGTTTAAGTGACTCAATAAAGAGAAAGTAAAGGTAAAACGTTGATTTCGGTGTCTCTCTTAAAAATTTTTAAATTCTATAATATTAAAAATCAAGATCTTAAAAGTGAGCCGAAAACTTTTTATAAAAGATAAAGAGACGATTCTAAAGGATAGAAAAGTGAGTAAAGTTAACCGAAAAAGAAAATGGATGACTCGTGTCAACATTCTCAACGAACATTCAAGAAAATATCGTTAAGGTTGGTTATCTAGTAGAGTACTAACCGAAGATAAATAATGGAAAAAGGAAAGATCTATGAAGTATCTAATTTTTTGAAGTCTATTATGAGATCTGTAATATTTATAGAATAAGACCTCTGAGACTCAAAACAATATAAACGTTTTATTACAACAAAATTGTCTGTTGAGTAAAATAAGCTAAGTTCGACTTTTGGGATGGAGAGGACACAAGTCGTCGTTGAGTCATGTTCAGAAAGTCGGAATCGAACTTAAGGTACGTATACACCAAGTCGTAAGTCGACCCGTCTCAGTTTTGTCTTTTACACCTCGAAGGAAAGAGACAATGAGAAGAAAGACTCTAAAGGAGGGAGTTCAAGAACGCCGACACCGACTGGGTTTGAGACATGAAGTCACAAAGTCGGGTCTTACGGACTCAAAAACAGTCAAATCTACGGGACGTGGTACTAAACTGACGTCGGACGGGATTCCGATTACGGAATTTTCGTCCTTTGAGTACGCCACGACTACGGAACAAAGTTCAAAGTTAAGAAGGGATTTTAAACGGTTGTAAAACAAGTGAAAGGTCTTGGAAGTCCTCCAACAACGAATATAAAACAAGTCTCAAATGTCAACAATAGACATCTCACCAGTCAGACAATTCTGGAGTGAGACGGTATGGTCTCAGACTTGAGAAGGTGTGATGATAAAAAAAATTTCTCATTATAAACTTAAAGTTCTGTCCAAATCTAAAAGTCCTTTCAACGTTTCTATCATGTCTCTTAGGGATATATGGAGAGTGGGTCAAAAACAAAGAAGATTACAATAGGAGAGTGTAATAGTACCGTGTAGGTAGTTTGATCCTTTGGTTATAACCACGTAATGGTAATTGATGTGATGACTGAAGTCTAAAGTGGTCACAAAGGTAATTACAGGAAAAGGATAAAAGATAACATCATATGGTGTATCGTCTAAGTCTATAGTACAGAGGAATCACTGGAAATGACACGGAAAAGTACAAAACAAAAAACTAAAAAAAAAACTAACACTGTTAAAACTCCGAATGACCAGTCCATTGAGATATCTTGTAAGGAGTGAAACCCGAATAGACTGTAAAAAGAACACTAATCTGACCCCGATACCCATAACCTCTGTTTATGGTGTCTTCGAGGAGTTATGTGATTGTTTCGTATCTACTACAGGTGTGCTGTAGTGATCCCTACGATTGAATCAGTAAGTCAATTTCATGATATGAAAAACTCCTTGATAAAATATTTAATAAGTTATAAAAGGGAAGAGGAATTTTTTCAAAATACCTTTGAGGAGCAAATTTCTTTTCTGTATTACATCAGAGTGGGAAGTGAACTTTAGGGAAGGAAAGTCGACATTTGTGGTCCCTCTAATTTGTTATACTTTACTGTTATAAATCTCTTCGAACAGTACCTTTTCTTCTGTGTTCCTCTTACTATGTTTACATACAAAGAAGATTTATTTAAGAATTTTAGGACACCATCCAGTTATCACGTATTATCTTAAATTACCGTACGGAAAGGAAATAATCTTCTAATTGTCAAAGTTTTTTTATCAATAAACCAAAATTTTACTACGGACTCCTTAACCTACCATTACTCCTTCTTCTTTCTTTTTACACATGAACTTTATTTTTGGTCGAGAAAATCCACATTTTGTTTATGACTTGTACGGTAACAAGTTATAGTATTCAGACTCAAAAACATACGAGTGAGATTTGTGTTTTCACAGTTAAATCGGACAAGTCTATTTTCGTGTTTCTAAGAGAGAAGTACGTAAGAGGTTGAGGTAGGGTCGGTTCCTTATTCAGAATCCTTTGTCTGAAAGTAAGGAACTTAAGTATTTAGACCAAAACTAACAGTGTGGAGACATCTATGGTTCAATCTTGTACTACACGTCAATCCTTGGTGTAATAAAGTAATGTAATTTAAATAAAGATATTAATACTTGATAAAAATTTCTTTTAGACCCTCATATTTAACCAATAAGTTCGAATTAACCTCACAAAATATCTTAAACAAAGTCATTTTGTAGACAAAGTCACCAAATTTTTCGATTGAACTTTTGAGTTATATATTTTGTCACGGATTCGTACTCCCTTCCCTTATGACCTCTCCCTCCAGGATCTTGAGACTAATGAGTAGGAGAAGGTACCACAATCTCCACAAATTCGTCGGGGAAATTTTTCAGTGTCGAGTTTGGTTCCATTTACGAAAGTTCTCAAGAGTTATAAATGGTAATGGAAAGTGTAGAAAATTATTTTGTGAGAAACCCTCTTTGTACTTCGTAGGTCCACAGAAATAACTCCCACACGGTTTTGTACTTAATAACCGAAATCTTATGTTTACTTGAAGAGATATTTTATCTAGTTAGTCTTATTTTATGAAAAGAAATTTTTTAATCCCCTTGTTTTGACTTAATAGAAAAAAAGGAGAGGTAAGATCTTTAATGTATCGACAGACATAAAGTGTCATCGTTTGAGTACACTTATTATATTCTGTTCGATACCAAGAGTGGACTTTCACCGGTGTTTCAAGTGACACCCGGTCGGGTTCTGTTTCCTAAAGTACCGTAACCACAACGGAAGAGGGTGAAGTAGGTGTGTCGAACGACAGGTGTACAGTGAATTAAAATAAAATAAAAAATAGAATTTCAATAACAATATAGATCTTTCTCTTTTTGGTCTATCCTAAAGAACAATAAAACAAAGAATTTAAAATACTCTTGAAGGTATGTGCACTATTCTGCTGTCAAAATGATTGGTATCCGTTTCTTACAGAATAAGTAACAAAAATGGAAGTCACTTAACATTGTACAAGCCAATGGAATCGGATTTTTCCGGAAACTTTGTATACTGTATAACCAGGACTACGAACGTAAATACCATCGTTTATCGGTATTTGACCGTTAAAATAAAAGATATACAACTCGTAACGTAAAGCTAATTTTTAGGTTAAAATTTGAATAACGACAATATTTTTCAATTAAGTAAATAATGAATATTGAACAAATAAAGGTTTTTATATATTTACAGACCCATCTCTAATTTGTATTAAATAGTTTTATAAATATTTTAAAGGTGGAACATATGTGATTTCTATATTGGTCCTTAATCTCTTTAAATATTACGTAAAGGTTGACTCATCGACATACTGAAAGATCAGAAATGTTCGTTTCTAATAAAATTTAAAGGAATTTTTTTAAAAAAAAGAATGGTGGAGGGAATATAACACCGATTTTGACTTTTTTTGATATCGGATTTTTATCTGGAATTTGATTTGACCTTTTTTTCTCCGGTCCTTCATTATAAATTTCATCTCAACTATATTAACTATAAATAGAGACCTATGGGTCTTTCACTAGATGAAAATTCAACCGTTACTTTGACGAAAAACTTAAAGATAGATTAGGAGGAATGTTGGGACCATAACTTTGGTAGTAAGAGAACTGGATGAAATGTCTAAATTACGAATATTACCTGGACTCTGAATTTGTCAATCTTCCGTGACCAATTTCTATTTCTCTTACGGGATCCTTTGGAGTCATGAAAGATAGTAAGTCTTGGTAAATGTCTTTGTGATTTTCGATTTTACTTTTAGTTTCTATGAAGTATAAGGATTTTGAGGAGTACCTTATAAATTTCGATTTTAAGAAGTCATCTTAAATATTTTACTTTGTCCTAAAAAATCCTCGGAAATGTACTTACTATTAGATCTAAGTTTCGGATTAGATATAAAGGACATTCCGTTTGTCACATTTATATTATCTTTTCACGGAACACCGTATTACTGAAGTAAGAAATAAAGTTATAAAAGGTAGGATAAAGATATTTAGTAATCTAAAAAAATTTCATTTTAGAATGAAAAAGAGAATTTTTAGAATGAAGAACTACCGTCGATAAATTCCATTATATTTTAACTTTGATACTTAGAAAACCCTCCTTGTCACACAAAAACATAGACGGAAATATGTATATAAAAAAAAAAAAATTACGTCCGGAGAGTATAATCTTTGTAGTCTATGGTACACCCTTGAACATATAGATAAGTAGACCTTTTTTCAGTAAGGTTATTACGGAAGGGATCTAGTTATTTGACAGTTCTGACAGATGAAGGAATATAATTATGTTTTTTTGTTCCTCGATAGATTTTCACTTTTGTGAAAGTAAGATTACCAGTTATGAATAACTCTTGAATAGTCAAGAGTTATTCATAATGGTCATTAAAATGGTCATTGACATTGAGTTATTGAAATGGTCATTAACAATTGTACAATGTGTATAATCAAATTAGGAGTTTGTCAAAATATCTGTTCTTTTACAACAGTGTCCCTCTGATTCATTAAACGATTTTCAGGTTGTCTAATTGATCGTCTCGATCTTAGACTTGGACTCGTCCCAACTGAGAACTCGAAAGAATACGAGTATTGGTAATACATAGATATTTTTCAGGACGCCTGTACCGGTAAGAATTTTTCGTGGACCTCCCCTGACACAGAGGTACTTCAAAAGAAGTCGAAATAATAGAATTTGGAAGTCAAGTCAAATCAACGAGTCAGGACAAATTGAGACGTTGGGGTACCTGATGTCGTTCGGTCCGAAGAGACAGATAGTGGTTGATGGTCTCGAATGAGTTTGAGTACGAGTAGTTCAACCACTACGGTGGGTTGGTAAAGTAGGAGATAGTAGGGGAAGAGGAGGGTGGAAGTTAGGAAGGGTCGTAGTCCCAGAAAAGGTGACTCAGTCAAGAAACGTACCCCCCCGGTTTCATAACCCCAAAGTCGAAGTCGTAGTCAGGAAGGTTACTTATAAGTCCTGACCAAAGGAAATCCAATCTGACCAACGTAGAGGAACGACAGGTTCCCTGAGAGTTCTGAGAAGAAGTTGTGGTGTCAAGTTTTCGTAGTTAAGAAAACGCGAGTCGAAAGAAATCTCAGGTTAAGAGTGTAGGTATGTACTGATGATCTTTTAGGTATCGAAACTGATCTACCTGAAAACAACTTCATTACAGAGACTAAATATTGTCCGACAGATCCAACCAGTATCAAAAAGAAGGTTTCTCGTTTGTAGAAAATTAAAGTACCGATATCAGTGGTAGACGTCACTAAAACCTCGGGGAGTTTTATTTCAGAGAGTGACAAAGGTGACAAAGGGGTAGATAAACGGTACTTCACTGACTTGGTCAACGGTACTAGACTCAAAAGACTTACAACTCGAAATGCGGTTGAAAAAGTGAGAGGAGAAATTGAAAATAGTTCTCCGAGAAATCAAGAAGTGAAAGACGGTATTCCCACCATAGTAGACGTATAGACTCCAATAACTATAAAGAGGGCCGTTAAAACTAAGGTCGAACACTAAGTAGGTCGGGTCGTAAAACATACTACATGCGACGTATATGCAATTTATTCGTGTCTCTGTTGTACGTCGGAACTGCATGAGGAAAGGGTTAAAACTTGGTCACACAACAAGGTACAGGTCAAGATTGACAACGAAGAACTGGACGTATGTCTAAAGAGTCCTCCGTCCATTCCACCAGACCGTAAGGGTACTGAAATTCTTAAAAAGTCAAACAACACTAGGTGTGTCAGTTTCCGAAACTGTATCAGTTATTTCGTCTTCATCTACATCTACAAAAAGACCTTGAGAGAACGAAAAAGCTACTAGGTTGACTACAACTGTTAAACTAGAGACTAAGGGAACGGAAAAGATTTAGGTCGAACTTGTAGACCTTCAAGTACCAAGTGTATGACAACTTCGGACCGAACCTCTTAAAACTCGTAATGAAACAATCATACACTCTAATCACGTTAACACACCATGAAACTTGTAAGAAACCGTAACGGAAAGAAACCCTAACCTTACTTCTAACTGAAAAAAGGTTAGGACACCGGTGACGACTCAAAAGGTTTAAACGACCGTACAACTCACGTCGTGAAAGTGTCGTAGTAGAGAATCCTAAACTTTATCGAGTTGGTCTTAAGGTAGTGGAGGTGATTGAAACAAGTATCACTACGAAGGATTCCGGGTGAACTGAAGAGTAAGATCCTACAGACCGAGATCTACGTACTAGTGTGGTAGTACCAATAGACCCAGTACTTCTAGAAAAAACATATCAAGAAGACATATAAGAACAGTGAGAAGAATTATAGAAGACGAAGATAATCCAGGTATGTTAAAGACAGGAAATAACAAGGGTAGAAATGTACTTTACAAGGGACCCATAAAGATTAAAAGAACTTCTATAGAGATCAGAAAGGGTAAGATAACAAAAGGAGATAAAGAAACGTAACTAATGACTCCTTCCGAAAGAATAGAGAGGAACGATAAGAAACCTTGAGACGTAAGTTTACCCATATAGAAAGGAAAAGAGGAAACGGAAATCAAAGAGAAGAAAAGAGTCAATAAATATTCCGGAGGAGTCTGTTGGCAAAACAGAAAACGTAAAGAAAAAGAACCCCTATCAGAACTAGTGACGGAGGACATGTTACGGTACTTGGAAACAGGTATTAAGAAGTCCTTCAGATAGTGTAGATTAGGGAACTAAGATAAACAGTGAATGTGACATATTAGCATTCCTTAACCTAAATCCAGTTTAGGGAATCTTCTTTACCTCATCGGTGTATCAGTTGTTCTCTCAGGTTTTACGTCATAAACCTACGTTAGAGGTTATACTGTCTTACTAGAGTCAAGCAAAGGTACCGTTTGGTAAGTCATAGTGTCATTAGGTTCAGATACAGAGCTGGTCATTACGACTTCTTCGACTTCAACTTTCAAAAATACTTCTAGATGTTCTTGAAGATCTTGATTGTGGGGTTTTGCTACAGGAAAAATAATCCTGACCTTACGTTTCCATCCTTCAGTTCTCTATGGACCTCATTGTCCGTTTAAACCAAAACCTCATGTTTTACTTCGTCCCGTCTCCGATTCTCTTAAAACGGTTCTCTTGTGTGACCAGTATCGTTTATTAAAGAAGGTTGTTGTGTTCTCTGTTGAGATGTGTACCTGTATTGGTCTACCAATTATGGACATAGTCTAACTGATATCAGAAACGTCGGTTTCTACCTCTTCGAGATATGTCAATCGTTTTTGTTCTGACCCTCGACTGACACCGAGTCTAGTACTTGATGAATAACGGTTTAAGTCTGAATTTAACTTCTTTCATCCCTTTTGGTGATCTGGTAAGTCCATACTGGATTTAGAATTTGGAATGAGAAGATTTAGAGGAATGGATGTTCCGAAAGACTACCCTGAGTAAAAAAAATACCTGAACCCCCTGTTTAGAGTACTTGTAAATACAGGTATTTCGATCTTCATGATCGAATTTTTATAAATTTTGATCGTAAAGTTAAATATAATTCTACTTCTCGGAATCCCAGTGTCACACAAAGAAGTCTAAAAAGTGAAATTAAAAATTATCATAATCTAATAAGGTTATCTTTAAATTTTCATACTTAAGATCTAAAGTGAGGTAAGGTTCTACCTCTACAAGATAATTTATGTAAAAACCCATCTCTTGTATAATATAAGGTACTCACAGACTACCATTAGGAAAATCATTACTTAATTATTAACCTTGAAAAAAGAGGCGTAGAAAAACTGGATGTGTCTTAAGTAGTAATGAAGGTATAAAGAAAGTCCTTTATCTTATACTCTTATCAATACCAAATTCTCTCATACTTGATTGATAGAGGTAAAGGAACACATACGAGTCAGCACGGACTGAATAACACTGGGGTACCTGACATTGGGTAGTCTGAAGAAACAGGTACCTGAAGGACTCCGTTCTTATGACCTCACTCAACGGTAAAGGAAGACGTCCCCTAGAAGGGTTAAGTCCCTAGTTTGTGCACAGAAAACACAGAGGACGTAACCTTCCACCTAAGAAATAGTAACACGGTGGACTCTTCGGGAAAATAAAGGAAAAAACATATAGGTTTATCCACGAGATTCCGATAATTGTGTCCCCTATATAGTCGAAGAAAGATTTGTGTCACTACGAGTTTGTAACAAAATTTTTTACATTTCTGTGTTAAGATATCCTTTTATTTAAAATTAAATGGAAAGATTACTTATAGTTTTCACCAGGAATTCCAGTGTAGATCGAAATTATAATTATGAACAAATTAAGTTATACCTTTTCTTACTGTTATTTGAGTTTTTGTTAAAATCCGTTTGTGACAGTTGTAAGATGTACTTTACCTCATTTATTTTATGGAATCGGTTTCTTTCTGAAAATTTTGTAAGACATAATAACATGAGTTATTTTAGGTGAATAAAACTGATTTATTTATACACCGTCAACCGGTTGATAAATAGGGGGGACTCAAATAAAGATGTCATAGTTGAATTCCTGACTTTCGTCAAAGGTTTACCTCGGACTTCTACTCGACTCCGTTATGACTTGTATTCCATCAATCAGACCAGTGATTCATATAATTCATGATTTATTGAGTCAATAAATGTTGACTCATTATTTTCACTATCCCTCCTGTATCCAAATCCCATAGTCCCCTGATAAAGAACCAGCGATAAAGTCTTTCTTATTTACTAGAGAATAATTCTTCCTAGACAGTCATATAATTTTACAAACTATGTGTATATATATATACATATATAGTCGTTAAAGGACTTGTTGACACCATTTTCAAAACGTTCTACCGTCTAAAATAAACAACAAATTAACGACTCAGTTCAGGTGAAGAAACGTTGGGGTACCTGACGTCGTGTGGTCCCAAGAAATAGGAGGAGACAGAGGATCTCAAACGAATTTAAATACGGGTAACTCAGTCACTAGGATATGACTACAGTCATGAGTTGTCATTACTAATAGAGGAGTTTATATGCAAAAGAGATACAGTTCCTCTCTCAAGTACGGGAGTGTTTTAATTAAATCTGGTGAGTATGAGAAGTTATAGGGGTTGATATCTATCATGAATTTTTAAGTTGTTAGGGTGAAGACATATAAATAGTTTCTTGACTTTAGTCCTAGATCTTCTCTATGATCGTGAAAGTGCAAGTTAATTCGTGATAAATGTTATCCGTTCTACACCTTATCATAACACATTTACACATTTACCGATACCAAAAAGGTCACCAGTACATACCTACACTCTCAACCTGGTATTTCTTTCGACTCGCGACTTCTTGACTACGAAAACTTGACACCACAACCTCTTCTGAGAACTCTCAGGAACCTGACGTTCTCTAGGTTAATCAGGTAAGACTTCCTCTAGTCGGGACCCTAAAGAAACCTTCCTTACTACGATTTCGACTTTGAGGTCATGAAACCGGTGGAGTACGCTTCTCAACTGAGTAACCTTTTCTGAGACTACGACCCTCCCTAACCCCCGTCCTCCTCTTCCCCTACTGGTTCCTACTATACCGACCTACCGTAGTGACTGAGCTACCTACACTCAAACTCACTTGAGGCCCTCAACCACTACCTGTCCCTCCAGACCGTATGACGTTAAGTACCCCAGCATTCCTCAGCCTGTGCTGACTCGCTGACTTGACTTGACTTGACTTGACGTAGGGACCTTATTTAGGGTGAACTAGTGTTACATTCTAGAAAAGAAACATGACAAATTAAGTCAAAGGATTATAAAACAATTCCTAAAGACGTACATATAAGTAGTTCCTATAACCGGACATTAAAAGAAAAGAGAAAAAATCACAGAGTCAGATCAAATCATAGTTCCATTACCACCGGAACCTCTTACTCAAACCCTCTGACTCCTGCTTTCCTTAATCGAGAATAAATATACAAACCACCTTAAAGGGACACTTCAGTAGACCAGGACCTGACAACAAACGATCATCTAAAAAATTTCAATGTTTAGGTTAAAGTCATGATCATTAGTTAGACAAGTTTGACAGACAAAAGAGAACTATGTCACAATCGTCCAACATACAAAAAGTTGTAAACGTATAAAAAAGATACAACAGATTAAACAACCGTATGTTGATAAGTGTCTTAAGAAAAAAAAAAAAAACAATAGAGACACCATAACTAACAATAAAGAGGAGAAAGTAAAGAAAAAACACAGGACAGGGAAAAGAAGAACTACTCAGATCGATTATCAAATAGTTAAAATAGAAAAGTTTTTTGACCGATAAAGTGACCAGAGAAACGCTGGGGTACTTAACGTCGTACGGTCCGGAGGGACAGGTAGTGGTTGAGAGCCTCAAGTGAGTCTGAGTGTAGGTAGCTCAGCCACTACAGTAGGTCGGTAGAGTAGGAGACAACAGGGGAAGAGGAGGACGGAGGTTAGGGAGGGTCGTAGTCTCAGAAAGGGTTACTCAGTTGAGAAACGTACTCCACCGGTTTCATAACCTCAAAGTCGAAACCGCAGTAAGTAAAGTTTCTTGTGGGTCCTGACTAGAACTCTTACCTAACCAACCTAGAGGAACGTCAGGTTCCCTGAGAGTTCTCAGAATAGGTTGTGGTGTCAACTTTTCGTAGTTAAGAAGCCACGAGTCGAAAGAAGTGTCAGGTTGAGAGTGTAGATATGTACTGATGACCTTTTTGGTATCGGAACTGATCTACCTGGAAACAACCGTTTCATTACAGAGACGAAAAGTTATACGATAGATCCAACCAGTATTGAGGAAAGTTCCTCATTCGCAGAAAATTAAAGTACCGACGTTAGTGGTAGACGTCACTAAAACCTCGGGTTTTGTCCAATCCGACAAATAAACTCTAAAATGAACAAAGGACTCCTTCATACATAACTACAATCGAGGGGTATCTTGAGACACACAATCAGTGAGTCAGTACAGGTTGAGAAACGTTGGGGTGCCTGACACCGGGCGGTCCGAAGAGACAGGTACCCTAAGAGGTTCGTTCTTATGGCCTCACCTAACGATAAGGAAAGAGGTCTCCTTGAAGGGTTTGGTCCCTAGTTTAGGACCTGAGGACGTAACGTCCGTCCAAGAAATGGTAAACTCGATGTCCCTTCAATGTATGTTGACGAGACGACGTATAGTATTTAAGTCTTCGTAATAAAGGTAAAAATAAACAGAGTTCTATGAAAGACTAAAGAAGTAGTCGGGTAACCAAAAGACATCGTGTGACAAATGAGAGGTACATAGACACTAAAAGGGTAAAAAGAAAAACATTAACTAAAGTTCAAAGTATGTCAACACTAACCTTCTATCAACTATATTGAAGAGAGGACAATTTTAGACAACTGTGAACATAAAACCGGATCTTACACTCTTCCAAAATGCACATGTAGTTTTCTTACACATAAAACGACCACAAAACTAACCTCACACGATAACAAGTCAGCGAGTCAGGACTGAGAAACGTTGGAGTGCCTGACGTCGTGCGGTCCGGAGGGACAAGTAGTGGTAGAGGACCTTGAACGAGTTTGAGTACAGGTAACTCAACCACTACGGTAGGTTGGTAGAGTAGGAGACAACAAGGGAAGAGGAAGACGGAAGTTAGAAAGAGTCGTAGTCCCAGAAAAGATTACTCAACCGAAAAACGTAATTCACCGGTTTCATAACCGTGAAGTCGAAATCGTAGTCAGGAAGGTTACCAAACTAGAGGAATGTCAGGTTCCCTGAGAGTTCTCAGAAGAGGTTGTGGTGTCAAGTTTTCGTAGTTACGAAGCCGTGAGTTGGAAGAAATACCAGGTTAAGAGTGTAGGTGTGTACTGACGACCTTTTTGGTACCGAAACTGACATACCTGGAAACAACCGTTTCCTTACAGAGTTAAAAATCGTACGATAGATCCAAACAGTATCGAAAAAAAGGTTCCTCATTCGTAGAAAATTAAAGTACCGACGTCAGTGGTAGACGTCCCTAAAAACTCACACGATATCGATAGATAATTCGGGTGGACCATATAATATGGTAAATTCTGGTGACAACAGAATTATTAAAACAGACTTACTAGATAGGAAACTCCATTCACCGCACAATTATAGAGGCTGATAATGACATCATAACAGTCAAAGAGGGAATACAGAAAATTATCAACGGACTATATAAATCCACGAGGACATAACCCAGGTACATACAGTTAGTCATATTATAGAAGAAGAACATAACTAGGGAAATAATATTTTATTACGGACAGAAACAGAAAACAATTTATCGAAACAAAATTTCAGATCAAATAGATATACTGATGACGATGAGATCGAAAGAAAAAAAAGGGTAAACGTACTTTATAGAGAAAGATAGGGGAGTGAAAGTCCGACAAACACAGTAATCGAGACTTCACTCAGAGTACATCCAAGTATATCTACCTAGAACCTAAAAATTGGGGTAGTCAGTCAGATGAAAAGACTACATAAAAAAGGTTAGTGTAAATTGCGGTAATAACTATCCGTCCATGAGAATGACGGAAAAACAATGAACAAAAGACCAACAAAACATCAAACGATAAGGAAAAAAAGAAGACAAACGATAAAAAGAACACCACACTACTGAAAGAAGTCACCTTACAAACATAATGAAAAAAACAAAAATCACAAACAAATAGATAACATCCACAAACCAAACACTAATGGTACCCCGAGTATATGACGGAACATGGATGAATAAAATAAAAAAATTAAATAGAATTAACCTCCGATTAATGAAATGTTATAACATAACCAAAACGGTATAAAACTGTACTTAGGCGGTGCCCACATGTGCACAAGGGGTAGGAGTTGGGGGGAGGGTGGAGGGAGGGATATGGTAGGGAGACCCAATAGCGTCACGTGGTCGGGGTTCATAGGACATAGTACGTAGTTTGGACCTGACCGTTAAGCAAAGTGGATACTATAATATGTACAAAGTTACGGTAAGAGGGTTTAGTAGGGTGGGAGAAGGAGAGGGAGTCTCAGGTTTTCTGACAAGATATGTAGACACAGAGAAAACGACAGAGTGTATGTCCCAATAGAAATGGTATAAAGATTTAAGGTATATATACATAATCATATGACATAACCACAAAAAGAAAGACCGAATGAAGTGAGACATATTATCCAAGGTCAAAGTAGGTGGAGTAATCTTGTCTAAGTCTACATAAGAAAAATTACCGATTGTGAGGTAACACATATACATGGTGTCGAAAGAATAGGTAAGTAGACGACTACCTGTAGATCCAACGAAGGTACACGACCGATAATATTTGTCACGACGCTACTTGTGACCCAATGTGCACAGAGAAAGTCAAGACTAAAGGAGTCACATATACGGGTCGTCACCCTAACGACACTGCATACCGTCAAGATAAAGGTCAAAAAATTCCTTAGAGGTTTACCAAGAGGTATCACCGACATGATGAAAGGTAAGGGTGATTGTCACATTCTCCCAAGGGAAAAGAGGTGTGGGAGAGGTCGTAAATAACGAACACCTGAAAACCTATCGTCGGTAAGACTGACCGCACTTTACCATGGAGTGACACCGAAGCTAAACGTAAAGAGACTATTACTCACTACAACTCGTAGAAAGGTACACACACAATCGGTAGACATACAAAAGAAACCTCTTTACAGACAAATGAAGAAACCGGGTAAAAAACTAACCCAACAAATAAAAAGACCTTAACTCCACGTATTCAACGAACATATAAAAACTCTAAGAAACAGTCGACGAAGCAAACGATAATAAAAGAGGGTAAGACTTCCGACAGAAAAGTGGAACGAATATCAAAGGAAACAACACGTCTTCGAAAATTAAAATTAATCCAGGGTAAACAAATAAAAACGAAAATAAAGGTCATTAGACCCTCCACCCAGAATCTCCTAGGACGACACTACATACAGTCTCTCACAAAACGGATACAAGAGGAAATCCTCAAAATATCAAAGACCAGAATGTAAATCTAGAAAATCTAAAACTCAAATAAAAACACATACCACAATCTTTCACAAGATCAAAGTAAGAAAATGTTCCCCAACTGGTCAAAAGGGTCGTAGTGAACAATTTTCTCTAACAAAAAAGAGGCAACATATAAGAACGGAGGAAACAGTTTCTATTCCACAGGTATCTACACACCTAAATAAAGACCCGAAAAATAAAACAAGGTAACTAGACATAAAGACAGAAACACGGTCATGGTATGACAGAACTACTGACACCGAAACATCATTTCGGACTTCAGTCCGTCCAACTAAGGAGGTCAAGGTAAGAAGAAAAAGTTCTAACCAAACCGATAAGTTCCAAAAAACATAAAGGTATGTTGAACACTTTAATAAACAAGATCAAGGGGTTTTTGATGGCAACAATCGAAATATCCCTAACGTAACTTAGATATCTAACGAAACCCATCATATGAGTAAAAGTGATATAACTAAGAAGGCTTGGTACTTGTGTCATATAAAGAGATAGATAATCACAGGAGAAACTAAAGAAAGTGGTCACAAAATATCAAAAGATATATATCCAGAAAACAAAGAAATCCATCTATATAAGGATTCATAAAATAAGAAAAACAACGTTACCACTTACCTTAACAAAGGAATTAAAGAAAGATAAAAGAGTGATAATCACATGTCCTTACGTTCCCTAAAGACGCACAATTATAATATAGGACGTTGAATGATATAAGTAACTAATCGAGATCATTAAAAGACTACCTCAGAAATCCCAAAAGGTACATCTCTTAGTACAGTAGACGTTTGTCACTCTCAAAATGAAGAAGAAAAGGTTAAACCTAAGGAAAAGAAAAAGACGAGACTAACGACACCGGTTTTGAAGGTTTTGATACAACTTATCAGCACCACTCAACCGTGGGAACAGAAAAAGGACTGAAATCCCCTTTACGAAAGTTAAAAAGTGATAACTCCTATTACAAACGACAACTAAACAGTATATATCCAAAATAATACAACTCCATACAAGGTAGATAAGGACGAAAGACCTCTCAAAAATAGTATTTACCTACAACTTAAAACAGTTTCCGGAAGAGACGTAGATAACTCTATTAGTATATCGAAAGTAAAAAGTTAAACGATTACATCATATAATGTAAACTAACTAAACGCCTATAACTTCTTAGGAACGTAGGGACCCTATTTCGGGTAAATCAGTACTACATACTAGAAAAATTACACAACAACCTAAGACTAACGATCTTAAAACAATTCCTAAAAAGGTAGATACAAGTAGTCACTATAACCGGACATCAAAAGAAAAAAACACCGTAGAAACAGTCCAAAACCATAATTCCACTACCATCGGAGTATCTTACTCAAACCCTCAAATGGAAGGAGACGTTAAAAGACCTTCTCAAACTCATCCTATCCACAATCGAGAAGAGATTTAAAAACCATTTTAAGTCGACACTTCGGTAGACCTGGACCCGAAAACAAACGACCTTCTAAGGACTAATGTCAAAGTTAAAGGTACGAACACTACCCAGACAATTCTAAAAGATAAAGAAGGACCAAGTCAAAACCTTTCAACATGAAAAGATTCTTAAACAGGTAAAGAAGGTTCAACAGATAAAATAACCGTATATTAACGGCTATCGTCAGAGAATACTAGGAAACATAAAGACACAACAGACAACTCTAGAGAGGTAAAAGTAAAGATTAAAATAATTAAACTAAAAGAGGGAAACAAAGAACTACTCAGACCGATTACCAAACAGGTAAAATAAATAGGAGAGTTTCTTGGTCGAAAACCGAAACAACTAAAAACGATACCAGAGAAAACAAAGAAAACGTAAATAAAGACGGGATTAAAAATTCTAAAGAAAGGAAGATGATTG
>SJYO01033645.1:45103263-45223343 GCA_006410555.1 Capra ibex | reverse complement strand
CTGTCGGTAAAACGAAAAGACGTAAAGAAAAGGTACCCGTACCAGAACTAGGGACAGAGGACATGTTACAGTGCTTGGAGTAAGGTATCAAATAGTCCGTGAGATAGATAGTCTAGATCCGGGAATTTAGATAAAGAGTGAAGGTAACCTCTTCCTTTACCGTTGGGTGAGGTCACAAGAACGGACCTCTTAGGGTCCCTACCCGACGGCAGATACCCCACCGTGTCCCAGCCTGTGCTGACTTCGCTGAATCGTCGTCGTCGTCGTCGTAAAGTATAATTACCTTTGAATATATATGAGAAAACACATTCTATAAAAAAATGAGTCGTAAAAGACAATGTAAATAATCGTTAAGTAAGGAAATATAACTACTTATCATAAGGTGACATATTTATATACAAACGAATAAATAAGAGGATAGCTACCTATCGACCCGAGAAAAGTCAAAATTCGATAATACTTATTTTGCAGATAATTTGAAGATGATCAGAAAAAAATTATTGGGTATAAATGTAAAAAGAACCTATTTCTCGAGTGTCACCTTAACAACCCAGTGATAAAAATCCCCCCCCCTTTGGGGGCTTTGATGGTCATTCAAAAGGTTTTACCAACGTAATTAAATATAAAAGTTGTTATAAGGTCTTATTAAGGTCAATGAAGTGTTGGTACAGTTGTAAACATTTGTAAGATATAAAACCGGTAAGATCACCTATATATCGTATAGTGTAATTCTAAAATTAAACGTGAGGACTTCTGATTATTAAAACTTATGGGTACAAGAATGACCAATAAATGTATATAATTAAACACTTAACGAGGTATAATATAAATAAATAATAACTCTTAGTCCTTAAAAAGTATATAGGACCTAGATAGAGGACCTATATGTATATTTATATATATATATATATATGTGTGTATATATATATCTGTGTATGTATGTGTGTGTGTATATACGTATATATTTATATATAGAAAACAGTTTAAAACGTTCACAAAAGAAGATCAGATACTAAACGGACATATATATATATAAATTAAATAACCTCATATCAACTAAATGTTACAACACGATTAAAGTCTACATATCGTTTTTCTTAGTCAATGTATATGTGTATAGGTGAGAAAATATCTAAGAAAGAGTATATTTGGTAATGTCTCCTAACTTATCTTAAAGGGCCTGATGAGTCATATGACTCATGAATAGTCAATAGATAAAATATAAATCATCATATACAGTTCAGGTTAGAGGGTTAAATAGGGAGAGGGATGAAAAAGAACAAGTGAATGTAGACCTTGAGATAAAGACAAAACATCTATTGAGGCAAAGACAAAAATTGTAAGGTGTATATTCACTATAGTGTATAGACAGGAACTAAATACAGTGAGTCATACTGCGAGAGATCCAGGAAGGTACAACGACGTTTACCGTAATAAAGTAAGGAAGATACCAACTCATTATGAGGTAACATGTGTACAGGGTGTAGAAGAAATGGGTAAGGAGACAACTACCTGTAAATCAGACGAAGACACAGGACCGACAACATTTATCACGAAGTCACTTGTGACCCCACGTACATAGACAAACTTAGTACCAAAAGAGATCTATCTACGGGTCCTCACCCTAACGACCTAGTGAACCGTTGAGACGGAAATGAAAAATTTCTTTGGAAGTATGACAAGAGGTGTCACCGACATGATTAAATGTAAGGGTGGTTACCAAATCCTCTCAGTGGGAAAAGAGGTATGGAAACGGTCGTAAATAACGGCCATCTAAAAAACTCTACCAGTAAGACTAACCACTCTCCATTATGGAGTAACATCGACATTAAACGTAAATAGATTACTTTTTCACTACGACTCGGTAAGAAAAGTACACAAACGACTGGTAGACATACATAAGAAACCTCTTTACAGATAAGTCTAAAAGACGGGTAAAAGACTACCCCAATAAACAAAAAATATAACTCAAAGTATTTCATAAACACATAAAACCTCCAATCAAAAAAGTGAACGTTAATAAAGGAGGGTAAAACTCCCGACAGAAAAGTAAAACAAATACCAAAGGAAGTGACACTTTTTCGAAAGTTCAGGATGAACAAATAAAAACAAAAATAAAATAAATGAGATCCCCCACCTGACTTTTTCTAGAACGACACTAGATACAGTTTTTCACAAGACGGATTCAAAAGGAAGATTCTCAAAATATCACAGACCGGATAGTAAATACAGAAATTAGGTGACACTCAAATAAAAACACATACCACAATCCCTTACAAGATTAAAGTAAGAAAAATATACATCGACAGGTCAAAAGGGTCGTGGTGCAGAACTTCTTTGACAGAAACAGGTAACGTATAAGAACGGAGAAAACAATATCTAATTCACCGGTATTCACACACCTAAATAAATGGAGACCTGAAAGATGGGACAAGGTGACTAAATATAAAAAAAAGACGGTCATGGTATGACAGAACTACTGACATCGAAACATCATGTCAGATTTCAGTCTTTCCAACTAAGGAAGTCGAGGTAAAAAGAAAGAGTTGTGACAAAACCTATAAACGTTTTAAAAAACAAGATTACATTACCTTTTACGAGAATCATTAAACTATCCTGAATGTAATTGAGACATCTAACGAAACCCATGATATCAGTAAAAGTGTTTTAACTAAGAAGGTTAGTTATCTATACCAGATAGAGAGATAGACAAACGTAATAAAAGTTAAAGAAAGTCGTTATAGAATGTCAAAAGACTCATCTTCAGAACGTAGTAATCCATCAAAATAAGGATCCGTAAAATAAGAAAATCTATACTACCACTTACCCTAACAAAGAGACTAAAAGACTAGAAAGCAACAATCACACAGTCTTACGTTCTCTAAAGAGACACAATTAAAATAATGGACGTTGAAACATTTAAGTAGTCACTCGAGATTATCAAAAGACCATCGTAGAAATCTTAAAAAATACATATCATAGTACAATAGAGGTTTGTCAACTGTCAAATTGAAAAGGTTATACCTAAGGAAAGAAAAAGAAGAGACTAACAACAGTGATACTGAAGGTTTTAATACAACTTATTATCACCCCTCTCACCTGTAGGAACAGAACAAGGATTAGAATTCTTACGAAAGTCAAAAAGTGGTCACTCTTACTACGAACGACACCCAAACGACATATACCGGGAATAATACAGTTTCATTCAATGTAAACCGAAAGGACCACCGAGTCGTCATTTCTTAGGTGGACGGTTACCTCCTCTATCCTCAAGATAAGGACTCAACACTTCTAAGGGACTCTTCCTATACCGTTGGGTGAGGTCATACCAACGGACCCTTTATACCTGTCTCCTCGGACCCTCCGATATCAGGTACCCCAGTGTTTCTCAACCTGTGCTAAATGACTGATATGTCGTTGTGTTCAAGGGAATACGTATGAAAGACTTCTCAAAAAGTTAGTATTTGTCCGTTACTTAAAACAGTTATTAAAAAGATACAGATAACTTTACTAGTATACCAAAAATAAGAAATAAAATAAGTACACCACAAAGTGTGACTAAACATCTATGACTTTTTTTAGAAACATAAGAATTCTATTTAGGGTGAACTAGTACTACATACTAAAAAAATTACTCAACAACCTAAGTCAAATCATAAAAGAACTCCTAAAGACACAAATGTAAGAAGTCATTATGACTAGACATCAAAAGAAAAAACACACACTATAGAAACAGACCAAAACCATAGTCCCACTACCATCGGAGTGTCTTACTCAAGTCTTCACAAGGAAGTAGACGTTAAAAATTTGAATTATAACGTCCTATTAAGATCAATGAACTGTTGGTATAGTTGTAAACCGTGACAATTAGAAAATTTAAAACCAGTAAGATCACCTCTATATCATCGCAGAGTTTCTAAAATTAAACATAAAGAGACTACTGATTATTACAACTTGTAAGTACAAGAATAACCAGTAGGCATATATAATTAAACACTTAACAGAGATTCAGAAAAATTTCAAAAAAGAAAGAGACAAAGGGGGTCAGGACACCTTCAGGACATTAGTTTAAGGCAATCGGAAGTTTCAGGCCAAAGGACCCCTAAGGATCAGAGAAATGGTCTAGGGGTCTGATCCTTTGGACACTACCCTCAGTCTTGGAAATGATCACCCTCTTAAAGAAACCATAATAACAAGAGGTCAGACACCCAACGGATGGGTCGTCCATACCCTGAACTAAAATAGTACTGACACAGAGAGGATGGCAGAGTGACATCGAAGAGGAAACAGAAACCCACACCCCTCAGCAAAAAAACCACCCAAGGTCTCAGAAGGACAGTTATCGACGTTAAAACCACGAGAGTGTCCTCCTCTACTCACGTGTAGAAAGATGAGATGGTAGACCTTGGTGTGAGGGAACAGAAGTTTAGAATTTTTATGACACAATGTATAAGGAAAATGATAACTCAACACCTTTAAAAAATATAGGACCTACATACACGTATACATAGATAAAAGACTCATATGTATGTATGTATGTACGTGGATATGTGTATTTATATATACATATAGGAGACAATTCACAAACGTTTATAAAAAAGAGCAGATACTAAACGGACATGTAAAAGAATTTTAAATTCCCTCAAAATTAAAACTACTTCGGATGAAATAATAGAAATATTGCTAAAAACACAGGAAAATTTCTTTAGAAACGGATAGGGGTACAGTACTTCTATGAGGGGATGCAAAAAGTGACTTCAGACATACTAAAATCAAAAATGTTGATTCAGATACTAGATATAGTTTAATTAAAACCAAATACCATATTCCATCCCCGAATTAAAGTAAAACAAAAAGATATACTAGTTGAATAACAATTTCATGGTGTACGTGTCTTCTAAAAGGAAAGGAGTCCTAACGAAACCATGGAAACAACTTTTTAGTACACTGATGTCTCGTGTCCAGATAAAAGCCCGAAAGATAAAAAAAGAAATTTCAAATAGTTGTTTGAAGTAATATCTTATATCTTATAGAACTTTTCAGATACAATCCTACTTGCATATGAAAAAGGGAAGGGAAAAAAAAAGTTAACCTCCGATTCACGAAATGTTACAACACCACCAGACACGGTGTGTAGTTACGCTTACTCAGTATTAATATATATATTGGGAAGGGAGGACTCGGAAGGGACGGTATGGGTAAGGTGAGGAGATCCAGTAGTCTCGTAGTCCAAGTCAAGGGACACAATATGTCGTCGAAGGACGATCAATAGATAAAATATGTACTATTCTCATATATACAGTTACGATGAAAGAGTTCAACAGGATGGGAGAGAAGGAACGGGACGAGACAGGTGGTCTGGTAAAAGATACAGAGGTAGATGTGAAGAAGAGACATTTATCCAAGTAGTCTAAGTGGCTAGTAAAATTCTTAATTAGATACAGTCTTAGTGTAACGGAATAATAAGATAGAAATGTCTCGTTTAGTGTTTTAATCCGTCATATTCGGATACTTGAAAAAAAAAAAATTTGACGAAACCTATTAGACCCGAAGGGGCCACCGAGTCACCATTTCTTAGACGGAAGTTTCGTCCTCGACATCCTCTGAACCCAAACTAGGGACCCAGTCCTTCTATAGGACCTCTTCCCGTACCGTTCAGTGACGTCATAAGAACGGATCTCTTAGGGTACCTGTCTCCCTGGACCACCCGATGTCAGGTACCCTAGGGTTTCTCAACCTGTGCTGACTTCACCGAATCGTCTTCGTCGTCGAAACCTATTAGACGATAATAAGTTTGGGAGACATTAATAAAATCAATGTGACGACGACGACGATTCAGTGAAGTCAGCACAGGTTGAGACACGCTGGGGTCTCTGCCGTCGGGTGGTCCGAGGGGGTAGGGACCCTGAGAGGTCCGTTCTTGTGACCTCACCCAACGGTAACGGAAGAGGTTACGTACTTTCAATTAATGTGACATAATTATATAAAGTAATTGTGTATATTAGGAGACATAATTAAATATGTAAAAACTCTAATTGTTTGTACTTCTTGTGTCCTATCTTTTGGATGACACCACTTCCTTCTCCGTTACTTGTGTCGAAGTTAATATGACTCACATTTTAATCGTCACCTGATTCACTATACACTTCTATTCCTTCCGTCGATGGTGAATTTTGTCTACAGTATAAACATTAGTATGTTTCTGTCAACGTGTTTATTATGATGCCCTTACTGATCTTGACGGGTGTCTTCACCGTTTCAGATTCTTTTTTCCGTCTTTGTATATGGACCCTTTTTTTATTACACTTCCCCTCTTCTTTCCTCCTGGACACTTGCTCTACCCTCTGATCACTTATTTCGTCGTCTTTTTCTTATTATTTTTCCTCACCACCAGACATAACGACTTTGACCATCTTCCTCTATTATTTAACTTCTGACTCTTCTACAGACCCTTTTTTAATAGTCAATCAGTAATTCTACAAACTCTATTTTGTCGGGGTCCTTTTACCATTTCCGTCTTGAGTTTATCAAACCCCAGACTCCATTTCTCACTTTTCTAATGTATGTCTATGTATGTCAAGGTGACATATAATATTAATAAAAAAATTCATCTATTTAATTCTAAGAATCGACGTCAAAGTTATAGTTTGAGAGTTTTTAATTATTTTATTCATCTGTATTTTCATCTTCCTATGTCATCTAGACTTTTCGTGTTACTTGGTTAAGTTGTATTAATTCTAAGTATGTTAAAAGTGTGTTGTCGTCCTATGTTTAAGATAAGGTTAAGGGTGTCTGATATTTGGTCCTCCGTGACTTTGTATATGTCCCTATGTTTTACTCCACGTTTTTAAAGTGCCAGATTTCCATAACTTTAGTATATCAGAATAGTGACACCTTAATACAATTTTTTAAGGTTAAGGTTAAGGTTAATATTAATTTTTTAATATAATAGTTTTCTATAAACTTTTATTGAGTGTATAAAAGTTCACCTAACACTGTAAATGTTTCTCTCTAGAAACTGAATCGGTGACTCTCAAAGTTATTTCAATTTTCTGACTTTTTTATGTGTTCCACTATCATCTTTCCTAAATTAACTCTTCAATTATATTGTCTATGGAAATTTGGGGTATATAAACCTTTAATTTACGGGTAAAATTTTACTAACCACATAGATTCTCGGTAATGTTCCTTTTAATCTTTTATAAACATTGTTATTTTTACTTTTCTTGAGTACTCTTAAACAACGTACGTTGACTTCGACGAGTTACTTTGATCAGTTGTTGCGTTTTGGATTCCACAATTTTGTTTATTACCTGTGTTCGTATTTTAAAACACTTTAAACTTGGTTTCGACATAAAATCAATAATTATGACATAGTGTATAATTAGAGGGTGGGGAAAAAAATTTTTTTTATATCATAAAGAAATATAAGAGTCTTGACCTAATCTTCAAAGTTCGGAGTAAGTTAAATTTTTTTTTAAGAGATTTTATTATTTGAAAGGTCTTAAAATCGTCATTATAATCTTCGGTCTTATTTACCTTGATATAGTTTCAAAACTCACTTATATTTAATCTTTAAATCGTAAAATAAGTATGAATCAGTTCGTTCACTTTGATTTTACAGTGTTTTAAAAATCGATTCGTTTTTAAATACAAAGGATTATATATATATTATGTATGATATATATACATATGTTTTCGAAAGGATGATGTAAACTATTTTCGAACTCTTTCTTGTTGCTTTTTTTCTGTGGTTCTTTAACCTTTTGTAATGGATTTACTTTACCTTCGTGACTTTTACTTTATCTTTTCAACTTTGTTTGATCTATTTTCATTTAGTAGTAGTATATCTAGTCAAAAAAAATTTGTACCGACGAGTAATCTCGAGACTAAATTTTTTTTTATGAACCCGTAAATATAAAAAGTTTTGTAAGGTTCTATTAAGATTTCAGTAGACCTAAAATAATAAAAAATTTATATTTAAATAAATAAAATTAACCTCCGATTAATGAAATGCTATAACATAACCAAAACGGTGTGTAGTTGTGCTTAGGTGGTGCCCACATGTGCACAAGGGATAGGACTTGGGGGGAGGGTGGAGGGAGGGGTATTGTAGAGAGACCCAGGAGGGTCAAGGGGTCGGGGTTCGTAGGTCATAGTACGTAGTTTGGACCTGACCGCTAAGTAAAGTATATACTATAATATGTACAAAGTTACGGTAAGAGGGTTTAGTAGGGTGGGAGAAGGAGAGGGAGTCCCAGGTTTTCTGACAAGATATGTAGACACAGAGAAAACGACAGAGCGTATGTCCCAATAGAAATGGTAGAAAGAATTAAGGTATATATACGTAATCATATGACATAACCACAAAAAGAAAGACCGAATGAAGTGAGACATATTAGTCGAGGTCAAAGTAGGTGGAGTAATCTTGTCTAAGTTCACATAAGAAAAATTACCGACTCATTATGAGGTAACACATATACATGGTGTCGAAAGAATAGGTAAGTAGACGACTACCCGTAGATCCAACGAAGGTACACGACCGATAATATTTGTCACGACACTACTTGTGACCCCATGTGCACAGAGAAAGTTAAGACCAAAGGAGCCACACATACGGGTCGTCACCCTAACGACCCAGTATTCCGTCAAGATAAAGGTCAAAAAATTCCTTAGAGGTGTGACAAAAGGTATCACCGACATGATCAAATGTAAGGATGGTTCTGACATTCTCCCAAGGGAAAAGAGGTGTGGGAGAGGTCGTAAATAACGAACGCCTGAAAACCTAGCGTCGGTAAGACTGACCACACTTTACCATGAAGTAACACCAAAACTAAACGTGAAGAGACTATTACTCACTACAACTCGTAGAAAAGTATACAAACAATCGGTAGACATACAGAAGAAACCTCTTTACAGACAAATCAAGAAACCGAGTAAAAAACTAACCCAGCAAATAAAAAGACCTTAACTTGATGTCCTCAACGAACATATAAAAACTCTAATTAAGTAACAGTCAACGAAGTAAACGATAACAAAAGAGGGTAAGACTTCCGACAGAAAAGTAGAACGAATATCAAAGGAAACAACACCTTTTCGAAAATTAAAATTAATCCAGGGTAAACAAATAAAAACGTAAATAAAGGTTATAAGATTTTCCACTAATGTCTAAAAAGATAGTTTACCATCAAAGTCACTATCTCTTAAGACAATAAAAGACAACTGGTTAGTACTATGTTACCATAATTTTACTCATTATCAATATATTAGTGTTAAAACGGAGAGAAGAAAAGTGTCGATAAACATTCCGGAGGGGTCTGTCGGTAAAACGAGAAAACGTAAAGAAAAGGTACCCCTACCAGAACTAGGGACAGAGGACATGTTACAGTGCTTGGAGTAAGGTATCAAGTAGTCCGTGAGATAGATAGTCTAGATCCGGGAATTTAGATAAAGAGTGAAGGTGACATATTAGTATTTCCTAAACTAAATCCAGTATGGACTTCCCAGATCGTCAAAAGGGATGAAAGAAGTTAAATTCAGCCTTAAACCATTATACCTCAAGTACTAGACTCGGTGTCAGTCGAGGACCAGAACAAAAACAATTGACATATCTCGAAGAGGTAGAAACCGACGTTTCTTATATTAGTTAGACTAAAACCACAACTGGTAGACCACTACAGGTACACATCTCAGAAGAGAACACAACAACCTTCTCCCACTTTTCTTCTCTCCGTTTTTTTGTTTCCTCTTTTCCTTTCTATATTCGTAGACTTACGTCTCAAGGTTTCTTATCGTTCTTCTCTATTCTTTCGGAAGAAGTCGTTAGTTACGTTTCATTATCTCCTTTTCTTGTCTTACCCTTTCTGATCTCAAGAGAAATTCTTTTAATCTCTATAGTTCCCTTGTAAAGTACGTTTCTACCCGAGCTATTTCCTGTCTTTACCATACCTGGATTGTCTTCGTCTTCTATAATTCTTCTCCACCGTTCTTATGTACCTTCTTGGCATGTTTTTTCTAGAAGTGCTGGGTCTATTGGTACTACTACACTAGTGATTAGATCTCGGTCTGTAGAACCTTACACTTCAGTTCACCCGGAATCTTTCGTAGTGATACTTGTTTCGATCACCTCCACTACCTTAAGGTCACCACGACAAAGTTTAGAACTTTCTACTACGACAGTTTCGCGACGTGAGTTATACGGTCGTTTAAACCTGTTGAGTCGTCACCGGTGTCCTGACCTTTTCCAGTCAAAAGTAAGGTTAAGGTTTCTTTCCGTTACGGTTTCTTACGAGTTTGATGGCGTGTTAACGTGAGTAGAGTGTACGATCATTTCATTACGAGTTTTAAGAGGTTCGGTCCGAAGTCGTTATGCACTTGGCACTTGAAGGACTACAAGTTCGACCAAAATCTTTTCCGTCTCCTTGGGCTCTAGTTTAACGGTACTAGGCTACCTAGTGGTTTTTTCCTTCTCTCAAGGTCTTTTGGTAGATAAAGACGAAATAACTGATACGTTTTCGGAAACTGACACACCTAGTGTTCTTTGACACCTTTTAAGACTTTCTCTACCCTTATGGTCTGGTGGACTGGACGGAGAACTCTTTAGACATACGTCCAGTCCTTCGTTGTCAATCTTGACCTGTACCTTGTTGTCTGACCAAGGTTTTTCCTTTTCCTCATGCAGTTCCAACATATAACGGTGGGATGAATAAATTGAATATACGTCTCATGTAGTACTCTTTACGACCTGACCTTCTTTGTGTTCGACGTTAGTTCTAACGACCTTAGTTCTAACTTAGTTCTAACTTTATAGTTATTGGAGTCTATACGTCTACTGTGGTGGAATACCGTCTTTCACTTCTCCTCGATTTTTCGGAGAACTACTTTCACTTTCACCTCTCACTTTTTCAACCAAATTTCGAGTTGTAACACTTTTACTTCTAGTACCGTAGGCCAGGGTAGTGAGGTACCCTTTATCTACCCCTTTGTCACCTTTGTGACAATCTGAAATAAAACCCCCCGAGGTTTTAGTGACGTCTACCACTGACGTCGGTACTTAATTTTCTACGAATGAGGAACCTTCTTTTCAATACTGGTTGGATCTCTCGTATAAGTTTTCGTCTCTGTAATGAAACGGTTGATTCCAGGCAGATCAGTTCCGATACCAAAAAGGATAGCAGTACATACCTACACTCTCAACCTGATACTTCTCCCGACTCGCGGTTTCTTGACTACGAAAACTTGACACCACAACCTCTTCTGAGAACTCTTAGGGAACCTGACGTTCCTCTAGGTTGGTCAGGTAAACTTCCTCTAGTCGAGACCCTAAAGAAACCGTCCTTACTACGATTTCGACTTTAAAGTCATGAAACCGGCGGAGTACTCTTCTCAACTGAGTGACCTTTTCTGAGACTACGACTCTCCCTAACCACCGTCCTCCTCTTCCCCTACTGTCTCCTACTCTACCGACCTACCGTAGTGACTGAGCTACCTGCACTCAGACTCACTTGAGGTCCTAAACGACTATCTGTACCTCCGGACGCTAAATACCCCAGCGTTTCTCAGTCTGTGCTGACTCGTAGACTTGACTTGACTTGACTTGATATATTATTGTTATCATTTTCTACAAATAGTCAAAAGTGTTGGTAATCGGTCAATTTTTTATTTTCTATTAATGTTAGCTTTCGGTATGACCTTTGTACTAATGGGATTGCTATATTTTGTTAATGTATAAAAACCCTCCAATTTATCTCACTATAGTATTCACCTTTACATATGTATGTGTACAAAAGTAGGTGGGTCGGTCAGATACAGAAAACCAACGACGTAGATTAGGTAAAAGTAAATTCCATTACTACTTATATATACTAGGACAATGGTAAAAAATTAACAAAACCCAAATAAAAGGGAAGAAAACACAAGTCTCTATAAGGAAATCGTAAACAACATTCCGACCAAAGCACCACAATTTAAGAGAATTGAAAACGGACAGACCTCTTAAAAACTAAAAAGACAGTTTAGACTTGTTTTCAGAACGAACCATCTCATAAGAACTGACATTCAATAAGGAAATGGAGTGAAATTTATATAGTATTCAAAGGGAAGAACGAACATCTCAAAGACAACTCTTTAGTCGACTATTTGAATACCTTCAAAGGAGCATACAATAAACAGTAAAAGGGAACAACGAAAATTACAAGATAGACAGAAATTAAAGACAGTCGAATTAATGATAATTACATAGAACCACACAACGAGGAACCCAAACAGGACAGATCCTGACAGGTACGAAGGACCTGAACCTACTGATGAAGGAAAGGGTACAATTCTCTTCAAAAGTCGATAATAGAGAAGTTTATAAAAAAGTCCAGGACATCTAAAAGAGAGTCCCGCTCTCGAGATCGGGGTGTAGTCCAAGGGACCGGGTCTCCAGAACAGGGTCTCTCTACTCGGGGGTCTTGTAGACTGTAACTTCCGGTCAACCGAATTAAACTCATATTGGTGTCCTAACCCCCTCTGTCTCTGAAGTGAGAATTTCCCGTGTGGAGTTTAGAATGTGTATTGTCCTGGGTTCCTTTTTTCGTCATTAGACTATCGTCAGACCCTGTCTGGGTGGACGACCAGAACTTCGTAGAGGGCATATCCGTTACCCACCTATACCGAGTGACACCTCTTTGTCTGACATCGTCGTTGGTAAGAGCCCTCTAAGAAGATGATACACCTTCGACCCCGACCGTCCACGGTCACGACCCTAGAAAGGAGATCGAGCCACGGATCTATCTCGGGTTATCGAACATCCACGGTCACGACCCTGTGTTGTCCGGTTCGTCGATTGACCCACCGCTGTATCGAGGTGGATAGTCGTCTGTCCAACGATTTCGGGAGAACTCAGGTGTCAACAGAGGTCTGTACGGAGATCTGTACCGGGACGGGTGGTCTCCCGGGGTCTGTGTCGAAATAGATGGTCACCCGTCCTAAGTCGAGGTCTTTGGGGACCCTTGGAGGACGGGATCTCCTTTGGACACGGTCTGAGATCTGGTTGCAGTGGGTGGTTCTCCGTCTTTGTTCTTTTGGTGATTGGATGTCGGACGGGTGTCGTACGGTCTGGAGTGGGGTTTTACTCGACCCGAAACCGGGACGGGTGGTCGTCTGATTGTTCGAAACTCTGTGTGGGTTGGTATAGTTCTTGGGAGAAAGGGTTGGTCACTGGACCGTCGTTGAGATCCTAGGGACCTGAGATATTGGTCTAAGGTCCTGGGTCAGAAATGACCGTCATGAGGTCATGATTGGGGTCCTGGACCAATGTGGGTGGTCACCAGTCCATTGTCTAAACCTTAGAAGACCTGTGACTGAGACGTCTGACCACTCGGTCGTCTTCGGGATCCCGGAGACCCCCATTGTGCCAGTCGAAGAAGTACTCGGTCAGGGTGGATAGTGACCGACCACCGGAGACGTGTTCAATTCTTGGGTTCGGTTGGTACGGGGATGAGGTGGATGTATCAGACGAGTGGTGTTGTCTTTCTAAGTACACTGGAAGTATCCCCCTTGAAAGTCTCTTATATCTGACCCACTACTTTCCCCTGACACGACGACCTTTAGTATCCTACATAGTATGTTTTCCATTGAAGAGATTCCAGCCCTTAGTATTGGTTAGATGATCTATGTATTTTTCCCTGTCGTTGACTCCTTTTTACTCCACTATCTCCTTTTACAAGATCTTATTTTCTTGTTCTATTTCTGTGCCTCTTCTTGATACACTTCACTTCTATTCTTTAGATGTACTTTACCTCAAATCCTATGACCAACATTTCTACTAGTTTCTTGAGTCTTTATCTTACCTACGTGTCTCACTCTTCAACCTTCGAAAAGTTGTTTCTCACTCTTTTAAATTTCTTGTTGGTTTGACATCGGACCATCCGATGTCAGGTACCGCTAAGGGGTCCGTTCTTATGATCGCACCCAAAGGTACAGGAGGAGGTCCCCTAGAAGAGTTGGGTCCCTAACTTGGGTCCAGAGGACGTAACGTCCACCTAAGAAATACGGTTGACTTGGTGGTCCCTTCGGGATTTATCTCTACTTCTTATGTTATTGACTTTCTTTTTATATGATCTTCCTTAGTTGTCCTCTGTTTCACTATATCTTCTTACTTAGTCGTTCGATAGTCGGTCTTGTCACCTTTAATGATACGACTTGTCTCTTTTTTCTTACTTTTATTTGCTCCTGTTAAATTCTCTCGAGACCCGTTTGTAGTATTTTAAGGGTACTGTCCCTAGGGTCTGTCTCCTCTCTCTCTCTTTCCCTGTCTCTTGTAGAAACCTCTGTTTTGTGGAACTTTTGTGAGGATTGAACTCTTTTTGTCTGTAGGTTCAGGTCCTTCATGTCTCTCAGGACATTCCTTTATCTCCTAGTTGGGTTTCTCCTGTTGTGGTTCTGTGGACGTTAATTTTCACGATTTTTATTTCTGTGCTCACTTATGAATAATTTTCGTTGTTCCCTTTTCGTTATTGTATAGATGTTTCCTTGAGAGAATTCCGTTAGTCGAACTGAAAAGTCGTATCTTAGACATTTGGTCTTCCTTCATTGTACTATATAAAAGTTGCTACTTTTTCTTTTTGGATGTTGGTACCTTAATTGATCGTTTCGAAAGGAAGTCTAAACCTTCTGTCTAGTTTTTCAGAATTGTCTCTTCATTTTCGACTTTCTCAAGTCGTAGTGTTTTAGTTGAAATTTTCGTTACAATTTCCCTAAAGAGATTCATCTGTTCCGGTGTTGATCTTTATACTTTTGACACTTTCCTTTTTAAAGTGACCATTTCCGTTTATAAGTCATTCCCATCATCCGGTTAGTGTATATTTCTGTCATCCTTCCAATTTCTTTTTTTCATCGTTTTAGTGGATATATGTCTCATTCATCAATTCCGTGTGTGTTTTCCGACATTTTATATTACAGGGTCAGTTATGTACACCCGAGTCAGTGAAGTCAACACGGACTGAGAAACTCTGGAGTACTGGTATCGGTCCGTCCGAGGAGACAGGTACCCTAAAAGGGTCGTTCTTATGACCTCACCCAACGGTACGGGAGAAGATCACCTAGAAGGGTTGGGTCTCTGACTTGGGTACAGAGGACGCAGAGGACGTTACGTTCGTCTAAGAAGTGGTGACCCGGGGACCCCTTCGGCTAGTATTTGTACCCCGTGTCCATTTTTACTTCGTAACAATTTCACGAAAGTTTGAATTCTCTAGTCATTGAAGACAACAAAAAGTCAGTAGGTCAATACAGACTGAGAAACGCTGGGGTACCTGACGGCGTACGATCCGGAGGGACAGGGAGTAGTAGAGGACTTTAAACGGGTTCAAGTACAGGTAACGTAGCCACTACGGTAGGTCGATAGAATAGGAGACTGTGGGAAAGGAGGAAGACGGAAGTTAGGAAGGGTCTTGATCCCCGAAAAGGTTTCTCAGTCGACAAGTGTAGTCTACTGACTTTATGACCTCAAAGTCGAAGTCATAGTCAGGAAAGTTGCTCATCAGTCCCAACTAAAGGGAATTCTTACTAACCAAACTAGAGGAACAAGAGGTTCCTTGAGAGTCCTTAGAAAAGGTCGTGGTGTCAGACTTCCGCGAAGTGGAAGAAATGTCAGGCCGGCAGTGTTGACATGTACTGGTGACCCTTCTTGTATCGGATCTGATATACCTGGAAACAACCGTCTCATTACAGAGACGAAAAGTTTTGTGAAGATCCAAACAGCTTCGAAAAGAAGGTTCTTCATTTACAGAAGACCAAAGTACCGACGTCAGTGGTAGGTGTGACTAAAATATCGGGTTCTTCTCCTTTGGACAATGATGAAGGTAGAAAAAGAGGAGATAAACGACTTCATTACCCCGTCCTACGGGACTAGAATGAGAATCATAAATCAAAATTCGGTCGAGAAAGTGAGAGGAGGAAGTTCTCCGAGAAATCAAGGAGAAGTGAAAGACGGTAATCTCACCATGATAGACGTATAGACTCCACCAACTACGAAGAGGACGCATAGAACTAAGGTCGAACATTGGGTAGGTCGGACCATAAAGAGTACTACACACGTCACATGTCTAATCTGTTTGTCCCACTGTCTTCTGTCGGAACAGTATGAGAAAAGAGTTAGAACTTGGATAGTCAATGAAATTTGTTAGTTTATATACATATCGATATATTTTTGGAGTATCATTGGTATTTGGTTGTTAGACATTATCTGTATACGGGATTCTTCTTTTTCCTTAGGATTGTATTGTAGTTTCTCAGTTCAGTGTTCTCTTCTCTTATTTTCTTCTGGATCTGATTGTCGAGGTTTTGTTGTTTGTTTTACCGTTATTCTTGTATATGTAGTTATAAATGCAATTTACATTTACCTGATTTGAGAGGTTAGTTTTCTGTCTCACCGACTTATTTATGTTTTAGGTCTGGATTTGTATGCGACGGCCGTTCTCTAAGTGAAGTATAGACTTCTGTGTGTGTCTCACTTTCACTCGTATACCTTTTTTTTTTTTTTATCAGGTTCCTTTGCCTTTAGTCTTCTTTGGGCACCATCGTCCAGAATCACTTCACTTTCAGTGAGTCAACACAGGTTGAGAAACGTTGGGGTATCTGACAGGTACCTTAAGAGGTCCGGTCTTATGACCTCACCCATCGGATAGGGAAGAGATCCCCTAGAAGGGCTGGGTCCTTAACTTGACCCCAGAGGATGTAACGTCCGCCTAAGAATCGTTGACTCGATAGTCCCTTCGGGGTCGTACAGAATATAGACTATTTTGTCTGATATAGCATTTCTCGTGACTCCTATCTATGATGTATTGTTAGTTCCATAGTTATGTCCTTTTTATATCTTGTTGACATTTATATATACGTGGGTTGTAACCTCGTGGATTCATGTATTTTGTTTATGATTGACCGTATTTACCTTTTTAACTGTCAGTGTGTTATTATCATCCCCTGAGATTGTGTGGTGAATATAGTTACATGTCTAGCAGGTCTTTCTTTTAGTTATTCCTTCGTGACCCGAATTTACTTTATAATCTTGTCTTCTTGAATTAACCATATACATTTCGTAAGATGGACTTCTGTCGTCTTATGTACAGGAAATATTCACGTATATCTTGTAAGAGACCCTATTTAGTGTACACTCCGATTTTTATTCGGAACATTTAAATTCTTTTGACTTTAGTCTAGTTCGTAGAAAAAACTGGTGTTGTGACACTCTGACTTTAGTTAATGTTCTGTTTTTTACTTTTTTTTTTTGTTTGGGTGTTTGTACACGTCTGGTCTGTTATATGATGATCTGTTAGTTACTTAGTGACTTCTTTAACTTCTTTTTAATCTTTTTAAGATATCTGTTTATTTTTGTTTTCTTGTTTCTAGGTTTTTGGTTACCTTTCGTTGTTTTCGTTAAGATTCACACTTAAAATATCGTTATATTCGAGTGGAGTCCTTTGTTCTTTTGAAAGTTTATTTGTTGGATTGGAATGTGGATCTTCATCTCCTTGTTTTTTGTAGGGTTTCAATCATTTTCCCTTCTTTACTATTTGTAGTCGTGACTTTATTCATTATCTTTTTTGTTATTATCTTTTCGAGTTTCTTTGATTTTCGACCAAGAATCATTTCTATTTGTTTTAACTATTTGTAAATCGGAAGTGAATTCTTTATTCCCTCTCCCAGGTTTAGTTATTTTAGTCTTTACTTTTTCTTCAATTTTGACTGTGGTGTCTTTAAGTCTCTTAGTATTCTGTGTTGATGTTTGTTGATATACGACTTTTACCTGTTGGATCTACTATACCTTTTAAGGATCTTTTCGTTTAGAGGGTTCTGACTTGGTTCTTCTTTATTTTTTAAACTTGTCTGGTTAATAGTCATGAGTAGAGTGTACGATCGTTTCATTACGAGTTTTAAGAGGTTCGGTCCGAAGTTGTAATGTACTTGACTCTTGAAGGTCTACATGTTCGATCTAAATGTTTTCCGTATCCTTGGTCTCTAGTTTGACGGTTGTAGGTGACCTAGTATCTTTTTCGTTCTCTTAAGGTCCTTTTGTAGATAAAGACGAAATAACTGATACGGTTTCGGAAACTGACACACCTAGTGTTGTTTGACACCTTTTAAGAAATTCTCTACCCTTATGGTCTGGTGGAACGAATGGAGGACTCTTTAGATATAAGTCCAGTTCTTCGTTGTCAATCTTGACCTGTACTTTGTTGTCTGACCAAGTTTTGACCCTTTCCTCATACAGTTCCGACATATAACATTGGAACGAATAAATTGAATATACATCTCATGTGGTACACTTTACGGTCCGACCTACTTCGTGTTCGACCTTAGTTCTGACGGTCCTCTTTATAGTCATTGGAGTCTATACGTCTACTGTGGTGGGAATACCGTCTTTCGTTTCTCCGTGATTTCTCTGAGAACAACTTTCACTTTCTCCTCTCACTTTTTCGACCGAATTTTGATTTGTAAGTCTTTTGATTCTAGTACCGTAGGTCAGGGTAGTGAAGTACCGTTTGTCTACGCTTTTGTTACCTTTGTCACTCTCTGAAATGGAAGAACCCCAGGTTTTAGTGACGTCTACCACTGATGTCACTACTTTAATTTTTCGGCGAACGAGGAACTCTATTTTCGATACTGTTTGGATCTGTCGTACAATTTTTCGTCTCTGTAATGAAACGACTGTTTCCAGGTAGATTAGTTTCGATACCGAAAAGGTCATCAGTATATACCTACAGTCTCAACCTGGTATTTCTTTCGACTCATACGGTATTTTTCCTTACGTAAACTCAGTCAAGATTACTCCACCTACTTGGATCTCGGATAATATGTCTCGAATGTCACTTCATTCAGTCTTTCTCTTTCTATTTATAGTATATGATTGTGTATATATACCTTAGATCTTTCTACCCTGACTTCTTAAATGAACGTCCCGTCGTTACCTCTTTGTCCGTATCTCTTGTCTGAATACCTGTACCCCTCTACCTTCCTCTCCCACTTTACATACCTCTCTCATTGTACCTTTGAATGTAATGGTATACATTTTATCTATCGGTTACCCTTAAACGACATACAGAGTCCCTTGGGTATGTCCCCGAGACATAGTTGGATCTCCACACCCTACCCTTCCCTCTACCCTCCCTCCAAGTTCTCCCTCCCCAGTATACATATGGATACCGACTAAGTACAACTCCAAAATGTCTTTTGTTGTCTTAAGATCTTTCGTTAATAGGAAGTTAATTTATTATTTAATTAAAATTTTTTCTTTCAGTTCATGACTTCTTCACTACGAAAACTTGACACCACAAGCTCTTCTGAGAACTCTCAGGGAACTTGTCGTTCTAGTTTGATCAGTTAGGATTTCCTTTAGTCAAGACTTATAAGTAACCTTTCTGACTATGACTTCGACTTCGTGGTTATGAAACCGGTGGACTACGCTTCTTGACTGAGCCACCTTTTCTGGGACTACGACCCTTTCTGACTTCCGTCCTCCTCTTCCCTTACTGTCTATTACTCTACCACCTACCGTAGTAGTTGAGCTACCTGTACTCAAACTCGTTCGACGTCCTCAACCACTACCTTTCCTTTTAAGACCGGAGGACATCAGGTCCCCCACCGTTTCTCAGTCTGTGTTGACTCACTGACTGGACTTGACTTAATGGTCATTAATTTAATTTAGTCGTAAAAAAAATTCAACGGACTAAAAAATTTACTGACATAGTCATATACGTATGAGTTTTAAATGTGTTAATATGGGTATTCTTTGGTCATGTAGTGTACGTCTTGTCAAATCGTCAGACGTGTTTTACAATTTTTACTAGGGGTTGTTTTGAGAAAAATTTTCCTGTACCAAGATAATACGTATTAGACATGACTTTAGTATTCGTAGTAGAAGGAGAGGTTGGTAAAATTTGAGGGTTGTTTGTTTTCAGGTCCTGATCTACCGAAGTATCCACTTAAGATAGTTTGTAAATCTCTTATTAGGAAGAGTTTTATAAGGTTTGATGACGTCTCGTTCCTTATGAGGACTCTGGTAAGGTACTCCAAACGTAGTGAGATTATGGTTTTTGCTGTAGTGTGTTTTTTCTTTTAATAGTTGGTGATAGTGACCCCGAAGGGACCACCGAGTCTACCATTTCTTAGACGGACATCTCTTCCTCTAGACCCAAACTAGGGACACAGTCCTTCTATGGGACCTCTTCCCTTACCAATGGGTGAAGTCATAAGAACGGACCTCTTAAGGTACCTGTCTCCTCGGACCACCCGATGTCAGGTACCCCCAGTGTTTCTCAGTCTGTGTTGACTCACTAATTGTGAAAGTGAAGTGTAGTGACTACTTATGTCTGTGTTTTTAGGAATCGTTATATAATCGTTTTACTTAGGATGTTTTGTAGTTTTCTTAGTATGTGGTCCTAGTTCACCCTAAATAGGGTCTGTACTCTTCTTAAAAGTAATAGACATTTGGTTATTTACAATATATGGTGTAATTGTTTGACTCTTACTTTTTGATGTACCAATAAAGTTGTCTACGTCTTTTTTGAAAGTTTGTTAAGTCGTAGATAAATAATATTTTTGAGAGGTATTTCACAAGTATCTCCCTTATTTTGAGTCGTATTATTTCCGGTATATACTGTTTGGTGTCGATTGGGGTACGACCTTACACTTTTCGATTTTCGTAAAGGAGATTCTAGTCCTTACTCTGTCTCTACGGGTGAAAACTGTAAAAATAAGTTGTGTCATAAACTTTAGGACCGGTGTTGGTAGTCTCTTCTTCTTCTTCATTTTCTATTGGTAGAACCTTCCCTTTTTCATTCTGACAGTGTCTAACATCCACTGTATTGTTGTGTGTGTCTTTTAGGATTTCCGTGTTCTCTTTTGATGATCTCTAGTTACTTAGACCATTTCAACATCCTATGTTTTAAGTAAGTGTCTTTATGTAACGTAAAGACATGTGGTTGTTACCTCATAGTCTTTCTTTAATTCTGTTTAAAGTGGTAAAGTAGTTTTCCTTATGTTATGAATCCTTATTTAGATGAATTGCTCCGTTTTCTGTATATGAGACTTTTGACATTCTGTGACTACTTTCTTTATCTTCTACTCTGTTTGCCTTTCTACCTGGTACAAGTACCTAACCTTCTTAGTCATAATAGTTTTGCTAGATATGATGGGTTCCGTTAGTTGTCTAAGTTACGTTAGGGATAGTTTAATGGTTACCGTAAAAAGTGTCTTGATCTTACTTTTTAAATTTTTAAACACACCTTTCTGTTTTCTGGAGTACATTGGTTTCCTTAGAACTCTTTCTTCTTGTCTCAACCTCCTTAGTTCGAGGGACTGAAGTCTAATGTGATGTTTCAACGTCATTAGTTTTGTCATATCATTTCAGTAATTTTCCCTTTGTGTCCACTTACCTTGACCTTTCGGGTCTTTTTTAATAAATTATTAATTAATTATTAAATAATCAGTTACTATTAAACCAGTTAATTAGGTACTGTTTCCTCCGTTCTTATATGTTACCTGTTTGCTGTCAGAGAAGTTATTCACCTCAACTCTTTTGAACTATCCATGTATGTTTTCTTACTTTAATCTTACGTCAGATTGTGAGTATATGTTTTTATTTAAAGTTTACTTAATTTCTGGATCTACATTCTGACCTTTAGTATTTTGAGGATCCTCTTTTAGAAAACATGTCGTTTCCATTAGTACTGTTTTACTTTTCTGTTGGATGACTTACCCTCTTTTATAAACGTTTAATATACTGATTATTCCCCAAATTATAGGTTCTATGTATATTTGTCGAGTAAATAGTTTTTTGTTCATTGGATTAAAAATTTTGTTCGTCTTCTGAACTTGTCTGTAAAGAGGTTTCTCCTGTATGTTTGTGTACTTTTCTACGAGTTGTATCGAGTAATAGTCCATTTACGTTTAGTCTTGGTGTTACTCGATAGTGGAGTGTGGATAGTCTTACCGACAGTGGTTGTTCTTGTGTCTATTGTTTACAACCGTTACTACACCTCTTTTCCCTTGGGAGTATGTGATAACCACCCTTACATTTAACCATGTCAGTGACACCTTGTTTCATACCTAAGAGTAGTTTTTCGATTTTTTTTTATCTTGATGATAAACTGGTTGGTTAATGTGAGGACTCATATGTAGGTTTTTTTGTTTTTTTTTTGGTGGTGTGATTAAACTTTTTATGTGCGTGGGGTTACAAGTATCGTCGTAATAAATGTTATCAATTCTATACCATCGTTGAATTCACAAGTAGTGATCTACTTACCTATTCCTTCTACCTTGGATTTTTTATGTTGTTTGATCACTTATATTATTCCTTCATGTAAGTGTCTATATCTCTTGTTTGATCACCAATGGTCACCCCTCTTCTTTCCACTCTCCCGATTGTGTCCACGTCCTTTAATTCTCCGTGTACCATAATACATATTTTATGTTATCTTCCTATGTGATGTTTTGTTTCCTTATATCAGAAAATATTAGTGACATTTACCTAATATTGGACATTTTTAATACTTAGTGACATAAAATATGGACGTTGAATGTATTATAATCATAGTATATAGTTGATACGGAGTTAATTTTTACTTTTTTCTTTGTTATTCTAATGACGACGACGATTCAGCCCAGTCAGCACAGGCTGAGACACGCTGGGGTCTCTGCCGTCGGGTGGTCCGAGGGGGTAGGGACCTAAGAGGTCCGTTCTTACGACCTCACCCAACGGTAAAGGAAGAGGTTACGTCCTTTCGCTTTTCACTTTCACTTCAGCGAGTCAGCACAGGTTGGGAGTCGCTGTGGTACCTGACGTCGAAAGGTCCCAGGAGGTAGGTACTCTAAAAGGTCCGTTCTCATGACCTCACCCCACGGTAACGGAAGAGGCTAATGACTATTCTCCCTTTATCTATTACATACGTCAATCGATGGAGACACTTTCGTTGGGATAGGATTTCATATCAAATATTTACACTCCTATTCGTAATTACTTTCAGAGGATTTCCTTTATTCGGTCTCAACTTTATTTTAGGTTCGTTGTAATTATTGTCTTTGTTGTTTTTATTTCTCTATAAATAATCAGATGAAAAATTTCCGCGAGTTTCTCGTTCTTGAACATAACAGTCCCACAGGTAGTTTTGTATCCTATATTCTCTGGTACGAGATAGTAAGGTTCATAGACCAAGTGTATCATCGACGTTATTTACCTCTAAGACCGAATAGATACAAAGAACCTAAACTTGTTATACCCAGTGTCACAGTCTAGAGAAGACTCATATGTTGTCCCGACTCAATAACGACACAACAAGTCAGCAATTCAGTATTGGTTGAGAAACACTGGGGTGTCTGACGTCGTACGGTCCGAAGGGACAGAAAGTGATAGAGGGACTCAAACGAGTGTGAGTACAAGTATCTCAACCACTACGATTGGTAGAGTAAGAGACGGTGGGAGAAGAAAACGGAAGTCAGGAAGGGTCATAGTCCCAGAAAAGGTCACTCAACCGAGAAACGCAGTCCACCGGTTTCATGACCTCGAAGTCGAAGTTGTAGTCAGGATGGTTACTTATAGGTACCACCTAAAGGAAATCCTAACTGACCAAACTAAAGGAACGTCAGGTTCCCTGAGAGTTCTCAGAAGAGGTGTTAAGTTTCCATAGTTAAGAAGTCACGAGTCGGAAGAAATACTAGGTTCGGATTGTAAATATGTCCGGATGACCGACTCTTGTGTGTGATAGGACTATTGAGAGACTCCACTACAGACTCACCAGTCGGTAAGGAAGGAATAATGTCAAGAATTTCACACCAAAGGGGTCCTCGTCGTAGTCGTAGTTTACCCTTGAAGAATTTTTACATTTAAGAGTCAGGGTGGAGTCTGATTAACTTAGTCTTTGACATCTCTCAACCAAGGTTTAAAACATAAAATTGTTCGATAAGTCTACTAAGATTACGTGTGACTTCAAACTTTTGATGACAAAAGACGACTGAGAGAGTTGTATATAGGATTGTAAGATTTTAAGATGTTGATAGAAAAATTCCATTCATAATCATTGTATATAAAGATGAATACTATTTCACTCGAAAGTTCTAAACAAAATAGTAAAAGACCTTAAAAACTTGATATCAAGGGTAGGGATTATTCACTTAAGATAATGTGAGTGGTTAATGATTAATTCATACCAAGTCTGCCATTTCGCAGACGGATGTTACGCCCTCTGGACCTAAGTTAGGGACCCAACCCTTCTAGAGGACCTCTTCCTATACCGTTGGGTGAGGTCATAAGAACGGGCCTTTTAGGGTACCTGCCTCCTCGGACCACCCGATGTCGCGTAACCCAGTGTCTCAACCTGTTCCGACTCGTTGAAGTAAAGTCTACACATTAAACTTCTCTACATCATCACTTACTGTTCCGTTTATTTAGTCGACTTTATTAAGATTTGTCTTCCCTTTACCTAATACAATTAATTATAAATACAAATTGTATTAATATAATTTGTATTAATTATAATACAAATTATAATATTTAACCTTAATTTGTCTCTCTTTTCAAGGTCTAAGTAGTAGTGTCTCTTCTTATGAAAGATAAGTTTTAGAAGAACCTACCCCCTTATCCTCCTCCGTATTCTCATGGAACATAATTCATCACTGAAAGTTTAAATATCTTTTGTTCTTACTTTAAAGTGAACTAGAACACTTTTGACTCGTTGCTGTTCTGATCGTTTGTTCGTTACTTATTTCTTTACTGATTATCGTAAAATGTATCACATAAAAGAATTGACAGTCCTTTTAAAACGTTGCCCTTTTTAGCGGAAACGTAAAACCGAAATCTATAAGTTATTTATTTTTAAAGACTAATGTTGCTATTTGGTAACCTATCGTCATAATAAATTTGATCCCTAGAAGTTTGATAATGGATCTCCCAGACTATTATTTAGCAGATCCGAAACATCCGGTAGGTATACCACTAGAGGTAACAGTTTATAAGTTCATCGGTAACACACCTTTTTAGTCGGTGTTTATTATGAATTACCTTGTCTACACCGACACTAGGTTATTTTGAAAAAAAAAATTAATTTTTTGTCCGTCGGATAGACCCGGTCTCAAACGACAGGGGATCAACTTTATTATGATGAAGATTTTGTAAATATACGTGTATTTATTTCCGATTTGACTTTATTAGTCTTTTAATTTTTCTTAAAAAAAACGAGCCTCGATTGACTCAAGAAAGTTTTTACCAAACACAAAATTTTGTTAAGGTTTCCTAAAATCGTGTATTATTAAGTAAAAGGTAGAGTGTCATTATGAAAGTTTATTCATCTAAACTACCACCACACCCACTATTAAGAATCATTTCAATTTTTAGAAAAAAAAAGTCACATCTAAATAGTTACATGTACACATATCAGAAAGTAAAATTTCTAAATGTATACTGCTAAATGTAATACCGTTCTTTACGGAACACTAAAATCGTTCGATTCGTGACAAAACAAAAGAAAATTTTGGGTTTGTAAGTCTGTTGTGGGATGTCATTTTTATTTGTAGAGTCGTGAGTGTATTAAATTCTTCTTTTTAAGAAAACATATTCCTTTATTTTTGTGTTCATCGAAAACACAAAAAATTTTGATGTTAGAATTAGTCACAAAGGATGAATTTTTACATAAAGAGTCATTAATGAGACTTGACAAATAAAAATAAGACTCACATTACATCTACACAAATAAAATCAGAGTCTCATACCTTTGCCCTCCTTATGATTCTATTATTGGAAGGTAAATCGGAGAATTACATCGGACTAATCCTAAATGTTCAATATTAATTGTTTCGAGATTTTACTAAATTATGTTCGTCTCAGAGTCTTAATTGGACGACGGACATAGAATACATAATTGTAAGGTAAAAGTTTAATTCAAATACTTCGGTGAAGACTTTCTGTTTTTTTCCTCAAAATCCTGGAATCAGTAAAAAGAGATTTTGGTCTATTGTCGAAAGTACTTTGACCCGATGTCACTATGGGGAATTATAATGATGCCAAGTTACATTTTCACTCAGGTGAAAATACGTGTTAAAATTTCCATCACAATGAAGTAGAATTTAATGTTTTCTTTTACTTGATTTTAAGTCTTACGAAGAACCTTTACAGATACAAATATTCGTCGTTAGGTAGTCACTAATACCACTGTTCATGATCTGTCCTGGAACTATTAGAGTTTCGAATCGTGTATTAGTGACGAATAAGGTTTATGGTAGAGAAGATACTTTTAAAGGAGAGTTAACTTAGGATCTAACCATAGAGTATATAGATTGTGAATATCGGATGGAACATGGAGAATTTATAGGAGTTAATTGTATATGACTCATATACTAGTGATATATTATTTAATCAATAATCATCATCACTATTCCCAACGGAAACGACCCACCGACGGAACACGTTCCTTGATCTCTGTCTACACCAGCAATCAAAGTTCCTCGATCGTCATCCTATGCTTTGTGTTATTATTTGATCACTCCAATTTACGTTACTACTGGGTCTCTCTGCCACACCCCTCCCTCCACCCTCCCCCCAAGTCCTAACCCTTGTGCACATGTGGGTACCGCCTAAGTACGACTACATACCGCTTTGGTTATGTCATAACATTTCATTTTATTTTTTTTTTCTTTATATTACATAACTTCCGTGTTCCTCCCTGTTTTTATCCTCCACGATAGACTCTGACTTAACCGATCCTTTCAAAGGACCTCCTTGGTTTCAGAATTTCCTACTTGTCTTGTTACTTCCGACTTTCCGTAAGAGAAGTCTTTCTTCTCGTGTGGTTTACATTGTGCGTACCACACGAAGTCCTTGACACCCTTCGAGTCGTTCCGACCTCACCACTTCCGAACTCCTCCTCGGTGTCGTCTGCTCCTTCCCCGGCATAATGTCCACAAAAGGATCGTGTAAATCTGAAGTAGACTCTCGTGGTTTTCTAAAATTCATCCTGTGAGAAAACGTTTTACGACTTCTCTGATCTCCGTCCGTTCGAATCTCCTTCCCTCTAGAAATCCTTAACTAACGTCATTGGATTCCGTTCCTTACAGTGGCTGGACTCAACCGTCACTCTTTTCCTATCATTTATATCCTTTTTTGTATAAGTTCTCTATAATGTTCACTTTCACAATCAACGAGTCAGCACAGGTTGAGAAACGTTGGGGTACCTGACATCGGGTGGTCGGAGGAGACAGGTACCTTAAGAGGTCCGTTTTTATGACGTCACTCATCGGTAAGAGAAGAGGTCTCCTAGAAGGGTTTGGTCCCTAGCTTGGACCCAGAGGACGTAACGTCCGTCTAAGAAATAACAGACTCCGTGGCCCCTTCGTGACCACAAGCTTTTGTGTATAAGTTGTTTTTATAAACTTTTATACATAAGTTATATTTATACAAACTTTTATGTATAAGTCATACTCACAGACTTTTGTACATAAGTTACACTTCTATGTACTTTTATGTATAAGTTCTCTATAATGTTTATAACTAACAATTTTAGACGTTAAACTAATCATCACCTTCCCCGTCTACCTCTATCTTAACTGATTCTTTTCCTTATGTCCCCATGACGGGTCTGAAATAAATGAATAAAAATTAAATAAAAAGTAGGTTGTTTAAGGACCACTCGTAGATGTACATAACCGTACCGTAGTGTAATTTACCACTTAAATACCCTATTTGTTAAGTCTAAAGAGGAGAAGGGATTAGAAATTCCTTAGTACTCAGATCAAGATAACAGTCGATGGACGTACTGTATTGGGTGGTTACAACGAGTCAAGTTAGACATTGTCTCCAACTTTTGGTATTGGGTGTCAGTACAAAATACACCGGACTAGTCTCCAAGGTTTTTACACTAAAACTAACAAGTCAAGTGGTGTAAGGGGGAGAACTTGAAGAAATGGGACAAAGGACTTGGAGGGTCCCTGGACTTTCGCAAATTCGGTCACTAAGAACGAAAATCAAGTCATATCAAGTCAGTGAGTCAGCACAGGCTGAGAAACGCTGGGGTACTTAGCGTCGTGTGGTCCGGAGGGACAGGTAGTGGTTGAGGGCCTCAAATGAGTTTGAGTACAGGTAGTTCAGTCACTACGGTAGGTCGGTAGAGTAGGAAACAGTAAGGGAAGAGGAGGACGGGGGTTAGGGAGGGTCGTAGTCTCAGAAAAGGTTACTCAGCTGTGAAACGTACTCCACCGGTTTCACCTCAAAGTCTAGTCAGGAAGGTTGCTTGTGGGTCCTGACCAGAGGAAATCCTACCTGACCAACATAGAGGAATGTCAGGTTCCCTGAGAGTTCTCAGAAGAGGTTGTGGTGTCAAGTTTTCGTAGTTAAGAAGCCACGAGTCGGAAGAAGTGTCAGGTTGAAAGTGTGGGTATGTGCTGGTGACCTTTTTGGTATCGGAACTGATCTTCCTGGAAACGACCGTTTCATTACAGAGACGAAAAATTATACGACAGATCCAACCAGTATTGAAAGGAAGGTTCCTCATTCGTAGAAAATTAAAGTACCGACGTTGGTGGTAGACGTCACTAAAACCTCGGGGGGTTTTATTTAAGTCAGTGACAAAGGTGACAAAGGGGTAGACAAAGGGTACTTCACTACCCTGGCCTACGGTACTAGAAACAAAAGACGTACAACTCGAAATTCAGTTTAAAAAGTGAGAGGAGAAAGTGAAAGTAGTTCTCAGAAAAATCAAGGAGAAGTGAAAGACGGTATTCCCACCACAGTAGATGTATAGACTCCGATAACTATAAAGAGGGCCGTTAGAACTATGGTCGAACACGAAGAAGGTCGGGTCGCAAAGAGTACTACATGAGACGTATATTCAATTCATTCGTCCTACTGTTATATGTTGGACAAAAAAAATTTTGTTATATGTTGGAACTACATGAGGAAAAGGATAAACCTTGGTCGGACAACAAGGTACGGGCCAAGATTGACAACGAAAGACTGGACGTATATCCAAAGAGTTCTCCGTTCAGTCCACCAGAAATCACAATAAATTTTTTTTTTGATCGAATTAAAATTCAATAAAAAATTTTAATACCATTTTATGTGTATTTTAAAATAGTAAAATTGGTAAATTTTTACACATTAAGTCAACGTACACCATGTAAATGTTACAACATATTGATAGTACTGATGGATCAAGGACTCATAAAAGTAGTAGGGATTTCTTTTTGAACATGTATAATTTGTTAGTGAGGGATGAGGTAGGACAGAGACCGTTGATGATTGACGTAACAAAGATATCTACAAGAAAAAGACCTGTAAAGTGTGGTCTATCATACACCTGAAAATACAGACCAAAGAAAGTGAATTGTTACAAAAGTTCCAAGTAGGTATAACATCACACTTTAATCGTGAAGTAAGGAAAAATAACTACTTATTATAGGGTAATATACTTATATGGTATAAACGAATAGGTAAGTAATCGACTACCTATAAACCTGTCAAAGGTCGATTACCGATATCACTTGTCACGATAATTTCTTAAGTAGACGTATAAAAACAAATTTGTAAAAATAAAAAAACTCATATATGGGTCCACACCTTAACGACCTAGTATACCATTAAGAAACTCAATGACGACGACGACGACGACGACGACGACGCAGTGAAGTCAGCACAGGCTGAGACACACTGGGGTATCTTCCGTCGGGTGGTCCGAGGGGGTAGGGACCCTAAGAGGTGCGTTCTTGTGACCTCACCCAACGGTAAAGGAAGAGGTTACGTACTTTCACTTTTCACTTTCACTTCATCGAGTCAGCACAAGCTGAGAAGTACTAGGGTACCTGACGTCGGATGGTCCGAGGAAGCTTGTACCCTAAAAGTTCTGTTCTCATGACCTCACCCCAAACTCAATAACTCTTTGGTAGTTTGTAAAAAAGTTCCACTGACATGATAAAANGGAAGAGGTTACGTACTTTCACTTTTCACTTTCACTTCAGCGAGTCAGCACAATCTGAGAAGTACTAGGGTACCTGACGTCGGATGGTCCGAGGAAGCTTGTACCCTAAAAGTTCTGTTCTCATGACCTCACCCCAAACTCAATAACTCTTTGGTAGTTTGTAAAAAAGTTCCACTGACATGATAAAATATCAGGGTGATCGTTACATATTCCCAGGATAACTCTCATTCATGTTGAGTAATTGGATCGTAAGTTCTCCACCGAGTCACCATTTGTGTCCTGAAAGTGACCGAACTAGGGACCCAACCCTTCTAAGAAACCTTCTTCTTTACCGTTGAGTGAGGTCATAAGAAAGGTCCTATTAGGGTACCTGTCTCCTCGGACGTCCGATGTCAGGTACCCTAATATTTCTCAACCTCTATTGACTCGTGGATAAATAGGATGGACCAATACTACTACACAGTCCCATCTTAAGAGATATGACGGACATGTTTCCATTGGGACCACTCATAATCTCTTATTTAATCAGGTTTTCTTGTATGTCTCTATTGATGACTTTACTTCGATGTTTTTTTTGGTGATGGTCCCCTTAAAGGGCCGTCAAGTCACCATTCCGGAGACTCGAAGGTTACATCCTCCGGGTCCAAGTTTGATACCAGATCCTCGATACTGAAACGTTCGACACGTCGGTTTTTTTTTGATAATTATTGTTTTAAGATATAATAAGTTGTTATAGTCAGACAAGTAGTCTATCAGTACTGATAGAGTTTACAGAGTCTATGCTTTTGTAAAAATCCTTTACAAAATGTAAAAGAGTGTAAAAGTCCTTTAGATCAAATTTCGTTAATAGACAGAATACCTACTCTTTTTTGTACTTTTTCATGATAATGTAAAGTTATCAGTAGTAACTCCATTTTAGTGTAAGTTTAATGGGTTCTTTTAACATATGTCTCTAATATTGTACTACACTGATATATGTTATGTACGATAATAAAGGTGAAGGTTTAATTGTTGTTTTACTGTGTAGTACATCGAGTATACTGTGTCGACCTTAAGACTACTATATTGTCTTAGATCAGTATCACTATTACGGTTCTAGTTTTACTTTGATTCGATCCTATTCCCGAAAATCCTATGTAGTTTGTTCAAATACCAACCTATTGACTCACTTCGATTCTTTATATGTTTCCTCTTGAAAATTGAATAGTATTTTTACGACTAATTTTGTCTGTCACTTTACTATAGTACTCCTATTGTTAAAATATAGCTACTACAATTATAAATTTCTCGTTCCTTTTGTATTTGTGATTCGTTTCTGTCTGGTCGTTATACCTTCCTCTCTAACTTCCTGTCAAGTCAAGTCAAGTCAACGAGTCAACACAGGCTGAGAAACGCTGGGGTACCTCACGTCGTGTGGTCCGGAGGGACAGGTAGTGGTTGAGGGTCTCGGATGAGTTTGAGTGCAGGTAGTAACCACTACAGTAGGTTGGTAGAGTAGGAGACAACAGGGGAAGAGGGTGGAAGTTAGAAAGGGTCGTAGTCCCAGAAGAGGTTACTCAACCAAGAAACGTAGTCCACCGGTTTCATAACCTCAAAATCGAAGTCGTAGTCAGGAAGATTACTTATAAACCCTGACTAAAGGAAATTCTAACTAACCGACCTAGAAGAACCTCAGGTTCCCTGAGAGTTTTCAGAAGAGGTTGTGGTATCAAGTTTTCGTAGTTAAGAAACCGAGAGTGGAAAAAAATATCAGGTTGAGAATGTAGGTATGTACTGATGATCTTTTTGGTATCGAAACTGATCTGCCTGGAAACAACCATTTCATTACAGAGACGAAGAATTATACGACAGTTTCTTACTGTGATTACTTGTCAATGTGATTGTTTCGTTCTAGGTATGTGTTTCCCTATAATAGAGGTTTCTTCCCTCATTTTCATGCATTGAAGAAGTCTCGGGACTGTGTCTTCAACGAGTCGTTGTAAATAATAATTAAGTGAATCATGTTTTGTGGACAGTTCTGTAGTATTCTTCTTTCCTCCCTTATCCTAGAATCCTCGTAACAAAGACTCTTGAATTTTTTTATACATGTTTAATATAATTTTTTGCATTAGGTGAATCTGTTTTTGGACTCAAAATCTTGAAGTTTGTGAGGTCACTTTTCTGTGGAGAAGTACTTCTTACCCAGATGAAGTAAGACTTTCTTACTCATCCTTCTCTGTCTAACGTCTATTCGTAGTCTCTTTGGAGGTTTGGTTACGTCAGTGAACACACCAAACGACAGAATTTTTATGACAAATGGAATCAATAACTGATTTATTTTGACCAAACCCAGTAGAAGAACTTAATCTATTCTTGTAGTTTATATAAACAATGAGTTTCTCTAAATATATATCACTACTGTCTCATTATACCATTATACATATCAATGACTAAGTTGTCATTTAGTTTAGTGGTTTTACGGTAGGACCGTGAGGACATCAAACTTATCAAACTTAATCCATTATTAATACATTATTATGATCTGACCTTTGTTGTTTTCCTAAGATAGACTAATTTCCATCGAGATAGATGTTAAAGAATACTTTTCAGTAACTGGAATTCGGGGAACGGAACAAGTCCCAGATGACGTGTTAAAATGGTTTGATAGATGTATTCTATAAAGTCTCGTTCCTTCTTCTTGTATTATGAACGAACCTTGGTAAAAATTTTCTTTTAGTATCGTTACTCAACAACTTCTGAAAATTTTTTGAGGAATCTCCGAAACTTTATATAAAATTTCGTGTAATAAGTAAAACTATTTAAATAAAGTCACATACATTAAACCCTTTACTTTTTATTTAAAAGATCACTTGTGGTTTATACTTCAACTTATAATTTCCCTATAAAATTAAGTTGCACAACCAAAAGACATAACTCTATCTATTTGATAAACTTCTTCAAATTGAAAATAAAAAATTTAGGATTAGTATGACACCTTTGTCACCGACTGAAATAAAAAGACCCGAGGTTTTAGTGACGTCTACCGCTGACGTCGGTACTTTAATTTTCTGCAAATGAGGAACCTTCCTTTCAATACTGGTTGGATCTGTCGTATAATTTTTCCTCTCTCTGTAATGAAACGGTTGTTTCCAGGTAGATCAGTTCCGATACCAAGAAGGGTCACCAGTACATACCTACACTCTCAATCTGATATTTCTTTCGACTCGTGGCTTCTTGGCTACGAAAACTTGACACCACAACCTCTTCTAAGAACTCTCAGGGAACCTAACGTTCCTTTAGGTTGGTCAGGTAGGATTTCCTCTAGTCAGGACCCACAAGTAGCCTTCCTGACTACAACTCCGACTTTGAGGTTATGAAACCGGTGGACTACGTTTCTCGACTGAGTAACCTTTTCTAGGACTTAGACCCTTTCTAACTCCCGTCCTCCTCTTCCCCTACTGTCTCCTACTCTACCAACCTACCGTAGTAGCTGAGTTACCTGTACCCAAACCCACCTGAAGCCCTCAACCACTACCTGTCCCTCCGGACCGCACGACAGCAAGTACCCCAACGTTTCTCAGACTGTACTGACTCGCTGACTTGACTTGACTTGACTTAGTATGACGTATAAATGTTTGTTGAACGAGTCAGTGAATATATAGTGACTAATGGATGTTTCGTAATTCGTGATAAGTTCCGTGATCCCTATGTCGTCAAATACTTCATCGGTGCCCGGTACGTTTCTTAAAGTGGAAAAAATAAAATTCATTCTATTCTTCCTCCTCACCAAACCTGTCTCTTCACTGTCTATACTGTGTGTCTTCTGTCTTCACTGTGTGTCTATACCACTGATCTTACGTTCCTTCGTTTCCAATTTCGTCCACTTTTTATGAACGAATTTCGTTTAAATTTCCTTTTAGTGTCATACCTCAACCGACTTTAAAGAATTCGTATTTGCAAAACTTTATGTCATTGAATCTCCTCTCTTTATTAACACCAAACCCTCGATGCCTTCAACATTCTTTATCAAGATAAGACCCATATAAAGTCCCATCTTGACTTATCTTAAACTGCTATCCGACTAAAGACCGTACCTGTTGACCCCATCCCCACCCCTATTCTTTAAATAAAAATCTGTATATTTAAACTTTATTGTTAATCTGTATTTTACCTCTCCGATTTCGATACTTAATCTAGTCGAGTACGTCGTTCAGTCATATCTACCCCTTGTCCAAGTTCGTGACACTCTTCAACCCTTTCTTCCTCTTTGGACCGACAGTCATGTGTCTGAACCGTAATACCGTCAGTGGTCACTGGGACAGTTCTTTGTAAGACCACCCATAAGTACTTCTTTGCTAGAGTTGAACGAATTGTAGTTTAAAATCCATAACATATACCAAAGAGATTTTGGTACATATTAAAAACCTTCTTTTACAAATTTTCTATGGTTTATATTAACCTTTGTATGTTTTCTTCTGAGATTTTGGTTCCTCCACGATTATTTTACCAGAACCGGTAGCAAACGATCTACATAATGTTTCAAGATTGTCATAAGAGAGTGATTTTGTCCATTTTTGGTTTAACTTATCTTGTATTTTCAATATTAATCTCGTCTATAAAAGGATGTAAGGTCTTTTAAGAGAGGTGTCACGATTCTTTCATGGAAACGAGACTCCTACGTTTCGTATAAAAGAATGTGAGTCGTCGTCATTAAGAATAGTTTGCGACCGTCGAAAAGTATTTTAGCTACGATTTCAGTTCTTAGTCAATTACGCAATGTCCCTTGTCTACAGTCTTGTAAAGAAACTGTATAACAGATAAAGTCTGTATGTGATATCCACTTTCGTAAGTTTTTTGATGGTTTTCGGGTCCTACGAGAAACAAGGTCGGAAACTCTGACTTGTTGGTAGAACAGATGGTTTGAGTCATGGTGTACATGTGTATATGTTGATTTAGGTACCATTGTCCTAGGTCGTCAACAATGTCTGTGGTCATTAGTACTAAGGTTTCTTTGTCCGAGAATTCGGGGTATGGTGTTGTGTTTTACGAAGAATTTGTTCATTTAGATACGACAATCAGACGTTATAAGAGTAAATAGAGAAAAATATTTTAACCGGGTTTAAGTACACCGACTCGAAAGGTCTATTTGACCGACGAATAAAATGATACGATTATAAGTGAATAACATCCGTCTTATTTTTGTTATTGTATCATTTTTCTACGATCCGACTGTTATATAGAGTTCACAAAGTTCGTTAGGAGACGACTCTTTAGATTAGGACTGTAATTGAAGACTTTCACACTTTTAGATTATATGAAAAGTTAAAGTTTGATTTGAGCTCGGAATATTTGTGAAATGTACCTTGTATATGTTATATATGACAGTTGTTTACATTATTTCTAAAAATTCAATTCTCTGTGTTAAAAATATAAATGATTATGTATTCTTTGATTAAAGGTTAATAGATAGAAAAAGTAAACCCCAACAGTGGTGACTACGTTTATAGACTTACTTGATATTGTATCGTGAATAGTCCAGACCGTAAAATTTATTGAAAAACCATAGACAGCGATTTCGTTTTTTGTTTATTTTGTTTGTATTTTAATAAATTCAACTGTCCTTAGTAAGTCTACGTAACTTCTGTCACTTTACTCTACATTATTACTACGTTATATTCCTTCCGAGACTCACCATTAATGGTATCTCTTCTCTACATTGAGTCTACAATTCTCTTAAATCCTCAGTCTTTCACAAGAGGTTTGTTCATACACCACTTTACCCTTCTTCTCCCACCCGTTTCTATCTTCTAGTCTTTTTCGAAGTGTCTTCTCAGTCGTAAATTAGAAAGTCTCAATCCAAAACCTGTTTTCTCTTTTTGAAATCGTATTTTTTTTAGTCCACTACACGGTTTCCAGTGTTTCAATGAATGACTTCCAGTCCGGACCTTGTTACCAAAGGACTACAGATTTTCGTTCATCCCGAACCTAATCCGTAACTTAAACCGTGTCTTCACCACCAAAACCGACATGAAAAGTAGATCAAAAAGGAGTGTGATGTACTAGAAACAGATAAAAAAGGTAAAGAGACCAACTTTGACCAGTGTTACTTTTATGATAGACGATTTTTCTGTGACTCTTGTCCTTTTTAAAGTGTCAAATATAAACTTAATGGATATAATGAACTGTCTTTGATGTGTTTTGTTTGTTTTTAGACATAGAACCATATGGTCGTCATAGGCTGAATACTGTCCCAACAATAATAAAAAAAAATGATTTACGTAATGTTTACACGAGGAATCGTGAAGAAATGAATAATAAGAAGTACGAGAGAAGAATAAAACATAGACATACGGTACAAAGGGGTTGATCTACCTCGAGGTCACTCATAAAACGTAATACGTCGTTCAATCCTAGGTACAGAACAAAGACTAAGAGACAAAGATCTTGGTACGGACCATGTCTCCCAACGTACAGACGTCTTACTTCTCAATTTGTTTGTTTTGTCACAGAAATCAAAGAAAAGGTGGGTGTTTTCATTTCACCTTTTTAGTGACTTAAATAAACCTAGTAAGTCTTTGGTTTTAGTTGGGGGTTTCAGTGAAAAGAGACTCAGATGTAACCATTATTATGAAAAATCGACCTCATCCTATCCTCACCCTTTGTCCAAGAGGAGAGGAGACCGACTAATGGTGGTGTCAAGATCATTGGGTCACCTCGTGACGTGTGCCATTAATTGGAAGGGGTCCCTTCCGTCTGGATAAACGAACAAACAAGAATAAGGGGTGGATGAAATACTGACTTCAGAGCGAAAATGTAGGTACAGTGAGATAAAGACCTTAAGAAAGGTAGTTACAAGGATTTATTTTTATTTTCTTCCCTCTTCTTAAGGTCTTCCTACTCATAAACTGAAGTGTATTAAAGTGAGTGTTACCGAAGTTCGCTAGTTTCGTAAGATTTTACACTCTTTTACGATTTTCTATGATCTTTTTTTGGGAGTTGGTTGACAAAGAGAACGGTGTTTAATCGTTTGAGATTGAGTCTTAACTTTTACGACCGACACACATGTAAATGTTTTCGTACACGATTCTGCGGATCGTACCAAAACCTTGAGTTTGGGGAGTTCGTTCCCACTTGGAAATTTAAAAGTCAAGTCAAGTCAAGTCAGCGAGTCAGCACAGGCTAAGAAACGCTAGGGTACTTAGCATCGTGCGGTCCGGAGGGACAGGTAGTGGCAGAGGGCCTCAAGTGAGTCTGAGTGCAGGTAGCTCAGACACTACGGTAGGTCGGTAGAGTAGGAGCCAGCAGGGGAAGAGGAAGACGGGGGTTAGGGAGGGTCGTAGTCTCAGAAAAGGTTACTCAGTTGAGAAACGTACTCCACCGGTTTCATGACCTCAAAGTCGAAATCGTAGTAAGGAAGTAATGTTTTATGTTTCAGATCGTATAACAGTTGTTTACAAATACTTGAATTGAGGTTTAACTTGATTACTTTTTGTTCTTTGTAATTTCATGAGTGGTTGACCTGTGACCAGTACTTCTTGGTAGTATAATTTTTAGAAAACAGTAAGAGTTAAAAAAACAGTATAAGTTTAGTCCTTCTCTGATTAGTGTTACTAGTATTTAATTACGATTTATTGCAGAATTAGAGATAAAATAAGTTTCAGAAATTTTACAATTATTATTTACATTATGAATGTTTATTAACGACGACATGTAAGTTCACACTTTGGGTGTATGATTTTCGGTCTGTTTTATTTTTAACTGTCGAGTTGATTTTGGTTTGGTGTAAAATTTCAGTAAAAAGTGTATCGATTTTACTGTAGTAACGGAATTGTTTCGTCTTTCGTGCGTGACGTAGACACACCACCTCAACTCGTTTATGTGTACACCGGACTAAATAAAGGTCTGACACTTTTAAAATCACGTGACGATTTCTACGAAAGAGACTGGTAAATCGTGTTCACGATTTCGTTATAAGGGACAGTTTCCCCGGAGTGACTTTCTCTCCAATGACCCGTTCACAAGATGACAAAGATGGTAAGGGTTATTTTAATATACCCTTTATTTAAGGTCTCCAAAGACAGATATCCCCAAGTCTCTTCCAAATTCTTATTTCGAAATTGGTCTTGTGTTTAAGGTTACCTTCAAAGTAAAAAGAGTAAGAAGTTTTTTTCGAAGAGGTAACTGGAGTTGAGACCTCTAGGTATCCCTCACAGTCATAAGGTATTTTTGTCTCAACTTAATTAATGTAAACTCGACAGATATGAGACAAGAGGAAAAATATTGGTTCTTCGATTCATCTGTCTGAAACCTTTCTCTTCTTTTGTTTTCCTCTCTACTCCTTCCTTGTTCGGAAGAAGAGAAGATAAACCCCGAATTTCACGAGGTTTATAATTCTTGTTTTAGTGCCAGGGACGGAAGGTACTCCCGAGACCCAAAACAAAGTAAGTGACGACACAAGGGTCGTCACAGACCGGTAGTCTATGAGTTACTTATAAACGACTTACTTAATACTACCACTTACAGATAAAACAATAACAGAACATTTCGAGGAATACCTGTCAGTACCCAGAAGGGGCTTCCACCACCTATGACAGTCCCGATCACTGTACCTTTCCTTGTCCAGAGATTTCGTCTACTCTTACGGACTGAGACTTAAGAGTAAGAAACTAGAACACGGAATATTTTTGCACCTCGAGGAACCCTAACCGTGACTCTACTGGTCCTCTTTGCCTCCTTTCTTTTTCCAGATTAAATCCTTACTATAAAAGATTACGATGCAATAAAGGGAATCTCAGGTCGTAGGTACCCTACAATTGTCCACAAGTCGAGTCCCTCCAGACGGGACGCTGGGATGGATCAGTGAGATTGACGGGTAAAAAAGGGGGTTATGCTCCGTGATGAAAGATTGTGAGATTAAACAAACATACAAAACGATGGGTGTAAAGGAATGATCTTATATTTAAGGTACTTTCATTCCTAGTATGTTGATATATTGGTTTACGGATCTTTTCACAGACTGTATTATCGACAGTGAATTTATAATCGACTTTTTTAATTATCAACGGTTCGTAGTAAGATTTTCCACTTACTCTGGTTTTTTATAGGGATAAAGAAGATCTCAAATGTAAGATACTTCTGGTCCTTTTTCCTTGTGCTCCCTTTATACTCTAACTTCTCGAAAGAAATGAAGGAATAAAAGGTCTCCTGACTGATTCGTGCACATGTCGCTTTTGACTACTTGTCGGAAAGAAGGGGAGTTTGACTTGTACACCGTCGTCGTTACAAAGGGTAAGTGTGACTTGTGTCTGACTCTTTGTGTGAGGACACAGGACGAGTCCATTACGGTAACTCCGACGGGAACGCCACTACGACGGTCATTTTCTCCTGAAGGTTTACATGTGTATCAAGTCAGGTCAAGTCAAGTCAACGTGTCAACACAGGCTAAGAACACTGGGGTACTTTGTGTCGTGTGGTCCGGAGGGACAGGTAGTGGTCGAGGACCTCCGATGGGTTTGGTCATGAACCTACGTTAGAGTTTTTACTGGCTTACTAAAGACAGACAAAGGTTCCCTTTGGTAAGTTATAGTACCATTAGGTTCAGATACAGGACTGGTCATACGACTTCTTCGACTTCAACTTGCCAAGATACTTCTGGATGTTCTGGAAGATCTTGATTGTGGGGTTTCTCTACAGGAAAAGTAATGTCTCCTGACCTTACGTTTTCATCCTTCAGTTCCTTGTGGACCTCACTGTCCGTTTAAACAGGCACCTCATGCCTTACTTCGTCCCGTTTCCGATTATTCTCCAGACGGTTCTCTTGAGTGACCAGTATCGTTTGTGGGAGAAGGTTGTTGTGTTCTCTTCTGAGATGTGTACCTGTAGTGGTCTACCAGTTGTGGTTTTAGTCTGACTAATATAAGAAACGTCGGTTTCTACCTCTTCGAGATATGTCCGTCGTTTTTGTTCTGGCCCTCGACTGACACCGAGTCTAGTACTTGAGGAATAACGGTTTAAGTCTGACTTTAACTTCTTTCACCTCTTTTGGTGATGTGGTAAGTCCATACTTGATTTAGTTTAGGGAATACTGATATGTCATCTTCACTCTTTATCTAAATTCCCTGATCTAGACTGTCTGTCTCACGGACTACTTGATACCTATCTGTAAACACTGTGACATATCCTCTATCCTTAATTCTGTTAGGGGTTCTTTTTCTTTACGTTTTTTCGTTTTACCGACAGACTCCTCCGGAATGTTTATCGACACTTTTCTTCCCTTCACTTTTCGTTTCCTCTTTTCCTTTCTATATGGGTACACTTACGTCTCAAGGTTTCTTATCGTTCCTCTCTATTTTTTCGGAAGGAGTCGCTAGTTACGTTTCTTTATCTCCTTTTCTTGTCCTATCCTTTCTGATCTCTAGAGAAGTTCTTTTAATCTCTATGGTTCCCCTGTAAAGTACGTTTCTACCCGAGTTATTTCCTGTCTTTACCATACCTGGATTGTCTTCGTCTTCTATAACTCTTCTCCACCGTTTTTATGTGCCTTCTTGACATGTTTTTTCTAGAAGTGCTGGGTCTATTAGTACTACCACACTAGTGAGTGGATCTCGGTCTGTAGGACCTTACACTTCAGTTCACCCGGAATCCTTCGTAGTGATGTTTGTTTCGATTGCCTCCACTACCTTAAGGTCAACTCGATAAAGTTTAGGACCTTCTACTACGATACTTTCACGACGTGAGTTATACGGTCGTTTAAACCTTTTGAGTTGTCACCGGTGTCCTGACCTTTTTCAGTCAAAAGTAAGGTTAGGGTTTCTTTCCGTTACGGTTTCTTACGAGTTTGATGGTGTGTTAACGTGAGTAGAGTGTGCGATCATTTCATTACGAGTTTTAAGAGGTTCGGTCCGAAGTCGTTATGTATGTGTATCAATTCTCACAATTCAACGGTCATACTTCAATCGTGACTATTGATCTTTCTCTAGGAGTGACCAAACACCTCTATTTCCCTATTCTGTGACTTGACTCTTAAGGTCGGTAGGGAGGGACGGACCTATAAGAGGGAATTGATGGTCACATTTTCCTAAACTTAAATAAATAAGTCGNCTATTAGTACTACCACACTAGTGAGTGGATCTCGGTCTGTAGGACCTTACACTTCAATTCACCCGGAATCCTTCGTAGTGATGCTTGTTTCGATTGCCTCCACTACCTTAAGGTCAACTCGATAAAGTTTAGGACCTTCTACTACGATACTTTCACGACGTGAGTTATACGGTCGTTTAAACCTTTTGAGTTGTCACCGGTGTCCTGACCTTTTTCAGTCAAAAGTAAGGTTAGGGTTTCTTTCCGTTACGGTTTCTTACGAGTTTGATGGTGTGTTAACGTGAGTAGAGTGTGCGATCATTTCATTACGAGTTTTAAGAGGTTCGGTCCGAAGTCGTTATGTATGTGTATCAATTCTCACAATTCAACGGTCATACTTCAATCGTGACTATTGATCTTTCTCTAGGAGTGACCAAACACCTCTATTTCCCTATTCTGTGACTTGACTCTTAAGGTCGGTAGGGAGGGACGGACCTATAAGAGGGAATTGATGGTCACATTTTCCTAAACTTAAATAAATAAGTCGAAGTCTCAAAGACTCGAATAAATTAAACATTATAAGAACCGGTAAACTTAGAAGTGTAAATAAAGACGGGATAAAGGAGAGAGAAGACCCTGGTTGATATACATACAATCCGACACTATAATAGGGTGTCGAAGACCTACGAAATATAAAAAAGAAACCCAAATTGAAAGTCTTTAAAAATAATTAGGTGAAAATCCAAATGACTAAGAAAGAAATTGGTACAGTTCACATACCTATTTGGAACTATAGTGCACCCACCACGATCACCATTTCTTGGACGGACGGTTACGTTCTCTACATTTCTCTGTGTCCCAAGCTAGGGACCCAGTCCTCCTAGGGGACCTCCTCCCGTACCGTTGTGTGAGGTCATAGAAACGGACCTATTAGAGTACCTGTCTCCGCGGACTGGCCGATATCAGGTATCCCAACGTTTCTCAGCCTGTACTGACTTCGTTGAATCACGTGTATGTGCAAATAGAAAATTCTAAAGGTGAACTAAGAAAAAGTCAAAGGTAAAGAAACGATTTTAAAGTACTTGTGACAGGTAGAAAAGGTGATCTAGGATATGTATAGTTAGTAACATTTGCAGGGATATACTACCAAGGTTGTAGACCAAGTAGAAATTCAGACCAACTGACGAAATAGAAAGTTATGCAGAAAAAATTTTTTAAGAACGATGAATTACACAACAATGTAAAACTGACTTATAACCTGTGACACTATCTTGTTGTCTCTGCCTCCTTTGGTCATAAAAAAGTACCTTTACCTTCCGACCTAGTTGACTCAGTCAGTACTCGATCTAAACGTAGGACGACAACGATAAGATTTGGAGTTACGTGGTGTCCGAAGTCTGAGAAGGTCACTTCCTGATGATGACAGAACACCAATTACACTCCGGACCTTATGACCCCTGAGTAGTAGAAAATCGTCAGGGACTATGGACGTCACGAATCCACCCGACCCAAGAACGGTCGACAACGAGAACAGACTCGCCATCTGAGGATGACGACGACAATGAGTCGTAGTCCGAGAACCATTCTCGTCCAGCCTAAGAGTCGGGAGGACTATACAGAGTCAAAACGAATCAGCGAGTCAGTACAGACTGAGAGACACTGTGGTACCTGACGTTGGACGGTCCGAAGAGACAGGGACTCCTAAAAACTCCATTCTTATGACCTCACCCAAAGGTACGGGAAGAGGTCCCCTAGAAGGATTGGGTCACTGTCTTGGTTCCAGAGGACGTAACGTCTACCTAAGAAATGGTAGACTCGGTGGTTCCTTCGGGTTCAGAGTCAAAATCCGTCTTCAGATACGTAGACCCGGAGACTCCATCCGAGAAGGGTATAAGGACAGGGAGAAGTTGGGGGTGTGGGTAGTTTAAGATGGAACTTAGACACTATCGAAAACTTGTTCAAAGGTCAAAGAGAGAGTAACCATCGTCTGAAGACCAAACATGACCACGTCTTAGGACCTTAGTTCTCCAAAATGACGGAAAAGATATCCTCATCTACTAACTCTTTGTCACCTATAAACGGACTCAGTACACCCTAAGGAACTATCAAGTCAACCATTTCTTAGTCGGACGTTACGTCCTCTGGGGTCAAACTAAGGACCCAGTCCTTCTAGACGACTTCTTCCCTATCCCATGGGTGAGGTCACAAGAACCCGAAGGGAACACCGAGTCGACCATTTCTTAGGCGGACGTTACGCCCTCTGGACCCAACCCTTCTAGAGGACCTCTTCCCTTTCCGATGGGTGAGGTCATAAGACCGGACCTCTTAAGGTGCCTACCATGTCAGGTACCGCAGTGTTTCTCGACCTGTACGGACTCACTGAAAGTGAAGTGAAAGTGATATCCACTTCCTTTTCAAGTTAAGACTCTCCGGTTACCCAAAACGAATATGGAGAGGGGTCCTTCGTTACCTTAAAGTAGACCCCGGACTCCTACTCTCCTAAAAGACAGAAAGGGAATCACGAAATTCCGAAGACGAATTATATTTTTCTTTAAAGCTCCATCTTTCGTCATAAAGTACGGACTGGGGATCTCCTTTGGTTAGTTGAAAATATATCGATACAAGATACCATGATTCCACCCGAGAAAAGACAGAAGACTGGATGGAGATTACTGGTCCATCAGTGACCCGTGACTCATCTCCAGGTAATTTTTCTCGGATGTTCACTTACAATTGTAGGAGACACGAGACCCCGAGGGTTATTGAAATTTGACTATGAAATAGGGTGTGAACCGTATATTCTTTACGTAACTTGAAAATCGTTTAAAATCATTTAAGAAAGGGTCCAGTCGTAGAAATACAATACGAGAAAATTTTCACTTTGTTAAACACTCAAGAGAAAAGTGTCAAGTGAACCAAAAGGAATCTTGGAGTCAATTGATTACTCAAGTTCTTTTCAATATTAAATCTTTTACTATACCTAAAATATACAACAATATTACCCTTACTATTAGAAAACTCCTAAATAAAATAATCCGTTTCGTACTCAATAGTCGGTACATTATAAAAAAAATTGGAAAACAGGAGTTTTTCCCGAAGGGACCACCGAATCTCCCATTTCGCAGACGGACGTTCCACCCTTTGGAACCAAGTTAGGGACCCAGCCCTTCTAGGGGACCTCTTCCTTTACCGTTGGGTGAGGTCATGAGAACGGACCTCTTAGGGCACCTACCTCCTCAGACCATTCGGTGTCGGGTCCCCCAGTGTTTCTCAGCCTGTACTAACTCACTAAAGTGAAAGTGAAAACAGGAGTTCCTACACTCAATTTAACGAAAAACAACAAAAAAAAAACCAGATTCAAACACTGTCAAGATTCAAAGATTCTAAAACTCTCATAGTATCTTCCCTTTATACACGTCCGACCTCGATACCTCTTTTTATTATCCTTTAATTTAAACCGACACTCCATCAGTGACCGGTAACTCTGTCTGTCTGTCTGTTTTATACTAATATAATGTTACCCACCACTCTCTCCACATTGTATCGAATTTACTTTTTAGTACTACCCTTAAATCACACTCCTCAACCCCCTCGAACCTCTTCCTTCTATTCTTTTAGACCGGTCCTTTTCATAGTTTTTCGTGTTCAAGTTGAATCGGGACTTCGTCAAGAGATTCTTCGTCCACTCATATAAATTCCGTTTCTCTCTATTTATTTGGTATCTTCACAAATCCCGACTCCTACATCCCTCGCCACGGTTCTCTGTTCCTAATTCCCGTATTTGAGACCTCAGTCTCTCTAGACTCAAATTTGGGCCATACGACGAAGTTGTGGTCCACCGAAACTGGTCAACCAATTCGAGTAATTCGACGTGAAACGCGAGTCAGCGAGTCAGTACAGGTTGAGAGACACTGGGGCACCCGATATCGGATTGGCGGTCCGAGGTGACAGATACCTTAAAAGGTCCGTTCTTATGACCTTACCCAACGGTAAAGGATGAGGTCCCCTAGGACGGACTGGGTCCCTAACTTAGGTACAGAGGACGTGACTGTCTAAGAAGTGGTGAGAAGGTAGATCCTTCCACCGTTCTTATGTGTCTTCTTGATATGTTTTTTCCAGAATTACTGCACCTATTGGTACTTCCACACCAGTAAGTAGATCTTAGCCTGTAGGACCTCCACCTTCAGTACACCCGGAATCCTTCGTAATGATGTTTGTTTCAATCACCTCCACTACCTTAAGGTCGGTTTGAAAAATTTTAGGATTTCCTACTACAACAATTTCACGATATGAGTAATACAATCATTTAAACCTTTTGAGTTGTCACCGGTGTCCTGACCTTTTCCAGTCAGAAGTAAAGTCAGGGTTTACTCCCGTTATGGTTTCTTATAAGTTTGATAGGACGTTAACATGAATAAAGTGTACGATCGTTCTAATACGAGTTTTAAGAAGTTCGATCCGAAGTCGTCATACACTTGGTTCTTGAACGTCTTCATGTTCGAGTTCTTTTCCGTATCCTTAGTCTCTAGTTTAGTGGTTGTAAGTGACCTACTATCTCTTTCTTTCTCTTAGGGTCTTTTAGAAGCTGAAGACCAAGTAACTGATCCGGTTCGGAGACTGAGACCTAGTTTTGTTTGACATCCTTTAAAAATTTCTCTACCCTGAGGGTCTGGTGGAATGGATGGAGAACTCTTTGGACATACACCTATCTCTTCGTTGTCAATCTTGACCTGTACCTTTTTGACTGACCGAGTTTTAACCCTTCTCATAATGTTCCGATATATAACAGTGGGACAAATAAATTAAAGATACGTCTCATGTAGTACACTTTATGGTCCGACCTACTTGGTGTTCGACCTTAGTTCTGACGACCCTCTTTATAGTTATTGAGGTCTATACGTATACTAAAGTGAGTTTACCGTCTTTTACTTCTCTTTCATTTTTCGGAGAACTACTCCCATTTTCTTCCACTTTTTCGACCGAATTTTGAGTTGTAAGTTTTTTGATTTTAGTTCCGTAGAACAGGGTAGTGAAGTGTCGTTTATCTTACCTTATTTCACCTTCGTCACTGTCTACAATAAAAGACCCGAGGTTTTAGTGACATCTGCTACTGATTTCGATACTTTAATTTTCTGCGAAAAAGGAACCCTCTTTTCGATACCATTTGGATTTGTCGTATAATTTTCCGTCTCTGTAGTGACCCGGTTATTTCCAGGTACATCAGTTTCGATACCAAAAAGGTCATCAGTACATACCTACACTCTCGACCTGATATTATTACCGTCTCACGACCTCTTGACTACGAAAGCTTCTTCGTGGAAACTCCCTTCCAGACGACCTCTTCTGTGAACTCTTAGGGAACCTGTTGTTCCTCTAGTTTGGTCAGTGAGGATTTCCTTTAGTTGTGACTTATAAGTAACCTTCATGACTACGACTTCAAGATTATGAAACCGGTGGACTACACCACAGTTGAGTAATCTTTTCTAGGACTACGACCCTTTCTAACTTCCGTGTTCCTCTTCCCCCGTCGTCTCCTACTCTACCAATCTATCGTAGTGTCTGAGTTACCTGTACTTAGACTCGTTTGAAACCCTCTATCACTTGGTCCCTTCAGACCATAAGACGTCTGGTACCCCAGAGTTTCTTAGTCTGTTCTGAATCGGTGACTCGTTTTTGTTGTGGACCCTTCGACTTTGACGTAAAGTGGTCAAGAGGTCAAGTAATTTATCTTCATAAATATGAATGGAGAGTCCAAACAACAATTCTAATTTAATCTGTTAGGTGGAATTCATGATTCGATTCGTGTTAACCTTATGTGTACGAGTTATGTTATTACCCAGAATGATGACAATCATTACCAAGAGGTTGTGTCACGACTCCGTGGTTGTAGGAGACGTTGTTATGAGAAAACCCTGAAGAGACCTTTAGAGTTCTTCAGATTTACCAGTGAACGAAATCCTTTTGTTGACAGAGGAACATCGGAAACATATTAGTAGAAGAAGGAATTCTATGCATTCAAGGATAGAAGAGGAACCGTGTTTTTGATCTTTTGTAAATTTTCATCGTGTTCCTCTTTCAGGGAGGATGACCTTTATCGTTCATTGTTGAAGACGGAGAGTTCATTCTTCTCAATGGTTGAAGGACAAAATGACACGAATACACACTCCTTTTCGTCTAACCTTTTTTTTTTTTTTTCATACACGACTTTTTTTTTAAGAATAAATGTCCCGTCTCAATTTGAGGTCAAGTACATTACGTTTAGATCACTTTGTCTAATATACGAGTCATCACCGAGGTCAAGACAATCTCCTGAGTCCAAACCGGGTACAAATGTTGTAGAATCTGAGTCCTACAACAATAAATAACAAACGAAAACAAAACCGATAGTCTCTGACGTCGTACAGATAGATCTGTAAGTCATTAGGACTTCTCCAGACCTTTAACTGGAGGATCATGACGAATTCCTAATTGAAAAACGACAAGAAGTCAACGTGTCAGGTCAGGTTGAGAACCACTAGGGTGACTGACGTCCTGTGGTCCGGAGGTACAGGAAGTGGTAGAGGACCTCAAACGAGTTTGAGTAGCAGGTAACTCGGACCCTACGGAGGTTGGTAGAGTAGGAGACAGTAGGAAGACCGGAAGTTAGAAAGGGTCGTAGTCCCAGAAAAGAACACTCAGCCGAAAGTGTATTCCTCCGGTTTTTTTGACCTCGAAGTCAAAGTCGTAATGAGGAAGGTTACTTAGTCAAGTCAAGTCAGCGAGTCGACACAGGTTGAGAAACACTGGGGTACCTGATGTCGTGTGGTCCCAAGGGACAGGTAGTGGTTGAGAACCTCGAATGAGTTTGAGTACAGATAGTTCAGTCACTACGAAAGGTTGGTAGAGTAGGAGACAGTAGGGGAAAAGGAGGACGGAAGTTAGAAAGGGTCATAGTCCCAAAAAGGTCACTCAGTCGAGAAACGTAGTTCACCGGTTTCATGACCTCAAAGTCGAAGTTGTAGTCAGGAAGGTTACTTGTGAGTCCTGACTAGAGGAAATCCTACCTGACCAACCTAGAGGAACGTCAGGTTCCCTGAGAGTTCTCAGGAGAGGTTGTGGTGTCATGTTTTCGTAGTTAATAAACCGTGTGTAGAAAGAAATATCAGGTTGAGAGTGTGGGTATGTACTGATGACCTGAACTACCTGATCTACCTGGAAACAACCGTTTCATTACAGAGATGAAAAATTATACGACAGATCCAACCAGTATCGAAAAGGAGGTTCCTCGTTCGTAGAAAATTAAAGTACCGACATCAGTGGGAGACGTCACTAAAACCTCGGGTTCTTTTATTTAAGAGAGTGACAAAGGTAATATAGGGGTAGATAAACGGTACTTTACTACCCTGGTCTACGGTACTAGAATCAAAAGACTTACAACTGAAAATTCGGTTGAAAAAGTAAGAGGAGAAAGTGAAAGTAGTTCTCCAAGAAATCAAGAAGAAGTGAAAGACGGTATTCCCACCACAGTAAACGTATAGACTCCAATAACTATAAAGAGGGTCGTTAGAACTAAAGTAGAACACGAAGTAGGTCGGGTCGTAAAGTGTACTATACAAGACGTGTATTAAATTTATTCGTCACACTGTTATATGTCACAACTGTATGAGGAAAGGACTAAACCTTGGTCAGCAAAGTACAAACACGATTGACAACGACGAACTGGACGTATGTCTAAAGAGTCCTCCGTCTTTTCCACGAGACCATAAGGACAGAGAACTTCTTAAAAGGTGTCAAATAACACTAGATGTGTCAGTTTCCGAAACCGTATCAGTTATTTCGTCTTTATTTACAAAAGACCTTGAGAGGACTAAAAAGTTACTAGGTTGTGTACAACCGTTAAACTAGAGACCAAGGAGACGGAAAAGATTTAGGTAGAACTTGTAGACCTTAAAGTACCAAGTGTATAAAACGTCGGACCGAACCTCTTAAAACTCGTAATGAAACGATTGCACACTCTACTCACGTTAACACGTCCTCAAACTTGTAAGAAACCGTAACGGAAAGAAATCCTAACCTTACTTTTGACGGGAAAAGGTCAGGACCCCGGTGACGACTCAAAAGGTTTAAACGACCGTATAACTCACATCGTGAGAGTGTCGTAATAGAAAATCATAGACTTTATCGAGTTGACCTTAAGATAGTGGAGGTGATCAACTTCTTTCATCCCTTTTGTTGATCTGGTAGGTTCATACTGGATTTAGTTTAGGGAAACTTAATATGTCACCTTTACTCTTTATCTAAGTTCCCTAATCTAGACTATCTGTCTTAGTACGGACTTACTGATACCTGTCTCCAAGTACTGTGACATGTCCTCCATCAATAGTTCTGGTAGGGGTTCTTTTACATTACGTTTTTCCGTTTTACCAACAGACTCCTCCGGAATATTTATCGACTCTTTTCTTCTCTTCGATTTCCGTTTCCTCTTTTCCTTTCTATATGGGTAAACTTACGTCTCAAGGTTTATTATCGTTCCTCTCTATTCTTTCTGAAGGAGTCACTAGTCACGTTTCTTTGTCTCCTTTTGTTATATCACCCTTTCTGATCTCTAGAGAAGTTCTTTTAATCTCTATGGTACCTTGTAAAGTACGTTTGTACCCGTGTTATTTCCTGTCTTTACCATACCTGGATTGTCTTCATCTTCTATAATTCTTTTCCACCGTTCTTATGTGTCTTTTTGACATGTTTTTTCCAGAAGTACTGGGTCTATTGGTGTTACCACACTAGTACGTAGATCTCGGTCTGTAGGACCTTACTCTTAAGTTCACCCGGAATCCTTCGTAGTGACGCTTGTTTCGCTCATATTCACTACCTTAAGGTCAACCCGATAAACCTTGGTACGGGTCAAGATTGACAACGAAGAACTGGACGTTTGTCCAAAGGATCCTCCGTCCATTCCACCAGACCGTAAGGGTAGAGAAAGGATTCTTAAAAGATGTCAAACGACACTAGGTGTTTCAGTCTTCAAACGTGTTAAGGTTTTGTTTATATAGTCTCCTGGTGACAATTTGGTCATACGTACGTGTGCCTCAGTGAGTCAGAACAGGTTGAGAAACACTAGGGTACCTGATGTCAGGTGGTCCGAGGAGACAGTTACCTTAAAAGGTCCGTCCTTATGGCCTCACCAAATGGTAAAGGATGAGACCCCATGGGAGGGTTGGGTTCCCAATTTAGGTGTAGAGGGTGAAACCGCCTCCTCCTAATCAATGGTGACGTGGTGTTTCCTTCAGGGTATTTTTGTAATCAAGTTGATTTTTAAATAAGATAAGTAGGTTACAAACACCTAACAATTTTTTTTTTCAACTATGACTAAGGAAACAGAGGAAAAGGACATAAGTAGAATAAAAGAAGAAGTATTTTTTGTCAGTTAATGATTCAAGTTCTCCTTATTCAAGTAAAGTCATAGGTCCACGTGTTTGTATTGGTATTCGAGTAAAAATACATTATTTATTTGCACAAACAAATATGTCTTGTACCCTCTTTTTTGTAACCCCTCTTTTTGTTGTCGTCCTCCTATTTCTTAAGTGTAGGTCTTCAATTACCTTTTTCGAGGAAATTTTGGTTACACAATTACAATTTCAAATCGTTTTAATGTGAAGTTTACTGTTTTTACTTTATTATTAAGTCGTAAATAAAAATACGTTTCTTGTAAAATATAAATATGTAACATGACTACTCAAAAACAAAAAACAGTGCGTAAAGACTACTACAAAACCTTGTCTCATACCGAAAATTTCAAATCAAATGTAAATAAATCATATCGTATATCAAATTTTATATTCAAAATGAAGTGTGGTCATTTTAAATTTAACTTTCATGGGACTATATAGTATAGTTGTATTAAAACATCACTCCGACACCGTCTCTGGACTTGAGGAGATGTACTCACCACTCTTACCTTTACCGTGTTTATATTTCATTTTTACATAGTTATAGATCGTTTTAATATATGTCGTCAGGGTAAAGACTATTCATGTTCAAATAGTGACGTCATAGTAAATATCGTTCTGACTTTTGTTTCATTAGTATGTAAACAGTCATTCCCTGAAAGACTTATTTGATACCGTGTACATTCGTTACCTAATGGTCCTTCTACATCTTTCCCTTCTTTTTAGAGAGATATACTCCGTTGATATGTCTACGTCCCAATGTAATTTTTTCGCCCCATCTTTCATATAAAATAAAAAATTCTTTCTCCTATATATTTACCTTGGTCAGATATATTCGTTTATAAGTGTAAACGAATATATTTTTTAACTTGTAAAATTTTCAATGGTTACCGTTTCCCTTCTCTTTTTGGTTCCAACTCTCTGTCTTTGTCTTTGATTTCGAAGAAACTTACATAGAAGAAAATTTCTCTGAGTTGAACATGATACATTTATAAATGTATCTATATTATTAAAATAAATTTTTAAGTGTTTTCATATTTGATATTTTAATATTTGTTATTTTGAAAACATTGAAAAAAATTATGATATTTTGATTTTTTCATTTTAATTTTTTTTACTCGGTTTTACTGGAGAATCTCTTTTTGATGACATTCACTGAAATTTTTTGTTATCATAATGACATATAGTGATGACCCTGTACGGTATTTCTATTTCTATTAACTAGATTTCTATGTTCATAAAGGTCATTAGTATAACGACCATCATCACAACTATCACAATAAGACTCTGTCAACATATATATTCCACTATACTGACATACTATGAGGTTAAGTATGTAAGGGTCTCAGTGACGTTCACCATAAGAGTCGTACTTTCCTTTGGATCTATAGTTGTTTCTGATCGAATTTATTTTTTGGACATCAGGATTTAGACTCAATTTTTATTTAAATACAAGTCAATACTGAGATGAAAACAGTATAAAATATAGATTTCTTCTGTATAAGAGGAATACAATAGGTGATCTTTTCCGGATCTTTTCTACGAGTTGTATCATCGTCCGGGAATCACGGATCTAATATCAGAACCCCATTATGGACTAAGGTCCAGACTCCTTCCTTCATATATTCAATTTGGTTCTTGTAGTACAGTGTGATTTTTAATATATAAATTCGGTAGGTATATAGTTTCTTATTTAGTTTTCTCTTTAAAGTTTCATAAAAATCTACTTTTCCTTTTGTGATGGTTGGTCTTATAGTATGGACGGAGGACTCTTTGGACATATGTCCAGTTCTTCGTTAACAATCTTGGTCTGTACCTTCTCGTTTGATAAGGTTACCCCTTTCCTTATACATTTCCTATATATAACAGTGGGACGAACAAATTGAATATACGTCTCATGTAGTACGTTTTACGGTCCAACCTATTACGGGTTTGACCTTAGTTCTAACGGACCTCTTTATAGTTATTGGAGTCTATACGTCTGCTGTGGTGGGAATACCGCTTTCGCTTCTCCTTGATTTCTCGGAGAATTACTTCCACTTTCGCCTCTGACTTCTTCGACCGAATTTTGAGTCGTAAGTCGATTGATTCTAGTACCGTAGGTCAAGGTAGTGAAGGACCGTTTATCTACCCCTTTTTTACCTTTGTCACTGTGTGATATAAAAGGACCCGAGGTTTTAGTGACCACTATCACTGACGTCGGTGTTTTAATTTTCTGAGTACGAGGAACCCTTTTTTCGATACTGTTTCGATCTCTCGTATAGTTTTTCGTTTGTATAGTGAAATGACTGTTTTTCAGGTATATCAGTTTCGGTGCCGAAAAGGTCATCAGTACATGTCTACACTCTCGACCTGGTATTTCTTCTGATTCGTGGCTTCTTGACTAAAACTTGACATCACGACCTCTTCTGAGAACTCTCATGGAACCTGACGTTCTTCTTGTTTGGTCGGTAGTTAGGATTTCCTTTCTTTGGGACTTATAAGTAACCTTCCTGACTATGACTTCGACTTCCAGGTTATGAAACCGGTGGACTACACTTCCCGGTTGAGTAACCTTTTCTGGGACTATGACCCTTTCTAACTTCCGTCCTCCTCTTCCCCTACTGTCTCCTACTCTACCGACCTACCGTAGTGGTTAAGTTACCTGTACTAAAATTCGTTTGAGGTCCGTTAACACTTCCTGTCCCTTCGGACCACACGACGTCAGGTACCCCAGCGTTTCTCAGTCTGTGTTGACTCGTTGACTTGTTGTTGTCATTGAATGCTCTTAAGTACCCTATACGGTGATTTTGTCGTGAATTCTCTAAATACCATAAGTTGCGAATATGATCTTTTTCTTCTTTCTGGAATTTTATCATCGTTTAATTTGAGTTTTATTCGTCTTCTTTCAATATGAGTTCTGGTTTCATAAATCCAGAGTAACTTTGTCTTTTGTCTTTTCGGTATCCTCTTTAATTACTTTGGTTTTTGACCAAAGAACTCTTATAACTATTTTTAATAATTTGAAAGATACTTCTGATTCTTATTTCCTCTTTTCTGTAATTATAAGGATAATATATGACGTGATTATAACCCTAATGATCATAGTCCTTAAGATCTCCTTTATAAATAATGGTGTCTGATGTCTACAATTGTCCTATTATTTCCTTACGATACTTTTTATCATACAGATATTTAAACTGTTGAATTAACTTAACCTTTTTTTTTAGGGACCTGATGTCTTAGTTGGAGTTAATTGATTTTTTCTTTATTTATTGACTAATCAGGACATTTTCTTCAACTCATACATCAATTTCGGGAGGGTATTTTACTTTGTTTTGAGGTCCGGATCTCTCTCCATTTAAGGTGGTTTAAAAATCTTTCTTTCTTATGATTATGATGTATTTGAGAAGGTCTTTTGACTTCCCCTTTTAGAAGGTTTAAGTAAGTACCTCTGATCGTAACAAGACTACGGTCAGTGATGGAGTCCATCTTTCTACCCTCCCAGGTACGTACACGACGGTCCATTCCTTCGACTCGGAGTTTTCGAGTCTTTCCACTGTCCTAAATGTATATCACCACCTGGACTACCCTGTTAGGGACGTCTTGTAGAAGACTTACGAGCGTCTCCTGGGTCTGAAGGTCTTTTCGTTTAGTTAGAGGAACCCTACTCCCCAAAACAGTAACCACGACACACTGGACTATTTTGATCTACGATGACTTTCCCCAGTCCGGACTTTGGGTCTCCTTCCTCTAAATTCGGGTCCTGAAACCTGGTGGTCTATTGAGGACTGGGATACCTTGTAATTATCTACTCTCCGGTGGTTTTCCGGAGGTGGAGTTGTGACTCTGGTTCGAGGTGTATTCTCGATCGTTCGAGGTCACGTCCTGCGAGGTACGGTTTGGAAGTCGTCTTGTCATCGTGTTGAGACGTGTAATTGTCCGTCCGATTAGTTTCGGTATGACTTGTGTGTCTGTGAGGGTTTTGCCATGACCTGTACCGTGACGGGAGGTCTCTCTGTTCTAAGTCGAGGTAGGTACTCTTGTGTCCGTGTTCAGGGGAGTTAGTCCTTAGGAAAGGTTCTGTGACAGGTTGGGGTAGGTTCCCTCTGTCTGACGTGTTAATTTTCCTTGATACTGAAAGATCAGACGTCCTTCCTCTAGGAGACAGGGACTCTTAGAGGTCCGTTCTTTTGTCTATGACTCCTTCCTCTTAAATATCCTATACCAATGACTAACTCACTACTCCTACTCTCTTTTTCCTTAAAGGGTCCAAATCGTGAGTCCGATGACCTTTCGATCACCAAGAGATCGTACCCCAGTGTATCTCAGGCTGTGTCGACTTCGCTGAATCGTACGTACGTAAGTAACCTCTCCCTTTACCGTTGGGTGAGGTCACAAGAACGGACCTCTTAGGGTCCCTACCTCCTCGGACCACCCGACGGCAGATACCCCAGTGTGTCTCAGCCTGTACTGACTTCGCTGAATCGTACGCATCGTACTGGAAGATCAGACGTCTTTCCTCTGGGGTCTGTGTTATTTAATTTGTTTTACTTTTCTGTCTCTTTATATGTCGTCTATTTCCTTGTACCATTTTTGGGTGGTCTGATTTCTTCTTTCCTCCTTTATACATCAGATGGACTTTCTCTTAAGTCTTATTACTGTCATTTCTACTAGGTTTTAGAACTTTTGTTTTACCTAAGTGTCTATTTATTCTGACCTCCGTACCTAGTTCTTCTACTTTCTTTACAAATTGTTCCAGAATCTGGACCTTAGTTACTAAGACTTAACACCACGATCTGTTCTGAGAACTCTCAGGAAACCTGTCGTTTTCTAGTTTAGTCAGTTAGGATTTCCTTTTTTAGTTAGAACTTATAAGTAACCTTCCTGATTACGACTTCGACTTCGAGATTATGAAACCGATGGGTTATACTTCTCGACTGAGTGACCTCTTCTAGGACTACGACCCTTTCCAACTCCCGTTGTCCTCCTCCCCTGTTGTCTCCTACTCTACCAACCTACCGTAGTGACTGAAATACCTGTACTCAAACTCGTTTGAGACCCTCTGTCACTCCCTGTCCCTTCGGACCGTACGACGTTCAGTACCCCACTGTCTTAGTTTGTACTGAATCACTGACTTGTTGTTGTTATTTCTTCTTAATTTCCTACTTTTAGTTGTTACCTATTGTATCATTGATTCTAATTTTTGTGTGACCTCCTTTGGTTGTCATCTCATTAACTCCTTCTACTTGCCTATTCACTCGACCTTCTATTTTGCCACCTTTATTGACTTCGTCTCGTCTTATTTCTTATTCTTCTTTACTTCTGTCAGAGTCTCTGGAGACCCTGTTGTAATTCACGGGGGTTGTAAACTTAGTACCCGTACGGTCTTCTTCTTCTGGTTTCCTTTCCCGTACTATTTTATAACTTCTCTAATATCAACTTTTGAAGACATTTTACCCTTTCCTTTATCGGTAGGTTCAGGTCCTTCGGGTCTCTCAGGTTCCTGTTTCGGTTCTTCTTTGTACGGTTCTGTGTACAATTAGTTTGATTGTTTTTAATTTGTGTTTCTTTTTATAATTTTCGTCGTTCCCTTTTCGTTGATCCTCTAGAGGTATTCTGATTATCGACCAGACAGTTGTTTTGGAGACATCCGGTCTTTCTTTACCCTCTTATATCAATTTTCACTACTTTCCCTTTTTTGGATGTTGGTCCTAATGAAATATGTCGTTCCTAGCGTGACTCTAAGTTTCCTCTTTAGTTTTCGAAATGTCTGTTTGTTTACAATTTTTCTTATGTCGCGGTGGTTTAGTCGAGAAGTTGTTTACGATTTTCTTAAAGAGATCTGTTCTTTGTGTTTTTGTTTACCAGATATATTTTTTTTTTGTTTCTGTTATTTCATTTAACATTGTCCCATATGAATTGTTATTAATGAAATTTACATTTACCCGATTTACGAGGTTGGTTTTCTGTATGACCGACTTACCTATGTTTTTCCTTCTGGGAATATATTCTACATATATTCTGTGGGTGGAGTCTGAGTCCCTGTGTCTGTCTGACTTTCACTCCTCGACCTTTTTCTATAGGGTCCGTTTACCTTTAGTTTTCTATTTTATTCTGAAATTTTATTTCTGACAATTTTTCCATTTTTTTTTTTTTTCTGTAAAATATTACTAGCTCCCTAGTTAGGTTCTTCTATATTGTTAATATATATATATATGGGTTGTATCCTCATGGGGTTGTGTATTCTGTTTACGACTGTTTATAATTTCCCCTTTGACTGGTATTGTGTTGTCACCCCCTGAAATTATGTGAGTTTCGTTACCTGTCTAGTAGGTCTGTCTTTTAATTATCCCTTTGTGTTGTAAATTTATTAGGAAACCTTCTCAACCTGGATTAACTATGGTTGTCCCGTAACGTAGGTTTGTGTTGTCTAAAGTGAAAAAAAGAGTTCACGTGTACCTTGTAAGAGATCCTGTCTAGAACCCGGTATTCAGTTTAGAACCATTTTAAATTTTTTGACTTTAATAAAGTTCGTAGGAAATACTAGTGTTAGGATATTCTAAGATATAGTTGGAGTCCTTTTTTTGATATTTTTTGTGTTTGTGTACCTCCGATGTGTTGTGCGAAGACTTATTGGTTTTCTATTGAAGCCTTTTGTCTTTCCTTTATTTTTATACGGATCTTTGTTCACTGTTACTTTTGTGCTGTGAGTTTTGGATACCCCACGCCATTTTCGTTGCGATTCTCCCTTCAAATATCGTTACGTTCGGCTGTGACTCTTTGTTCTCTGTGTGACCCTCGAAGGTGTGGATTTTGGTGTTCTTTTCCTTCTTGTTGTTGCTTTTAGAGTTTCAATCATCTGTCTTTCTTTAGTATTTCTAGTCTCGTCTCTTAATCAACTTTTTCTTACTTTTTCTGATATCGTTTATAGTTGTTTTGATTTTCCACCAAGAAACTCTTCTATTAGTTTTAACTGTTTGGTAATCGGTCTTTTAAGTAGTTCTTTTTTACCTTCTGAGTTTAGTTATTTTAATCTTTACTTTGTCCTCCGTTTCTGGTAATATTATAACATTTCATTAATAGGAGGTTAATTTATTTGTCATTTAAAATCTTTTCTTTTTCTTCAATGTTGTCTGTTGTGTCTTTTTGTTTCCTAGAATTCTCTGATGATGCTCGTTGATATACGGTTTTTGTACCTTTTGGACCATCTTTACCTTTTTAAGAGTCTTTTTATATTGGAAGGTTCTGACTTGGTCCTTCTTTGTCTTCTATACTTGTCTGGTTTGTGTATGTGTTTTTGACTTTGACATTGGTTTTTAGAAGTTTGTTTGTTTTCGGGTCCCGGGTCTACCGAAGTGTCCACTTAAGATGGTTTTCAAATCTCTTGATTATGACTAGGAATAATTGGAGAAAGTTTTATAACGTCTCCTTCCTTTTACGGGTTTGAGTGACATCCTCTAGTGGTAGTGCGATTATGGTTTTGGTCTGTTTCTACGGTGTTTTTATCTTTTGATGTCCAGTCATAGTGACTACTTGTATGTTTTTAGGAGTTGTTCGAAGATCGGTTGTTGTCTAATTTTTCTAGTATATAGTACTAGTTCACCCGAAATAGGGTCCCTATGTTCTTAAGAAGTTATATGAGTTTAGTTAGTTACATTATATGGTATAATTGTTTAACTTTCTATTTTCAGTATACTAGTAAAGTTATCTACGTCTCTTTCGAAAACTGTTTCAAGTCGTGGGTAAATACTATTTTTGAGAGGTCTTTAATCCGTGTCTTTTTTGTATAGTTTTAAATTATTTCCGGTACATAATGTTTATATGTCGTTCATAATGAGAGTGTCCACTTTTTGACTTTCGTAAAGGAGATTTTAGTCCTTGTTCTGTTCCCCCGGGTGAGAATGGGTGATAATGAGATGTATCAAAACCTTCAGGATCAGTATAATCAGTCTCTTCTTTTTATTTATTTTCTTTAGTTCTAACCTTTTCTTCTTCATTTTGAGAGTGACAGACGTCTACTGTAGTAAGAAATGTGTCTTTTATGAGTTCTACGGTGGTCTTTTAATAATCACGACTAGTCACTTATAGAATTTCAACGCCCTATATTTTAATGATGTGTCTTTAGGGAACGTAAGGATATGTGTTTGATACTTTTTAGTCTCTTTAATTCCTTTCTTAGGGTAAGTGGTGATGTTGTTTTCTTATTATATGAGTCCTTATTCAAATGGAATTCTCTGTTTTATGGATATACGTCTTTTGATATTCTGTGACTATTTTCTTTAATTTCTACTGTGTTTGTCTATCTATCTATATGGTCCAAAACCCTGACCGTCTTAGTTATAACACTTTTACTGACATGATGGGTTTCGTTAGATGTCTAAGTTACGTTAGGGATACATTGATGGTTACCATTAAAAGTGTCTTGATCTTGTTCATTAAAGTGATAAACATACCTTTGTATTTTCTAGGGTTTATAGGCTTCGGTTAGAACTCTTTCTTCTTCTCTTGACCTCCTTAGTTGAAAAGACTGAAATCTCATTTAATGTTTCGATGTTAGTAGTTCTGTCATACCATGACTGTGTGTTTTTCTTTATATCTACCCTGTTCTGTCTTTCGAGCCTCTAGATACGTGGAAACCTCTTGAATATAAACTGTTTCCTCCGTTTTTATATATTACCTCTTTTTTACTAGAGAAGTTTATTCGCCACGATCCCTTTGTAAAGGATTGTGGTATGTCTTGAATGTTTGTATACTTTTGTATACGTGTCGGTGTGAGTAATAATCTCTTTACGTTTATTTTTGATGTTACTCCATAGTGGAACGTGGTCAGTCTTAGTCAAGTCGAGTCAAGTCAGCGAGTCAGTACAGGCTGAGAAACCTGGGGTACTTAACGTCGTGCGGTCCGGAGGGACAGGTAGTGGTTGAGGGCCTCAAGTGAGTTTGACTGTAGGTAGCTCAGTCACTACGGTAGGTCAGTCTTGTCAATGGTAGTTTTTTAGATGTTTGTTATTTACGACCTCTCCCATACCTCTTCACCCTTACGACCACCCTTACATTCAACTATGTCGATGATACCTGTTGTCGTGTCTCTAAGGAATTTTTTATACTCATTTTGAAAGTATACTGGCTCGTTAGGGTGATGTCCCGTATATGGGAGTCCTTTTGTGTTGACTTTTTGTGTGTACGTGTGGTTACAAGTAGTGCCGTGATAAAATACACGAAAGGAGCATCGAGTCAGCCATTTCTTAGACGAACGTTACGTTCTCTGGACCCAAACTAAGGACCCAGCCCTCCTAAGGAACCTCTTCCTTTACCATCGGGTGACGTCATAAGAACGGATCTCTTAGAGTACCTGTCTCCTCGGACCGTCCGATCATGTGCCCCAGCGTTCTTAGTCTGTGCTGAATCCCTGATTTGGTTTGGTTGGTCCTGTACTTTTGTTGCATCTACAGGTTGTTCTCTACTTACTTATTTCTTTGACATCATATATATGTCTTACCTTATAATAAGTCGATAATTTTCCTTACGTAAACTCATTCAAAGTTAGTCCCTCTACTTGGATCTTGGATAATATGTCTCACTTCATTCAGTCTTTCTCTTTCTGTTTATGACATATATCTACGTATATATACCTTAGATCTTTCTACCATGACTACTAGGATAAACGTTCCGTCGTTTCCTCTACGTCTGTATTTCTTGTCTAAAGTCCAGTGTCAACCCCCCTCCTTCTTCCACCCTACTGAACTCTCTCATCATGACTTGGTATATATAATGGTATACATTTTATCGGTCACCCTTAAACGACATACTACGTCGTTTCGGTTTCTTTCACGAGATACTGTCGTATCTCCCCATCCTACCCCTCCCTCCATTTTGTCTTCCCTGTGTACGTATGGATACCAACTAAGTACGACTACATACGGCCTTGGTAGTGTTATAAATTTCATTAGTATAAGGTTAATTTTTAATTTAATTTAATTTTTTTCTGTAATGTTCAGTTCCTTTGATGTCTGGTCATCGAGAGTACTTGTGTCTGTATTTTGAAGATTTTGATGAGAAGTCGTTTAAACTTAAGTCGTTATGTATGTTTCCTATGATATAGTACTGTTTCATCCCAAATAGGACTCTTACGTCTCAACGAAATTGTACAACTTTAGTTAATTATGTTGAAGTGTATAATTCTGATTTTAGTTCTTTAGTATACTAGTAGTGTTATCTACCACTTTTTCGTTCACCGTTTTAAATTGTGAGTCTTATTTTTCGGTCGTTAGAACCTTTTCTCCTATTAAAGGAAAGAGGAGGATAATAGAATTTATTCTGTTTCTACAGGTGGTAGTGATGGAGAGAAGTTGTGACATGACGTTCAAAACCGGTCTTTTTAGTACGTTCTTTTTCTTTATTTTCTGTAGATCTGACCTTCCTTCTTCATGTTGATAGAACAAGTGTCTGTTGTACTATTAGATACACCTTTCAAGTTTTCTTAGTTATTTTTAGATGATTTTGATTATCGTTTCGACATCTCATCTGTTACATATTAGATTTTTTTAGTCTACATAAAGATGTGTGTCCGTTGTTTGTGAACTGTTTTCTTTAATTTTTATGAGAAATGTTTATCGTAAACATACTCTGTATGTTTTATAAATTCCCGTTTGTACTGTTTTATCACATAACGGTTCCGACATATAACAGTGGGACGAATGAATTCAATTTACGTCTCATATAGTGCACTTTACGACCTGACCTACTTCGTGTTCGACCTTAGTTCTAACGGTCCTCTATATAGTTATTGGAGTCTATACGTCTACTATGGTGATGGGAATACCGTCTGTCACTTGTCGTTGATTTGTCGGAGAACTACTTTCACTTTCTCCTCTCACTTTTTCGACCGAATTATGAGTTGTAAGTTTTTTGATTCTAGTACCGTAGACCAGGGTAGTGAAAGACCGTTTGTCTACCCCTTTGTTGTCTTTGTCACTCTCTGAAATAAAAGAACCCGAGGTTTTAGTGACGTCTACCACTGATGTCGGTGCTTTAATTTTCTGTGAACGAGGAACCTTCTTTTCGATACTGTTCGGATCGGTCACATAATTTTTCACCTCTGTAATGAAACGGTTGCTTCCAGACAGATCAGTTTCGATACCAAAAAGGTCATCAGTACGTACCTGCACTCTCAACGTGGTATTTCTTTCGACTCGTGGCTTATTAACTACGAAAACTTGACACCACAACCTCATCTGAGAACTCTTAGGGAACCTGACGTTCCTCTAGTTTGGTCAGTGAGGATTTCCTTTAGTCAAGACTTATAAGTAACCTTCCTGACTACGACTTCGACTTCGAGGTAATGAAACCGGTGGACTACGCTTCCCGACTGAGTAAACTTTTCTGGGACTACGACCTTTTCTAACTTCCGTCCTCCTCTTCCCCCACTGTCACCTACTCTACCGACCTACCATAGTGGAGGAACTGCCTGTACTCAAACTCGTTCGAGACTCGTGACCACTACCTGTCCCTTCGGACTACATGATGTGGGTGTCCCAGCGTTTCTCAGTCTGTACTGACTCGTTGACTTGACTTGACTATCGTTTTATACATTTCATAATCGTGTGACTTTTGATATTTTGTGACGACTATCTAAACGTCTTCTATATTTATATACTAGTTATATAGAACAAGTACACAACATTCTGTGTTCTAATAATTCTATATTTAAGGTAGGACTAACTGGATATCTGGGACACGTCATAGTAAATTTTAAGATTATCTATTAACCGTCTTTAGTAATTTTCACATAAAGGATTAATGTTGTTTTAATTTAATCCTAGTTATTGTTTTTCTGTAATCCTTTCAGGGTCTTATAAACCTTTAATTGTGTTTTTTATTGGCACTTATATTCTTCTTTAGTGTCCCTTTAGTCTTCTGGTAAAACTTGACTTACTCTTACTTTTGTTGTATGGGTTTAAACTCCTTGTATCGATTAGGTCACGAATCTTTCTTAAATAGTAAAATCTTTTCTACTTTGTAAATTTTAATTAATAGACTCGAAGGTAAAATTCTTCAATCCTTTTCTTGTTTATTTTAGATTTTATTCACTTTCTTTTATTATTTCTATTTAATTTTGTCTCTGGAGACTAGAGTTAGTATTAAATTTAATTTTGATATCTTCTTCCTTTCTCTTCTCGTCTCTTCTCTTTTCTATTTCTTTTTTTCCTTAGTTGATAAAGTCTGTGACCTTTTGTCCTTGTGTTTTGTCTCTAAGGGATTTTATTCCCTTTGTTTACTCCACTCGGGACTCTAACAGGGGCTAACGTCGACTCTCTAGAGTGAGATTTACGCTTTTCTTTCGGTTTACCTCGGGTCGAACTCCTCTTTCTCAACTCTTAAGGTTCTCCGGTCTTACCAATCTTAAGTCTCATGGTTACTTCTTTTATCGAATTCTCTAGACGTTTCCCAAAGAAGACTCTTACTGACTATTCTATCCACACTCCTTTAATGGGTCGACCCCTTTCAGTGGTCCTTTTTAGTCTATTTCGTTATGGAATTACAGTGTCCCCTCGTTTGTCAAGTACCCTCGTTGTCGGTTTGACCTCTTTGGAGTAATTGTATTTCCCGTGACTTACTTTCTACTATACTAATACGTCCTTTAAGATTACTTCGATGGTTTTTTTTATGATGATCGTGATTGTCGGTCAAATTATTCAACGATCTATATTAGAGAGGGTAATTTATATATATATATATGACCTAACCGGTCTTTCAAGTCTAAAAGGGTATTGTCATATGGTTTTTTGGACTTACTTGAAAACCCGGTTGGGTTATGTATGTATGTATATGTGAGTGTGTATACTAAAAAAGATATATAATCGTTGTATATCTTTTAACCTTCAACTTTAAGTCTTTGACATGGTGAGTGGTATGGTAGTTGGTTATATTTTATGGAACCGTATTTAAACTGTTTTAGACACGTTCTGTGACTTTTAACATTTCATAACAACTTCCTTTATTTATGTCTAACTTTATATACTTCTCTGTGGTACAAGTACCTACCCCTTCTGAGTTGTAAAGATTTTACAGATAGAAGAGGGGTGACTATAGTTACTTTACGTCAATAGTCCTTTAAAGGTCGTCACAAGACCATCTTTAACAATTTGACTAATTTTTTAAGTATACCTTCGAATGTTCTGGATCACGGTTTTATTAAAACTTTTAGTTCCTTTTATAACTTCCTAAACGTTTCGAACTGAATTTTTGTATAAATTTCGATGTTATTAGTTCGGTCACAATATGATAGTATTCTTTTCTTATCTTAGGTCTTCATCTGTGTGTAAATGTATTGGTTTACTAATAAACTATGACGACGTTTCTGTTACTTACCCCTTTCCCATTAGAAAGGTTTTACCATGACTTTGTTGACCTCCGGTGTACGTTATTTTTACTTATAGTTGGGACTAGAGTAAACTATATGTTTTTAATTGAGGTTTACCTAGTGTCGGAATTTACATTTGAGACCTGGATGTTTTTAAGATTTCATTATGTATCCTATTTTAGAACTGGAAACTAGATTTTTCTTTTGTAAAATTATTTGTGTTTTATGTGTTTACATATTTTCCTTTTCTTACTATCTAAAGTAGTTTTAAATTTTAGACGAGAAACTTTCTGTGACAATAATGTTACTTTTCGGTGCGATGTATAAATCCTCTTCTATAAGTGTTTTGTACGAGTTATTTCTTGAAAATATATCTTGATGTGACGTTTCTCTTAAAAGACTGTAATACTTTGATAAAATATAAACGTAACAGGTGATCCATCGTTGATAAGTATATGATAATTTACTCGGGAACTTTAACCGATCAAACTGATCCCTTAGTTTAAATAAATTTAAAATAATAAATTAACAAAACAAATTGTATTGATTTATTTGATTCATAAATTAAAATTAATTAAATTTGAATTCAAAGGTCACCAATGATTGATGGTATGACTCGTCGTGTCTAGAACTTAAATATTTTTTATGAAATTTGTGTTGTCACTCCTATTTGTTGGGTTATGTTTTGTTTGTTCTCTAGACTTGACTGTGAAATGGTTTGTAGTGTGTACCTACGGTTTATTCGGGTGCTTGAGACCCGAAGAGACTAATAATACTATTCCCTTTATTTTTAATTTTGATGTTTCTCTATACTGTGTGTATGTTTTCGTCTACGTTTGAAATTTTTACTGGTATGATTCATAACCACTTCTATGTCTTGTTACTATTGAAAGCATTGGATCACCCTTATATTTTACCATGTCGGTGAAACCTTTTGTTAAGTCATCAAGGAATTATGTGAATGTTGGTTCAATAAGATGAAGAACCATGAATAGTTCTTTAATTTTTTAACTTTATCCTCATATGTATTTATGAATATTGTACGTACATATTTCGTGTAACCATAAAGTAATGTTTTGACCTCTTTTGGGATGGTCGTACATTTTGTCTATATATATGTTTAACGCCATACGGGTGTATTACGTTATGATCAGTCGTTTATTTTTTGTTATATCGTAAATTATTTTAAGAGTCTTTATGTTTCATTGGATTATCACTGTGGTTCATCTAGTGACTAACGGACTCCTATCCAACCATCCCATCGTCCTTTCTTTAATTAATGTTTCCGTGTGTTCCTTTGAAAACCTCCCATACCTTTACAGGCGATAGAACTAGCGTCACTACCCAATTACCCACGTACGATACAGTTTTAAGTAGTTTGACGTGACATTTATATCCATGTAATAATATGTATGGATATGAGGTTATTTAGAAATTTTCATTCTTGTTTCAATCACTTTATTTTCACCTGTATGTTATGTCTTTTTGTTATTTGGTTTTCGACGTAAAAACTTTTCTATCTATTTTAATTAACGAAGATCAATCTAATTAGATCCTCTTTTTTTCAGCTCTTTAGTGTCTATGGTTCTTACTTTCTTTCTTATAGTAATGTCATGACTCTCTGTAATTTTTGTATTTTCTTATAATGTACATTGAAACAACACTACAACTTTTGACCCTGCTTTTCCTGTATAAGGAACTTACTTTGTTTTAATACTTTTGACTGAGTTCTTCTTTATTATAATGGTTCGCCAAGATATAGATGAATTTTTAATCTTAGTATTAAATTTTGAACCTTTCTTTTGTTTATAATCTAATTGAAATGACCATTTAAGATGAGGTTCGTACGATCTTTCTTTGTTACTGTAAGAAAGTGTACAAGAAAGTTTCTTCCTCCATTATAAAGAGTTAAGTCAAATACTCCAGTAGTAATAGAACTACGATTTTGGTCTGTCTCTATCATGTCTTTTTCACGTCTGGGATAGGGAGTACATATGTTTGACTTTTATAAAATATTTGGGTATTAGAAAGATTAGTATTTTTTTTAGTCTGTTTGGGTTTGACTTCTTGTAAGGTGGTTTATAGAGTTTTGACAGATGGTTATGAGGAGTTTTAACAGTAGTTTTGGTTTTTTTCACACTCTTTCACAGTGTCAGATCTCACCGGATTCCTTCTATATTATTGATATAGATTATACCATAGACCCTACTTTAGGACCTTATCCTTTTCCTGTAATCCATTTTGATTGATTCATTTAGACTAATTCATACCGACAATCAATTAATTATCTCCATACTTAACGTAGAGTAATCAACACTGTTTGCGTGATATCATGACATTTTACAATTGTTACCCCATGTGACCAACCCCCTATACGTCTTTGGGATATTACAAAAACATTGAAAAGTCATTTAGATTTGCATGAGATTTTAAATTTTAAACAAATTTTTTTAGTTACATCAAGTGGTATAATTCTGATTTGCTTTTAGTATTGTATACTAGTAAAGTTTCATCGTTCTTTTCGTAAACTGTTTTAAATTGTGAGTGAGTACTTTATGTGAGTTTTTGATCCTTAGAAGGAGGTAAATTATTTCCTGTAGATGTTTTTCTGGGACATCGATCGATTATAGTATGAATTACTACTTTCTGAATCATAAAAGGAACGATTCTTCTCCCTGTTGTTGTTGTTTTTCTTACAGGTAAGAATAACGAAGACAGGTCGTTATATGGTCTCCAAAATCGGTCATGTAACTCCGTTCTTTTCCTTCAAAAAAAAAAATTAGTTTTTCTGATATTATTTTCTTCATTTTTACAGAAACGTCTTTTAAGACTCTTTAGATGTAATTTCAATTATCTTAAGAAAATTTCGATTATCTGGATTATTCGTTTAAATCATCATAGTTTCCTAGTTTCCAGTTAATTTTTTAGTTGACATAAAGATATATAATAGTCACTGGTTTACCTTGTACATTATTTTTCACAATTTTATAGTTAATTTTTTGTATTTTCTGGACAATCTTTCGAGTCCTTAGTTCTATGATATTATGACCATTCCTGTATTTATATCTAGTTACCTTGTTTTAACTCAGATCTTCATTTGGATCTGTATATACCCATTAAATAAAAACTGTTTCAAAGGTCTGACTTTTGTATACAGGAAAAAGAGTTAGATAAACAGTTTTCTTTGAGAAGTTAGTACCATGAATTTGTTGACCTATAGGTAATCCTTTTTATTATTTGGAGATGGGAATGAAATATGTTATATGTCTTTAATTTAGTTTGAACTAGTGTCCAGAGTATCTTCTTTTGTATCCTATGATAGAAGCTCTGAAGGTTCATAAGTTTATAAAGAGTCTATTCTGTGTGTTACATATTTGATATCTTCTTCTTCAACTGTCTTAATCTGAAGTAGTATTGTTTTTTGAACAACAAGGAGTCTTTCCTTACAATTCTTTTACTTTTCGGTCTAAGTCTTCTTTATAAAAGTGATGTATATAGACTGTTTTGTGAATCGGTCTTACATATTCTTGAGAACGTTGAAGGATCCAAATATTTATTTCTTTACTCGTTTACTAAATTTGTCTAGTCAAATGTTTCTTTTTATATACTTACCTGTTATTAGGGCATATTACTACGTGTTATAATTAGAAGTCCTTTACGTTTACTGTTGGTGTCACTCTATGGTTTTTGTGTAGGTGATCTTTCTGATTTCTATAAAAATTGACAGTAAATTATTCAAAACCGTTTCTACACCTCGTTGAGTTTGAGGGTATGTAATGACTGTCCATATATTTTACCATGTTGGAGATATCTTTTGGTAGACCGTTAAATAAAATTTCAATTTGTGACATACTAAGTTATTAGTAAAGAATCCATAAATGGGTTGTCTTATTTTTGTATACGGGTATGTTTCTAGATGTGTGTGTTTACAAGTATCTTCGAAAGAGGTATTACCGAGGTTTGATGTTTGTTGAGTTTACAAATAATTGTGTACTTATTTATTCGATTGATACCGTATAGATATGTTACCTTAAGATGAACTGTTCTTTTACCTTGTTTTAAGACTATTTATATTGTTTTTTTAGTAAAGTGAATGACTTTCCCATGTCTATACTTTCTTTTTATCTTGTTTTGTACATAAAGGTAAACTATTTTCCATATTGTATGGTTTTTCTATAATTGACAGGACTCGAATGCTCGAGTGTTATGTCCGAGGTTTATATGTTTCGTTTTTTGATTGTCTTATTGTTCTTCTTTAGACATTCAAGTGTTGACTTCGTCTTTTGTAAAGTGTCGAGAAAATCGTTCACTGTCTTCTATCCTGTTTTATAATCCTTCCCTGACTACTAAATGTATTAACCATCGTATGAAAAGTTGTACGTAGATTGTGAAGATTTTTAGATACACAGTTCAGTATTTCTTTTGAATTTTTAGCCTATGACATGTTGGTATAAGAAACTGTCACCTGTATTTATTCGATTGTAATTTTTAATCTGAGTTTTACTTTTGTTTTTGTTCATTATGTGTAATTTTATACATCATAAAGTTGAAGGACTAAATATGATCTTTTATAAGTTGTAATTCATGTTTTTTTTTCTTATTGTAATTCGTTACGTTAAAATAATGAAACCTTATTTTCGTTATTTTTCCTTAAAACAGTAAGACCTATTTTAAGTTATACAATGCATTCACCGTCTTATTAAAGTCTTGGTAAGATAGGTAAAGTCAATTTTACTAATAGAGACTAGACGGGTGAACCACGGTGTTACCCGTCTTAGATTATCAACGTTACTTTAATAATGTCAATGTTACTTCAAATATTTGAATCGAAGATCTTTATAAGAAATATATAGAATACTATATGTTTTAAGAGTTTTGACTTAACTAAAATAACTCCGTCATATGATACAACCCATTCCAGTAGTTAAAATTTCAGTCTCTCTTCATCTGAATTTAAATTCGAGGTAATGAATCGTCAACACTCTAGATCCATTCAATAAGTTTTAAAGATTCTAATTTATTGGAATAAACATTTTCCCTTTTTTAATAGGTTTTTATATATGTGTTTTATAACTTGATTCTTGGACCATGTACCATTCGTCAACCAAATTTAATACCGAAAATAATTATAACGATCATGATTTGAAACAGTATGTGGAGTTTAAATGGTACAAACTTTGGACGAGTAGAAGAGTTAATCGGTTAGAAAATTATAGTAGTGGTAGATAGGTCATAAGTTTTCGATCTTTCAAGTAAGAACTAAGGAAAGTAAAGGAATGTGGGTTTAGAATAAGAATGAGAACGACGACGATTCAGTGAAGTCAGCACAGGTTGAGACACACTGGGATATCTGCCGTCGGATGGTCCGAGGGGGCAGGGACCCTAAGAGGTCCGTTCTTGTGACCTCACCCAACGGTAAAGGAAGAGGTTACGTACTTTCACTTTTCACTTTCCCTTCAGCGAGTCAGCACAGACTGAGAAGCGCTGGGGTACCTGGCGTCGGATGGTCCGAGGAGACAGGTACCCTAAAAGGTCCGTTCTCATGACCTCACCCTACGGCAGCGGAAGACAGAGATTTTTAAAGGGGAAGTGACATATTCAAGAAGTAATAGTAAATGGACTGAAAATTGAGAGAATTTACAAAATGGACGAAACGGTTCTGTACAGAGAGAAGGTTAGTTAAGAAATTATCTTAAAAGAAAGTTTTTGTGTTCAATTTAGTGTAGTGTTTGAAAAATAAAAATCTAATAAAGGAAATCGCAAGCCAAGTCAACGAGTCAGTATAGACTGAGAAACACTGGGCTACCTGACGTGGTGCGGTCCGAAGGGACAGGTAGTGGTTGAGAGTCTCGAACAAGTTTGAGTACAGATAACTCATGCACTACGGTAGGTTAGTAGAGTAAGAGACATCAGGGGAAGAGGAGGACGGAAGTCAGAAAGGGTCCTAGTCCCATAAAAGTGTAGTCCACCGGTTTCATAACCTAAAAGTTGAAGTCGTAGTCAGGAAGGTTACTTATAAGTCCTGACTACAAGAAATCCTAACTGCCCAAACTAGAGGAACGTCAGGTTCCTTAAGAGTTCTCAGAAGAGGTTGTGGTGTCAAGTTTTCGTAGTTAAGAAATCACGAGTCGAAAGAAATATCAAGTTGAGAGTGTAGGTATGTACTGATGACCTTTTTGGTATCGAAACTGATCTGTCTGGAAACAGTCGTTTCGTTACAGAGACGAAAAATTATACGAGAGATCCACACAGTGTCGAAAAGAAGGTTCCTCGTTCGTAGAAAATTAAAGTACCAACGTCAGTGGTTGACGTCACTAAAACCTCGGATTCTTTTATTTCATACAGTGACAAAAGTAACAAAGGGGCAGATAAAGGGTAATTCACTACCCTTACCTACGGTATTAGAAACTAAAGACTTATAAATTAAAATTAGGAAGTCAAGTCAAGTCAAGTCAGTGAGTCAGCACAGGCTGAGAAACGCTGGGGTACTTAGCGTCGTGTGGTCCGGAGGGACAGGTCTTTAGATTTCAGAAGTCGTACTGTTTCCGACGGGAGACAGACCAGGAATGAATTCATGATCGGAGTAGAGGTAAGGAAATGTGTTTGAAACTTGAGATTGAATCTCAAGTGATGATTCTATAATACAGTGACAAAGGATACGATTTCTTGAGGATGAGTAGGTGATTTTGCATCGTATATGACATAGTGAAGAAACTTTGTAAGCGAGTACGGAATTCTGTCAACAAAACAAGAGGATAAAAATGAAGTTATTATCTGGGATATTATAATTAAGTAAACAGTGCATAAAAAGAGGAGATATTTCAATACTCGAGGAATTTCACGCATTCCTTTTCATCCGGAATAAATTAGTGACAGATGAAGTAAGTTTATGTTCTGTTGTAAAAAACATTCCTTTCTGTACTTCATGTAAAATCTTCAAATTCGTTTAGGTGTCTTAAAATAAAAGTTAAAAATGTATATATTGTGTTTATGTCATTTATACCTTACAAGACGGTATATGTCGTAATATGTACCAGTATAACTACTAAGTCAGTATTTTATGTATGTCAACTTCGTTTACTCTCTTTTGAAATAAACATGGAGGGACGTAAAAGGTTCAAAAGATTGTACATGGATATCATTGAAAATATTAATATTTTTCACACCAAAATCTTTTATTTGTTTTTCCATAAGATATCTTTTAGTATTGATAGTTTCTTCCTAATAATTTCGAGGATTGAATCTCTATTAAATATCTCACACGTAGTATCTTTGACAGGTGTACTAGTAAAACCTAAGTAGAACATCTTTAATAAAAAAGGGGTTTTGACTTCCTAATTAGAGTTATTTTTTTTTTGTTTCAACATATTTATGATGATTCAATTAATCTGTTGACTTCGGACCAACTGGAAGTAATAGTCCTACGAAGTACGAGTGTACGAAACCCTCGGAACCTTCGAAGTTTCATCATGACATGACACGTATATGTATACATTATAATTCTTATAACAAACCGTTATGTATTTCTCGAGAAAGTTGAGTAATTATTTCTCTATTCATTGAGTTGATTTTTCAAGACTAAAAATGTATCGTTTAAGCCGGGGGGTCTTCTATATGTTTACCGTTTATTCGTGTACTCTCTACGAGTAGTAGTATTCCCTTTACATTTACTTTTGGTGTTCACTATAGAGAAGTGTGAGTGGTTCTACTCATATCAACTTTTCTACCTTTTATTGTTCCTAACCATTTCTACACCTCTTTAGTCTAAGTAGTACATAATAACCATTCTTACATCTTACACGTCAAAAGAACCTTTTATAAACCAAGGCGGTTTCGATCTGTACCTCATAGTGTACTATGTTGTTGAGGTGAGGACCTATATATGTTCTCTTTACTTTGTATGCAGGTGTATTGTAGAACATGTACTCACAAGTGTCGTCGTAATAAGTGTTACCGGTTGTCTACTTCTATTGAATTTACAGGTAATTGAGTACTAGTTTCTTTGTTTTGATCATATAGATAGATATATTACTTTATAATAGTTGTTTCTTTTCATTACTTCATAATTATGTTCGACGTTGTACCTACTTAGGATTTTTATAGTACGATTGACTTTCTTCAGATAAGGTTTCTGGTGTGTCCTATACTAGGTCAATGTACTTTACAGGTCTTCTCCGTTTCGATATCTTCGTCTTTCCTTTACTCACCGACGAATGTCTGTCTCTGTTCCCTTCTTCCCTGTTCCCTCCCTTGTTTCTTATTGTTAATTACCGATACCCCAAAGAAAGTCCGTCCCACTTTTACGAAATTCTAAAAACAGACAAATCATATAAGTCTGATTTTATGATTTGTCACAACGACATGTTGAGTCTCTTATATGATTTTCGGTGACTTCACGTGTAAAATTTACCTACTTTATTTACCATACTTGACATAGAGTTATTTCGGTAAATTTCTTTCTTGCAGTAGACTGAGGAAAAGATTGTTTAATGCACTAAACCCCTTACTCTCAAAAGTAAATATTTACCGTTGTCCTAGACATAGGTAGGAAGGTGAAGATCGACATTCTTATATATTTTCCCTTTATATTCTTTGTGAGAGCTTTCGATGAAAGTACTGAACTTAGTCTATTGATAACCAATAGTTAACGATGTATTGTTTAATGATGTTTGGTATCAGTGAATCTTGTTGTTTATAAATAATTGAGTGTATCAAAGATCCACAGTTCTTGGTCCTTCATTAAATCGACCCACTCAGACCGAGTCCAAAGAATACTCCAACGTCCGTTCGATCCCGACGTTGGAGATTTTCTAAACTGACCCCAAACTTTTAGGTGAATGTTCTAGTGAGTACGTCGACACCTTACTTCCGAAGTCAAGGAAGGTGACTCCGGAGAAACGTCCCGACGAATCCTCTGACGAAGGGGGTCTCGTTTGCTAATGTCTCTGTCTCTTTCACACTCTTGTTGACTCTACCTTCAAACGATACATTATTGGATTAGAGTCTACACTAGTTAGTAGTGAAATTATTATAGGTTAACCAATGTCTCTAGTTAAGACTATGTTACACACCCCTCTTAACCTGTTTACGTACTTAAGGTCCTCCATCTGCTACCGTGGGGTGAGGTCATGAGAACGGACCCTTTAGGGTACCTGTCTCCTCGGACCAACCGACGTCAGGTACCCCAGCGCTTCTCAGCCTGTGTTGACTCACTGAAGTGAAAGTGAAAAATGAAAGTGCGTAACCTCTTCCTTTACCGTTGGGTGAGGTTACAAGAGCGGACCTCTTAGAGTCCCTGCCCCCTCGGACCACCCGACGGCAGATACCCCAGCGTGACTCAACCTGTGCTGACTTCACTGAACCGTCGTCGTCGTCGTCGTCCTCCATCTTTAGTGACCCCGATAACACCTCTGACCGATGGTTTTACTGTATTACTGTCATTTGTCTGGTTTCTAGGGTGTACTCGTTTACGAACTGGAGACGTGACTTTCACCTATTCCTCCTATGAGTAAAGAGTCATCACACTGTATGTGTACGAACCTCTACAAAATTCTCGACACTAATTTTTCCTAAACATTCTTCGCAAGCATGGTAAAAGGTAAGAGGAACACTGACTCAATACCAATCGTATTTCTTTGTGTTTTAACATGTCGACCCCGACCACTTCCTTCATATATTTCCTAAATCAGTTGAAGTGAGAGGGGGACGAGGTACGGACTGTTCATTCTTTTCTCAAGATCAACTTTTTTTTTTCGATCCACTGAGATGGTCCCAGTAATTACTATCTCGTCTTTGATCTTAAGTGAGGACAGAAGAGTAATGAGGTCTTTGATAGGTAGTCTTTAGTTGTGTAACTGAGTATTGTGTTGACTATGTAATTTGTACACTCGTCATTTAGTTGTTTGTAATTTGACGACCAGTAAGGTGTTGACCGTTAAGAAACACACCGAAAAGCTGTTCCTGACACAGTACAAGAATCTGTCGTCACCTGAGTCTGAGAGAAAGATCAGGTCAGCTCCCAACTGGATGAATCGACCCCCTTCTTTCCTTAGTGAGTAAATCGAGTCGATTATAAATATCTTATAGAAAAGATATGGATCGTGATTTGTACATCTAAAATTCACGTCTTCTGTACCAGGGATGTGAGCTTTACGTCTATCCGACTTCTTTTTGGATGGGGACCTTGTGATTCTTTTAATCTGCAATACACTGTACCGTCGTGTTCCTAAATACATAAAAATTAATAAAATTGTCTTTTGTATAGATTATGAATTTTACACGGTCTATGTTGAAATTGAGAAAATTAGGGTATCCCCTAACAGGAGTACGATGCCTACTCTTTTCACTCCGGACTTTTCCAATACCTTGAACAGTTTCAAGAGTGTAGACTGTTCTTCGTCCCGGTCTAAGTTTGGGTCCTTCCTACCGAGGTGTCAGGTATGAAAGAATTGGTATTATTATACTTCCAAGAGTTAATAAGAAGACGAAACATTTCCCAAAACTTCCTTCGGTTAGTACTCTAAGGTTTCGTGGAGACTCTTTAGAAAGTTCGACATGTCCGTTCCGTTATAAATCGGGATATGTCATTCCTACAGAATCCTATCGGACTATTGAGTACCTCTCTCCACTCCTTTCCACTTATTTGTAAGTGATTACTCTGTCACAAAAGGACCACGGTTTTAATTTGTATTTTAACTTAAAATTGACGTTAATCGTTTGATCAAATATCAACCTTACTTATTTAATTTGTCTACATGACAAAACGTTCACGTTTTTATTTAATTAAACTGGGACAGTTTCGAGTGGTCGTACACTTCTCTAAATGTAGAAGATATCTAAAGGAGGGTCTTAGTATTGGTATCCCTTTGTCGTATGAGGTAGTCCTTGTCTACATAAACTAGTAAAAATTCCTTATACTTATCATCACACTTCTCTTATTTCACTATACACCTAGACCCCTCAGAAAACGAATTCTTTCGTTACTTAAAGTAAAACCGTTTTTAGGTTGTTGAAACGGTGAAATATTTCGTTGGCGAGAGAGAAAGGAAATGTAGACTCAAAATGTTCAAACCTTTTACAAGGAACGTTCCTTTCATCCATAGGACATCTGACGATCACTATCACTAGAAGTACATAATTTAAAGATGAAACACAAGAAGAGTAGTGTATGGAACTTGTTAGATACGTCAGATTTTGAAATGTTGTGTAATAGGTTTTGACATCCTGAGCCGGAATAAATCTCGGTTAACCGTATATTATGTCCAAAGGGACCACCGAGTCTCCCATTTCTTAGGCGGACGTTGCGTCTTCTGGACCCAAGATAGGGACTCAAACTTCTAGAGGACCTCCTCCCACCATTGGGTAAGGCCATAAGAACGGACCTCTTAGGGGTACCTCTCTCCTCGGACCGCCCGATATCAGGTACCCCAGTGTTTCTCAACCTGTACTGACTCGTTGATTCGTGTCCCGCACATTATGTTCCGTCGTCCTACTTTTCACAAAAAAACAAAACAAAAAGATTTTTTTCATTTCTTATGTCTGAAAAACATTCTATCGTATAGTCATATCAAATAATGTTAAAACTTTTCCAGAATTTCTAAAAATTTTCAAGAAAATTTTAAAATAAAATCTTAAGAAGTTTTAAAATAAAATAAAATTTCAGAACAATAGTTCTTTAACATAGATCCATGTCTTCCAAATATCTTAAAGAAGGTTTTCTTTCAGATCATTGAAAGAAAAATTTAACTGAAAAGGAAATTTAAGATAGTCTGTCAATGGTATTTATTGGATCTCAGAGTCACACTCTCTCCGGAAGTGCTCCAGTAAGTCAAGTAAAGTTATTGTATAAACAGTTCAAATATGAATAGTGTCCATCTTCGTCAAAAAGTAAGAGAATACCTCCTCTAAACTGGTGTTAGGAGTCATTTGATAAGGTCTATCATATTTACAAGAGAAACGGAATCTTTCATACCATTCAATAGTAGGTGAAATCTGATCAATCTACAATCTACGGTTGTGCTGTCTCTTTTTCCTTTACTTTACTACTCCGTAAACGTCTTGTGTTATTCCCTTGAAGACTCATATTGTTATAATCGTACAAACACTCGTGTGCACACACATGTCGGTACCTATTGTCCTTACTTGACTCGTTTTCCTTCTTCTCTCAGTCGTCTCTTGACGAAAGGATCAGAGGTTGCGGAGGTCGAAACCCAGAGAATGGGAGAGTAGGAATGGGGTTTGGTCGGTTAACACATACACAAATTAGAACTACGTGTCGAGACCATGTATACTTCGAGAACCTCGGGGAAGTAGAGTTCACCGACTCGTTTGGTCCAGTCAGGAGGTACACCGTTGGTCCAGTTAGGTAGTACACCGTTCGAGAATAAAGGTTCTTAGTAAGATCCATATGAAACTCGAAGGCAGATCCCTATGGAGTTCTTAAAAGTCCCAGGCGGTCTTTACTTAAGGTTTATCAGATTCGACTAGAACAAAGTCCGGTCTGGATCTTTATGTTGACAAAAACGATTTTGATTAAATTGTAGTACCAGATCGTCGACCAAAGGTCTGACGTAAAGTAGAAAATTTTTAAGAGTGGATGATGACAGGAGTCTCTCAGAGACTTGGTCCTATTGCACAGGAAGATAAAGACAATAACGACGACGACGGTGGTGATGATGATGAATGATGGTGTATCGGTAGTTTGTATTTTCATGACTAAGACACGATCTATGATGTAATTCTCGAACTGTATATATTATGAGTAAATCAAGGAGAATGTTGGAAAATAACAACAAGTCAGTGAGTCAGTGTAAGCTGAGAAACACTGAGGTACCTGACGTCGTGTAGTCCGAAGGGACAGGTAGTGGCAGAGGACCTAGAACGGGTTTGAGTGGTGCAGGTAACTCAGTCACTACTGTAGAGTAGGAGACAACAAGGGAAGAGGAGGACGGAAGTTAGAAAGGGTCTTAGTCGCACAAAAGGTTACTCAGTCAAGAAATGTAGTCCACTGGTTTCATAACCTTCATCACTGTCTAAAATAAAAGAACCCGAGGTTTTAGTAACAGCTGTCACTGCCGTCGGTACTTTCATTTTCTACGGACGAGGAACCGTCTTTTCGATACTTCGTCTCTGTAGTGAAACGGTTGTTTCCAGGTGTATCAGTTTCGATGGCAAAAAGGTCATCAGTACATACCTACCCTCTCAACCTGGTATCCGACTCGTGACTTCTTAACCACGAAAACTTTACATCACGACTTCTTCTGAGAACCCTCGGGGAACCTGACGTTCCTCTAGTTTTGTCAATTAGGATCTCCTTTAGTTAAGACTTATAAGTAACCTTCCTGACAACGATTTCGAGGTTAGGAAACCAATGGACTGGACTACGTTTCTCGGCTGAATAACCTTTTATGGGACTACGACCCTTTCTGACTTCCGGTTTCCTCTTCCACCGTCGTCTCCTACTCTACCAATCGTAGTAACCAAGTTGCCTGTCCTTTGACTCGTTTGAACCCCTCTATCACTTCCTGTCTCTTCGGACTCTAGGGTGAGGTACCCTAGTGTTTGTCGACCTATGCTGAATCGTTGACTTGTCGTTGTTGTTGTTTTAGAATAATTGTTTGAACTGAAATAACCTATAAAGTTCTCCAAATTTCGAACTTTTACTTTATATAGATTCCCTTTCTTTCTCCGTTGATTATTATTGATTCAGTTAGATTTGTAAAGGGAATAAAAGAGTAAAGTATAAGATTTGTAATCTAAGTATAAAATGTCTCCTTCTGTAACTCTGAGTCTCTAATCCATTAAATAAATTCCAGTGTGTCTGTTAGTCCTACCTTTCAGTCGTAAACTCACATCGTTTCGGGTTCGTGAAAGACGACATGACATTGTAAAGGAACCGTAATGGAAAGAGAGGTTAGTCGTCGTCATTCGTCTCTAAGTTTTCCATTATGTACATTTCATGGGTCATGTTTCAGAGTGTTTACCATGTGTGTTTTACTTAACTAAACCTCCAATTCTTAGTAAGAGGTACGAATCAACGAGTCAACACAGGTTGAGAAACGTTGGGAAACCTGACATCAGGTGGTCCCAGGAAAGAGGTACCCTCAAAAGTCCGTTCTTTTTTAAAAGTACGTTCTTATTACGTACTTTTTTTTAAAAGTACGTTTTTTTAAAAGTACGATAAAGGAAAAGGTCCCCAAGAAAAGTTGAGTCCCTAGTTTGGATTCAGAGGACGTAACATCCGTCTAACAAATGGACGACTCGGTAGTCCTTCGACCTCCATTCCTATCTATATCCACTTATGATTGAACTTCCGTGATTGTCTGACATTGAATTTTCTTTTCGTCCATATAAAAGTACGTCAAAAATATTCCTCCCGACTTATGGTATAGTTTTGTTTGCTTAAAGACTTTCTTTTCAAACATCCTGTACTATACGGATTCATTTACCTCATAGAGTGTCTCATGGTCGACTCTCGACTGTTCTCAGGGACTGGTGTCCTTTCCCTATATGCCTCGGTGCGTTTTTGGTCATCCTACTTCCTTCCCTACCTTTTTCTCCTCCTCTCATTCACCCTGCCTTCTCGTCCCCTCTCTAGGGGCGTAGTGTCGTTGTCAAGTCCTGTCTCCCCTCCGCAAACTACGACGACCTCCACCATAAACTAGATGCCGTTAGACTTCCCTCACTCTTGGTGTTTCCGATAGACGTGGTGTCGGGTTTCGTCGGACCTGTCCCTGTGTCTAGGAGGTCATGCACACCACCGTCTCTCGACCTCGTGTCGCCAACCCCTCGTGAGAGTCCCGCTCCTGACGACAACTGATGTCCCTCTACCGGACGTCCTTGTACTCCCTCTTCTGACTCCGTCTCTCACGGAAAGTTCCTTTCCACCTGTCGGTTCCTCCGTGCCACCATGACGACTCAGTACGTGTCCCGGATTCCGGTAGTGACATTGGAGCGAGAGAGGGGGGTGAATGTGTGACCCTTCGACTAGTTATCTCTTTTAGGGGTGTCTTTCACCAGGAAACTCACGGACTGTACGACTCGTTATTTCTGGGACCGGTCTTCCCGGGAAACTCACGGACGACGTGACTCGTTATCTCTTCCTTGGGTCGGTCATCCCAGAAACTCGTGGACGACACGGTTCGTGGTCTTTTCCTGGTCGGTCCCTTCGGGAAACTTGCGATCGACGGTTTCCGATCTTTTTCAGAGATTCACGGAATAGAGGACCCGGACACCGACGACCGAAGGGGCTTGTAGACCGTGTCAGTCCATAGGACACTAGGTTCGGCGACGTGGTGGAGGTACGGACCAGGAGTGATCCCCTTTCAACGGTCTCCGATTTTTTGAGGATTATCACGTTATAGAGGACACAGGTGCCGGCGACCGAGGGGGTACATACACCACGACGGTCCTAGGGGCACTAGGTTCGTCGACGTGATGGAGGTACGGACTAGGAGTAATCCCGTCTTAACTCAGGAGGGTCCGTTGGCGTCCTCGTTTGAGGACACTTACTGGTGTACGTCTCCACTCCTATTTTGGTGTTGACTCGAGGTACCGTCTCTCCGATTTCGTCTCATAGATTTTGGAGAGGTGGTCGACGTGTTCGACGCCTCATTTAGGTATGTTGGTTGGTTCATCTGAGATACAGATACCTTATATATTTTCCTGTTACTGTGTTTTCTCTTTCGGGAGCGAGACCGTTGACTCCTGTTACTTACTCCGTTCACGTGTGTCTCATCCCACTCTAGTCTCAGACTCGACAAGGGTGCGTCCACGTCTCTTGTCGAGTGATGATCTCTCGGAGGACCCTCCACCTCCACCTTGATGTTGAGACGTATGTAAAGAGAGATTAAAAAGTAAGTAAAGGGGGGAAAAAGAAGGAAAAGAAGAAGTATAACAAAGGTACATTAAAGAAATAATAAGGAAATTAAAAATAAAAAAAATATTGAATAAAAAGGTGAAAAATTTTGTAGAATAAAAATTTATTCAAGTAAAATAAAAAGGATTAAAATGTCAGAAGTAACGAGAGAAGAGAAACTGAGAACCAAAATAAGAAAAAAAGAAAAGAGAGAGATGAAAAGGGAAACATTTACACATTTAAAGAAACCCACGAGAACTGATAATTGACAACGAGAGTGATAGTCAGAACCCCAAAACAGAAGACACGACACTCCGGGTACTTCAAATCCACGACGTCCGTCCTGTCCCAGATTGGTCGTGAGTCGGATCTTCAGGTCTTAGTGAGGTTGGATCCGAACCTACTCATGACTCTACTGGAAAGTGAAAAGTACCCGGAAGAGATGGGGACTCCATCCTCTGGAGTCAGGTCCTGAAACCTGGTGGTCTCTTAAAGGTTAGGGTACCTTGTAGTCAGTTGTTTTCGAGAGGGTTTCCAGAGGGAGATTGTGATTGTCGTTTGGGGTGGGTTTCCGGTCGTTCGAGGTCACGACCTACGGAGTACTGTTTTGTAATCGTTCTGTCTTTGTGTTGTGACAGGTAATCATCTTTCCGACGGATTTCGGTATGCTTCGGATATCTATGGGTTTTTGTATGATAGTCTGTGCCGTAACGTGAAGTGTTTATTTTAGGTCGAGGTGGGTGGTCTGGTGTCCGTGTTTAGGAGGGTTGGTACTGTGACCAGGTTGGGGTGGGTGTCCCCTATCTGAGGTCTTAATTCTCCTTGATACTGGGAGGTCCGACGTCTTTCCTCTAAAGTTTGTGACATTTGATTTGTTTTACTTTTCTGTCTCTTTGTACGTTACTTGCTTTTTGTACCATTTTAGGGTGTTCTGGTTTGTGTACTTTTCCTTTATCCGTGAGATGGACTGTTTCTTCATTCTCGTTGATATCATTTCTGCTTGGTTTCAGAACCTTTATTTTACCTCCGTGTCTATTTGTCTGACCTTCGTGTTCGGTTTTTCAATGTTGTTTGCATATTGTGCCCTGATCTTCTTAATTCCTTGTCTGTTAGTTGTTACTTGTTGTGTTATTGACTCTAATTTTTCATGTGATCTCCCCTGTTTACCCGTCTCTCTTGGTTATCCTCTGATAGACTCCGTCTTCTTGCCATTCACATTCTTTATTGACCTCGTCTCGTCTTCTTTCTTTTCTCTTATTTTTCTTTACTCCTGTCAGAGACCCTTGAGACCCTGTTGTAATTTGTATTGTTGTAAACTTAGTATCCCCGGGGTCTTCTTCTGTTTTACTTTCCTGTATTTTTTTATAAACTCCTCTAATATCATCTTTTGAAAAGATTTTACCCTTTCGATTATCTGTTGGTTCAGGTCCCTGGTGTTTCTCAGGGTGAGTCCTATCTGGTTTCTCTTTGTGTGGTTCTGTGTATAGTTAGTTTAATTGTTTTTAATTCGTGTTCCTTGTTTATAATTTTCGTCGTTCCCTTTTCGTTGTTTATTGTATGTTCCCCTAATGGTATTCTGGTTGTCGACTAGAAAGTTCTCTTTGACACGTCCGACCTTCCTTCACCGTCCTATATGAATTTCACTACTTTCCTTTTTTTGAATGTCGGTTCTACTGAGCTTGTGTCGTTCCTAGACGAAATCTGAACTTCCTCTTTAGTTTTGAAACGTTAGTTCGTTTTCAATTTCTCTTAAGTCGTAGTGGTTTGATCAAAATATTGTTTCCAATTTCCTTGATGAAGTCTGTCCCCTTGTGTGTTTCTTTCTTGCCGGATGTTTTTGTTTGGGGTTTGTTATTTCATTTACCGTTAGCGTAGTATGTATAGTTATTAATGGAATTTACACTAACCTGATTTACGAGGTAGGTTTTCTGTGTCCAACCGACTTACCTATGTTTTTGTTCTGAGGATATATAAGACAGATGTTCTCTGGGTTGAGTCTGGATCCCTGTGTGTGTCTGACTTTCACTCCCTGATCTTTTTCCATATGGTACGTTTACCTTTATTTTTTTCACCCTCATCGTTCTGAGTCTATTTTATCTAAAATTTATTTCTGACAATGTTCTCTGTTCCTTCCTGAGATTTATTACTAGTTCCCTAGTTAGGTTCTTCTACTATATTGTTAATATTTATATATACGTGGGTTGTATCCTCGTGGAGTTATGATTCCGTTTACGATTCTTGAGACTTTCCCCTTTACCTGTTATTGTACTATTATCACCCCCTGAAATTGTGGGGTGACTGTGGTTGCCTGTCAGAAGGTCTGTCTTTTAATTATTCCTTTGTGTTCGAAATTTACTGTATGACCTGGTCAACCTGGATTGACTATAGATGTCCCATAAAGTAGGTTTTTGTTTTCTAAAGTGAAAAAAGAGTTCACATGTACCTTGAAAGTGATCCTATCTAGTGTAGAATCGAGTATTTATTTCGGAATACTTTAATTTTTTTTTTTTTTTTGGACTTCAGTAAAGTTCGTAGAAAAGACTGGTATTGTGACTTTCTGATCTATAGTTGATGTCCCTTTTTTCGTCCGTTGTTTTTGTGTACCTCCAATTCGTTGATTTAAGACTTATAGTTGTCTAGTGACTTCTTAAGTTTTTTCTTTAGTTTTAAGTGAAACTTTGTTCACTGTTACTTTCGTGTTGAGTTTTGGATAGTCTACGCGATTTACGTCACGATTCTCCCTTCAAATGTCGTTATGTTCGGATGGAGTTCCTTGTTCTTTTTGTGACGTATTCGTTAGATTGGAATGTGGTTTTCGGTGATCTATTTCTTCTTATTTTGGGGGTATCAATCATCTTCCTTTCTTTAGTATTTCTAGTCTCGTTTTTATTTCTTCTTTAGTTTCTGTGTTTCGTTTCTAGTTATCTTGATTTTCCACCAAGAAACTCTTCTACTTGTTTTCCCTGTTTGGTAATCGGTCTAAGTAGTTCCTTTTTTTCCGTCTGCTGAGTTTAGTTATGTTAATCTTTACTTTTTTCTTTTCAGTGTATTCTGTTGTGTCTTTATGTTTCCTAGTATTCTCTGATGATCCTCGTTGATATACGGTTATTTTACCTAGTGGACCTTCTTTACCTTTTTAAGAATCTTTTCGTATTGGAAAATTTTAACTTTGTCCTTCTTTGTTTTATACTTGTTCGGTTAGTCTCTGTGTCTTTCACTTTGACAATGTTTTGGAAGGTTGTTTATTTTCGGGTCCTAATCTACCGAAGGGTCCACTTAAGATGGGTTTCAACTCTCTTCTCGATTATGGATAGGATGAGTTTGAGGAAGTCTTTTGACGTTACTTTCCTTTCAAGGGTTTGAGTAAGGCACACCGGTGGTAGTGAGACTATGGTTTTGGTCTGTTTTTACAGTGTTTTTCCTTTTAGTGTCCAGTTATAGTGACTACTCGTGTTTACGTTTTTTAGGAGTTGTTCGAAGATCGTTTGTCTTAGGTTGTTGTGTAATTTTTATAGTATATAGTAGTAGTTCATCCGAAATAGGGTCCCTACGTTCCTAATAAGTCAAATGTGTCTAATTAGTGATACTATGTACTATAATTGTTTAATTTATATTTTTAGTATACTAGTAGAGTTGTCTACGTCTCTTCCGTAAACTGTTTTAAGTTGTGAGTAAATACTGTTTTTGAGAGGTGTTTCGTCCGTATCTTCCTTGTATGGGGTTGTACTATTTCCGGTATATACTGTTTGTGTGTCGTTTATAATAAGAGTCATCACTTTTTGACTTTCATAAAGGAGATTTTAGTATTTGTTCTGTTCCGACGGATACGAGTGGTGATAAAATAAGTTGTATCAAAACCTGCAGGATCGACTCGTTAGTTCTTCTTTTTCTTTATTTTCCTTAAGTCTAACCTTTTCTTTATTTTCAGAGTGACAAAGTCTACTGTAGCAAGAAATGTGTCTTTTACGAGTTCTACGGTGGTCTTTTAATGATCGTAATTAGTTACTTATATCATGTCAACGTCCTATATTTTAATTATATATCTTTAGGGAACGTGAGGATATGTGACTGTTACTTTTTATTCTTTCTCTTTAATTTTTTTCTTGGGGTAAGTCGTAACGTTGTTGTTTTTATTTTATGAATCCTTATTCAAATGGATTTGATACCTTTTAAGACTTTCTCCACCTTTATGGTCTGGTGGACTGCACAGAGAACTCTTTGGACATGCGTCCAGTCCTTGGTTGTCAATCTTGACCTGTACCTTGTTGTCTGACCAAGGTTTATCCTTTTCCTCATGTAGTTCCGACATATAACAGTGGGACGAATAAATTTAATATACGTCTCATGTAGTACTCCTTGCGACCCGACCTTCTTCGTGTTCGACCTTAGTTCTAACCACCCTCTTTGTAGTTATTGGAGTCTATACGTCTACTGTGGTGGGAATACCGTCTTTCACTTCTTCTTGATTTTTCGGAGAACTACTTTCATTTTCTCCTCTCACTTTTTCAACCGAATTTCGAGTTGTAAGTCTTTTGCTTCTAATACCGTAGGTCAGGGTAGTGAAATACCGTTTATTTGCCCCTTTGTCGCCTTTGTCACCGACTGAAATAAAAAGACAAGAGGTTTTAGTAACGTCTACCACTGACATCGATACTTTAATTTTCTGCGAATCAGGAATCTTTCTTTCAATACTAGTTGGATCTATCGTATAATATTTCGTGTCTGTAATGTAACGGTTTTTTCTAGGCAGATCAGTTCCGATACCTAAAAGGTCATCAGTACATACCTACACTCTCAAGCTGTAATTCTTTCCACTCACGGCTTCTTAACTACGAAAACTCGACACCACAACCTCTTCTGAGAACTGTCAGGGAACCTAATGTTCCTATAGGTTGGTCAGGTAGGATTTCCTTTAGTTAGGACTTATAATTGACCTTCCTGACTACGATTTCGACTTTGAAACCGTCCACTTCGAAATCGACTTAGAAATCGGTTATAAAACCGGTGGACTACGTTTCTCGACTGAGTAACCTTTTCTGAGGCTACGATCCTTTCTAACTCCCGTCCTCCTCTTCCCCTGCTGTTTCCTACTCTACCAACCTATCGTAGTGACTGAGTTACCTGTACCCAAACCCACGTAAGACCCTCAACCACTACCCGTCCCTCCGGATCGTACGACGTCAAGTATCCCAGTGTTTCTCAGTCTGTGTTGACTCACTGCCTTGACTTGACTTGACTTTCTCTGTTTTATAGACATACGTCCTTTGACATCCTGTGACTATTTTCTTTAAATTCTACTGTGTTTGTCTATACGGTCCAAGAACCTAATCTTCTTAGTTATAACACTTTTAATGACATGATGGGTTTCGTTAGATATCTAAGTTACGTTAGGGATAGATTGATGGTTACCATAAAAAGTGTCTTGATCTCGTTTATTAAAGTGTTAAACATAGCTTTGTGTTTTCTGGGGTTTATTGATTTCGTTAGATCTCTTTCTTATCTTGACCTCCTTAGTTAGAAGGACTTAAGTCTGATATAATGTTTCGATATCAGTAGTTCTGTCATACCATGACCATGTTTTTGTCTTTATATCTAGTTACCCTGTTCTGTCTTTCGACTCTCTATTGGCATACGAGGTTATCTGTGGAATAGAAACTATTTCCACCGTTTTTATATGTACCTCTTTTCTGTCAGAGAAGTTTATTCACCACGACCCTTTTAACCCGTAGATACACATTTTCTTACTTTAATCTTACGAAGGATTGTGGTATGTGTTTTCAATAGAATTTTACCTAATTTCTGGATTTACATTCTGTTGTTTGATATTTATAGAATCTCCTTTTGTCTCCGTCTTGTGAGACTGTATTTAGTGTCATTCTAGGAGATACTGGGTGAAGGATCTTATTACCTTTATTTTCATTTCTATTTATTTAACCTGGATTAATTTGAATTTCTCGGAGAACTACTTTCACTTTCTCCTCTCACTTTTTCAACCGAATTTCGAGTTGTAAGTCTTTTGATTCTTGTACCGTAGACCAGGGTAGTGAAGTTCCGTTTATCTACCCCTTTATCACCTTTGTCACGGACTGAAATAAAAAGACCCGAGGTTTTAGTAACGTCTACTACTGACGTCGATACTTTAATTTTCTACGAATGAGGAACCTTCCTTTCAATACTGGTTGGATTTATCGTATAATATTTCGTCTCTGTAATGAAACGATTGTTTCTAGGTAGATCAGTTCCGATACCAAAACGGTCACCAGTACATACCTACACTCTCAACCTGATATTTCTTTCGACTCACAGTCTGTTAACTACGAAAACTTGACACCACAACCTCTTCTGAGAACTCTCAGGGAACTTGACGTTCCTCTAGGTTGGTCAGGTAGGATTTCCTCTAGTCAAGACCCTAAAGTAACCTTCCTGACTACAACTTCGACTTTGAGGTTATGAAACCGGTGGACTACGTTTCTCGACTGAGTAAACTTTTCGGGGACTACGACCCTTTCTGACTCCCGTCCTCTTCTTCCCCTACTGTCTCCTACTCTACCAACCTACCGTAGTGACTGAGTTACTTGTACCCAAACCCATTTGAGACCCTCAACCACTAACTGTCTCTCCGGACCGCACGACGCCAAATACCGCAACGTTTCTCGACCTGTGCTGACTCGCTAACTTGACTTGACTTTGAATTTTCGAAACCGTGTTACTTCCTTTAATATTCGTTTCATTTATTGTTGGGAGTTTTACCCTCCTTTATTGTCGTTTACTTTGTTGACTGTTTCCTAATTAGAGTTTTTATATATTCGTCGAGTACTTCGAGCTGTGGTCTTTTTGTTTGTCGTTGTAGTTTTTCACCCGTCTTCTAGATTTTTCTATAAAGAGGTTTATTCTGTATTTCTACTGATTGTTTGTGTACTTTTCCAAGAGTTATGGTGATGACGACGACGACGACGACGACGACGATTCAGCGAAGTCAGCACAGGCTGAGACACGCGGGGGTGTCTGCCGTCGGGTGGTCCGACGGACTTAGTTGGACGGACTGAAGTTCGAGATGATGTTTCGGTGTCAGTAGTTCTGTCATACCATAACCGTGTTTCTGTCTTCATATCTAGTTACCTTGTTTTATTTTTCGGGTCTCTATTTAGGTACGTGGATACCTGTGGAGTAGAAACTGTTTCCTCTGTTCTGATATGTTACCTAATTTCTGTTAGAGAAATTGTTCACCACGACCCTTTTGACCAGGTGGTGAACATTTTCTTACTTTGATCTTGTGAAAGATTGTGGTATGTGTTTTTATTTGAGTTTTACCTAATTTCTAGATTTACATTCTGGTCTTTTATATTTTGAGGATCTCCTTTTGTATCCGTTTTGTGAGAGACTGTATTTAGTGTCGTCCTAGGAGATACTAGGTGGAGGGTCTTATGACGTTTATTTTTGTTTTTATTTGTTTACCCTGGATTAATTTTAATTTTCGAAAAGGTGTTGTTTCCTTTGATATTCGTTCCACTTTTCTGTCGGAAGTCTTACCCTCTTTTATTATCGTTTACTTCGTTGACTGTTACTTAATTAGAGTTTTTATATGTTCGTTGAGGACATCGAGTTAAAGTCTTTTTATTTACTGGGTTAGTTTTTTACCCGGTTTCTCGATTTGTCTGTAAAGAGGTTTCTTCTGTATGTCTACCGATTGTTTGTGTACTTTTCTACGAGTTGTAGTGAGTAATAGTCTCTTTACGTTTAGTTTTGGTGTTACTCCATGGTAAAGTGTGGTCAGTCTTACCGACACTAGGTTTTCAAGTGTTCGTTATTTACGACCTCTCCCACACCTCTTTTCCCTTGGGAGAATGTGACAGCCACCCTTACGTTTGATCATATCGGTGATACCTCTTGTCACACCTCTAAGGAATTTTTTGACCTTTATCTTGACGGAATACTGGGTCGTTAGGGTGACGACCCGTATGTGTGGCTCCTTTGGTCTTAACTTTAGCTCTGTGCACATGGGGTTACGAGTAGCATCGTGACAAATATTATCGGTCCTGTACCTTTGTTGGATCTACAGGTAGTCGTCTACTTACCTATTCTTTCGACACCATGTATATGTGTTACCTCATAATGAGTCGGTAATTTTTCTTATGTAAACTTAGTCAAGATTACTCCGCCTAATTTGACCTCGGATAATATGTCTCACTTCATTCGGTCTTTCCTTTTGTGGTTATATCATATGATTGCGTATATATACCTTAAATCTTTCTTTTTGTGGTTATGTCATATATTGCGTATATATACCTTAAATCTTTCTATTGGGACATACGCTCTGTCGTTTTCTCTGTGTCTACATATCTTGTCAGAAAACCTGAGACACCCTCTCCCTCTGCCATCCTACTAAACCTTCTTACCGTAACTTTGTACATATTATAGTATATTCTTTTCTTAGCGGTCAGGTCCCAGTTACGTACTATGTCCCACGAACCCCGACCACGTGACCCTACTAGGTCTCCCTACCATACCCCTCCCTCCACCCTTCCCCCAAGTCCTACCCTTGTGCACATGTGGGCACCACCTAAGTACAACTACATACCGTTTTGGTTATGTTATAACATTTCATTGTTTTTTAATTTTCCTTATTTATTTAATTTATTTTTAATGTACGTTTTTATTTATTTATTTCACTTGCAGTGAGTCAGCACAGACTGAGGAACGTTGGGGTACCTGATATATCAGGTACCTTAAGAGGACCGGTCTAATGACGTCACCCATCGGAAAGAGAAGAGGTCTCCTAGAAGAGTTGGGTCCAAGTTTGGGTCCAGAGAGTGTAACGTCCACCTAAGAAATGGTCGACTCGGTGTTCCCTTCGGGTTCTTATGACCTCACCCATCGGATAGGGAAGAGGTCGTCTAGAAAGACTGGGTCCTTAACTTGGTCCCAGAGGACGTAATGTCCACCTAAGAAATGGTTGACTCAATAAGGACTCCCATTTGTGTTAATTAGTAAACATACATGAAGATTTGGAAGCGGGACCCTATCCATGTAACGATAGGTCCCGTCGTTACCACTACGTCTGTAACTCTTGTCTGAAACTTGTGTACCGCCCCTCTCCCACCTCACTTAACTCTCTCATTGTACGTATGACGATATATAAGAGTGGGACCCAATCTCCCATCCACACGGTGATAAACTGGGACTAAATCTCGACTTGGAAGAGACTATATTTATTCCCTATAAAAATTAACTTTTCGAATCGTGTGCAGGTAACGTCCTTGAAGGTTGTTTTTAAAAGGGACTTTGACGAATAAAAAATTTTTCACCAATTTATTTCGATAAAAATGTTTATATCGTCTTAATTTCTGTTAAAGACGGAAGAGAGAGATGGAGGGGATTTTTTATTAAAGAGAACTTAAAATATTTATTAGTTCCAGTTTGACACTTCTGTGTTGGTAAGAGATAAATTAGGTGGTGATTACGTTTCTACTTTCACTTTCACTTTTCAGAGAGTCAGCACAGGTTGAGATACACTGGGGTACCTGATATGTCAGATACCTTAAGAGGTCCAGTCTTATGACCTCACCCATCGGAAAGGGAAGAGGTACCCTAGCAGGGTTAGGTTCCTGGCTTGGGTACAGAGGGCGTAACGTTCGTCTAAGAAATGGTCGACTCGGTATTCTCTTCGGGTTCTTATGACCTCACCTATCGGATAGGGAAAAGGTCCCCTAGAAGGACTGGGTCCTTAGGTTGGTACCAGAGGACGTAACGTCCACCTAAGAAATGGTTGACTCGATAGTCTCTTCGGGGTTAGGTTTCTATGTTGTAACGTTTGTTAGGTTTTCGGTAAAAATATACCGTGTTTTCACATAAAGATATGATAAGTGACCGTCTTATAAAAGTATTCATTTAAAACTAATCCGTAGATAATTTTCATTAAATGTAAAAGACTAGTTGGGTTACTGATTTCTTACGCAGTAGACCCCCGTCGGTCCCTACGACGAACTCAGGCTGTTGAACGAGTCATGATTCTCCTCTGACCCCGAAGGAACTATCGAGTGTGTCATTTCCTAGACAGACATTACACCCTCTGGACTCAAACTACGGAGTCAGCCCTTCTAAGGGACCTCTTCCCTTACCGATGGGTGAGGTCATAAGGACGGACCTCTTAAGGTACCTGTCTCCTCTGACCACCCGATGTCAGGTACCCAAGTCTTTCTCAGTCTGTCCTAACTCGTTGATTAATTTTTTTTTTTTTTTTCTCCTCTGACTCGATTCATAAAACTTTCAAAGTGAATAACCCTAAATCGATATATTAAATAAAACCTGGTAGTTTTTGTACGGTACGAAGTTATATCCGTTTAGTTTGTTACACTATGTGGTATAATTGTTTAACTTTCTATTTTTGGTATGCTGTTAGAGTTATCTACGTCCTTTTCGGAAACTGTTTTAAGTCGTGAGTAAAGACTAATTTTGAGAGGTTTTTAGCCCGTCTCTTCCTTGGATGAAGTTGTATCATTTCCGGTATATATTATTCGGGTGTCGTTAGTAATAAGAGTTACCACTTTTTGACTTTCGTGAGGGGAATTCTAGTCCTTTTTGTGTTCCCCCAGGTGAGAGTGGTTATAATAAGTTGTATTAAAACCTTCAGGATCGAGGTCGTTAGTCTCTTCTTTTTCTTTACTTCCTTAGATCTAGTCTTTGTTCTCGAGACAAATGTCTACTATACTATTTTATGTATCTTTTGGGATGTCTATGATAGTCTTTTAATGATCTCGATTAGTCACTTAAATCGTTTCAGTGTCCTAAATTTTGGTTATGTGTCTTTAGTGAACGTAAGGATATATTATTGTTACTTTTTAGTCTTTCTCTTTAATTCCTGAGTTAGGGTAAGTGGTAAAATTGTTTTTCTTATTTTGTAGATCCTTATTTGGATGGATTCCCTGTTTTCTTGACATATGTCTTTTAACATTCTGTGACTACTTTCTTTAGTTTCTACTGTATTTGTTTACCTCTCTATAAGGTGCGAGGACCCATCCTTCTTAGTTATAACACTTTTACTAATATAATGGTTTACGTTAGATCTCTAAGTTACACTAGGGATGGTTTAATGGTTACCGTAAAAAGTGTCTTGATCTTGTTTTTTAACGTGTTAATACCTTTGTGTGTTCTGGGGTTTATCGGTTTCGTCAGAACTCTTTCTTGCCTCGACCTCCTTAGTTGGAAGGACTGAACTCTAACACAATGTTTCGATGTCAGAAGTTCTGTCATACCGTGACCGTGTTTTTGTCTTTGTATCTGGTTTCCTTGTTCTATCTTTCGGGTCTTTATTTAGGTATATAGATACCCATGGAACAAAAACTGTTTCCTCCGTTTTTATATCTTACCCCGTTTCTGTCGGAGAAGTTATTCACCACGGCCCCTTTGACCTGTCAATGTGCATTTTCTTACTTTAATCTTGTGAAGGATTCTGGTAAGTGTTTCTATTTGAGTTTTGCCTTCTGGTTTACCAGTTTATATTCTGGTCTTTGAAATTTTGAGAATCTCCTTTCATATCCGTCTTGTGAGTTACTGTATTTAGTTTCGTTCTAGGAGATACTGGGTGGAAGATCTCATTGGCTTTTTTTTTCGTTTTCATTTGTTCACCCTGGATTAATTTGAATTTTCGAAAACGTGTCGTTTCTTTTGATATTTGCTCCACTTTTCTGTTGGGAGTCTTACCCTCTTTTATTATCGTTTACTTTGTTGACTGTTTCCTAATTAAAGGTTTTATATGTTCGTTGAGTATGTTGAGTTATGCTCCTTTTGTTTGCTGGATTAGTTTTTCACCCTTTTTCTGGATTTGTCTGTAGAGAGGTTTCTTCTGTATGTCTACCAATTGTTTGTGTACTTTTCTGTGAGTTGTAGTGAGTAATGATCTCTTTACGTTTAGTTTTGGTGTTACTATATAGTGGAGTGTGGCCAGTCTTACTGGTAGTAGTTTTTCAGATGTTTGTTATTTACGACCTCTTCCCACCTCTTTTCCCTTGTAAAAACGTGACAACCCCCCTTACATTTAACTGTGTCGGTGGAACCTTCTACCATACCTCTAAGGAATTTTTTGATCCTTAATTTCATGGGATAATAGGTTTCTTTAGGGTGAGAATCCATATATGGGACTCCTTTCGTTTTGACTTTTTCTGCGTACATTGGGTTACAAGTAAACTCGTGATAAATGTTATCGATCTTGTACTTTCGTTGGATCTACAGGTAGTTGTCTACTTACCTATTTCTCGTATTCACCATGTATATGTGTTTCCTTATAATGAGTCGGTATTTTTCCTTGTGTAAACTCAGTCAAGATGACTCCATCTACTTGGATCTCGGATAATATGTCTCACTTCATTCAGTCTTTCTCTTTCTATTTATAGCATATGATTGTTTATATATACCTTAGATCTTTCTATCATGACTACTTAAATAAACGTTCCGTCGTCACCTCTTTGTCTGGATCTCTTGTCTGAATACCTGTATCCCTCTCCCCTCCTCTCCAACTCTACATACCTCTCTCATTGTACCTTTCAATGTAATGGTATACATTTTGTCTATCGGTTACCCTTAAACGACATACAGAGTCCCTTGAGTTTGTCCCCGAGACATAGTTCATCTCCGCACCCTACCCCTCCCTCTACCTCCCTCCGAACTCTCTCTCCCCGTATACATGTGGATACCGACTAAGTACAACTCCAAACTGTCTTTTGTTGTATTAAGACATTTCGTTGATAGGAAGTTAATTTTTATTTATGTAAATTTTTTTACTTTTTTACGGTACGGAAGTGTACCTAAAGTACAATTTAGTCATGTGGTAAGTATCTTTATAGTCTATATAGGAGTGGAAATTTTTGCACCATTCCTGGTGTGGAATGTATTTTCCTAAGTACATAATCACCTTTTCTTAACGACCTAAGGAAACTTGTATTTTTCCGAGACTCAATTTTACAGTAATTTTTAATAACTTATTTAATCACTGACTTTTCGGTAGGTTAATCTTTATCATAAATCGAAATTATCCGTTTTTCCAGTAAAGTTATCTGTAAATCGGACAAAAGGTGAAGTTTAAAGTGATTAATTAGTGATTGATGAGATTGGTTACAGATTTTCGTTAGTCGTGAGTTAGAAAATAATTAGAATTAGATAGAAATAAGTATAGATTTCAACGATTTTTAGACGGAAAATGGAAACGTACCCCTAGTGAAGTACTATTTTTCATTCGTTTTCAAACACGTATTGGTTTGTACTTATCACCAATTTTATTGAGTAGAAATCATAAGACTAAAGATTAACAAAGGTTTTTATTTTGAAAATGTTATACACCTTGTACGCACAAACACATGATGACCTACATTCTAAATGAAAACTTAGTGAAAATTTCGTTGTCTAGTGGTCGAGAGTTTTCCGAAATGTAAAGAGTATTTCTTATCCAGAATAATTTATTTGAGTCTTGTATTCAGTACAAAAGAGAATAAATTGTCTCTTAAGACCAGAACTATTTTTCGTTTGTTTGGTGTGTGTATTTTCTTTACGTCGTCTAGGGTTTACTCATCGTGTTTCGAAGGGTGAATGAACCATGACCCGGCGAAAACGTCCCGAAATAGGTCCTATTCTCTACCTCGTGAGGAGGAGGAAAGACGATTACAAAAGTAAAAGACAACTCCCCTTTTTTGTGTGTTACTTCTAGTGCACCGAATATTTCGACCATTTGTTGTTGAAGGTTAGGTTAAGTCGTTTAAAACATACGGATACGGACGGATAGTTCTTCACTCGTTAGAATAATACCTTTATTTTACTATTGTAGATCTGATTCTATCATTCACAGTTTTTCACCATATCCGTCAATTCATAAGGAATACCAGTCTCTTATTCCTCTAATTTATAACTGATCTCATAAACTCTTTTGACGTAGTGTTGGTAATAATAGTTAACGTCAAAATAACGAATAATGTACGGTCCGGGGTACGGTTTCTGTCTTCACCTAATTAAATATGAGGGTTTACAGTAGTCTCATCGACTATCGAGATAAAGTAACCGTCCCATCCGGGGGTTTGACCCGAAATCCCTTTCTGTCTTAAACTTTTCTGGTTCATTTCCCTATTCTATTCAACGATTTCGTGTTCTACCTCTAATCTAAAAATGTGTAAATTATTTGTAAATTTGAATTTATAAATGTATAAATCCTTAGACAAGAAGTTTTATCAAAACAAATAACATTGAATCTGTTTTCTAGAAAAGAAGAGATTCACCATACATTTATATCCTAATTGACCTATTAGGCCATGACACAAGATGTCCTGGGTTTGAAACACCACTCCAATATAAGTTAAACTCAATAGGTCTATTAATGAGAGATCTAAAAGTCAGAATATCTAAATTGTGGAGCTCTTTCTCAGGTTCCCACTCGGTGACCTATATTTACACATTTTAAATGGTAGATCAGTGTTTATCGGTACTTACTTCAAGTCCGAAGCAATGGTTTCGTAGGGAGTACGAGACGGGAGAGTGGGAAAGGACCGGTCCTCAGAGTGGGTGATGGACTCATCTGGATCCGGTCGGTGCAAACCCCGACTCACGGTGAGATTCTTTTTGGTGTATTTTGGTTCATCGAGTCACAGAGTAATGTACTAAGTGTTTCCTTGTCGAAGAATTAATTATTTTACATCTAGTAGGATTCCTTCTCTTCTTTTTAGTAAGGTACTGTTCCCCTGTGATCTGAAGAAACCGTGTTAAGAAAGGGGGAGTTAAGTGGTACGGGGGTGTCTAGAGGGGGTTTAGTGACAACAGTCGTCCCAGTACCGGAGTCACAACGACAAGGGAGGTAATTAGGAAACCGAGTGTACACTTCTGTTTTACGGGATTAGAGGAACCATATCGAGTCTGTTGGTTTTGTTAGTATATTTTGTAATTATTTCTTGTCCTTTGTTTACCCATTCTTTATGTCTTATGGTATGAATGGTTAGTCCTCTGACTTAGTCAGAGTCGCGTCCAATTTAATGTATTATACCACGGGAGGAAGACTTCTCTTTCGGGTGTCAAAAGTAGTCTAAGGGTCATCTTAGGCATTAGGGAGACTTGGGGTCACTAAAACTATTTGATAAAATATATAATATCGAACATTCGACATAGAATTGACAAAGGTGACCAGTGTAGAGGACCCTTGTGTTGAGAGTCCTTAAATCGTGAGACTCCGGTCACACTTACATCTCCAACGTTCCACTTCCCTTGAGACCCTCTGTTCATAATGGTCACCCGACAAGGGTATACTTCTCAGAGTCAAGACCTTCTGACCCAACTACAATGAATCCACTACCAAGGAATAATACATCTAAAAGACGTCCTAAGATAAAGTGGAAATCCAGATCCAAACTAAGGATAAAGAAAAGACCTTAAACTTAGGAAAATAAGTCCTAGATCCATGACACGAAGCCTGAAACTTTATCCGGGTTAGGAACCGGGGAATGGGAACCGGACAAGACCGGAACTCAAAGACGGATCGGAAAACTCACTCCCCCACCCCCCCACACCTCCTCACTGTAAGAACGTGGATAGAGTCATCAGAAGGAAGACGACGAGGATTAGGAGACTGTGGTAAGAGTCGTCTAGGTTCACAGATTTGTTCTAGAAGTAATTGTATACTAAAGATTAAGACTCGAGGAACCGAAAGTCCGAATGTTTCTTAAACCTTTCCCAAGTTTTCTGTCGGTATTTTTACTAAATTTTACACCTTTTTTTCTTTCTTTGAATTCTGTTCAATTTTACTAGACTGTTCAATTTTACTAAGAAGTAAACCTTTGTCATTCAGAGGTTCCATTACGTCTCAATAATATGCTCCTATGGTTCACAGAAGGTTTCTTCTATTTCACTTTTCTTTACACCGATATGACATCTGATTCTTAGGTCCAACTAGGACCCATCACCCAAATACTTCTTTAAATATTTTCGACACTTTCTTTAATACGTGATTGAAGTTCCCCAAGTCTTTGGGGGATTATACCTAAGAAATCCCTAGGTACCTGAGGTCTAAACTTTGAAAAACTATATTTCTTTAGAAAGACTCACTACCGATAATTTGTACTCTTACCTATTAATTTCTTCTCACTGTTTAAAAGAAGACATTTCTACGAAAATTTTGTCAAAAAGTATCTCCAGATTATATCGTCTGATAAACATGGATCAACATACGTCATTAATCTGACACAAAAGAATCAATACCCGAAGGGACCACCGAGTCGACCATTTCTTAGGCGGACGTTACGTCCTCTGGACCCAAGCTAGGGACCCAACCCTTCTTGGACCTCTTCCCTTACCGATGTGAGGTCATAACGCCAGACCTCCTAGGGTACCTGACATGTCAGGTACCCCAGCGTTCCTCAGCCTGAGTTGACTCGCTAAAAGTGAAAGTGAAAAGAAATTTAACAATATTTAACCATCTACACACTGCTTAGTTTACACCCCACTTAGATGGAGTAAACCACCTGAGTATAAATCTATAACGTCAGTTTGATGTCCGTTTTATTATAAACTTCAGGATAACAAACATGACTCTGAGTGAAGTGATGATTAGTCTATACATCGGATTCCATTAAGTATGTGAGGACACCCAGAGGTAAAGGAATATGTCTTTGACTCTTTTAAAACTGATCAGAGAATCCACTGAAGATAAAGACTATAAGAGTACCATTCACAGATGGTTTCTAAGTGGGACATTTACAATATATGTGTTACTTGAATCTTAAGTATCCTAAGTGAAGAGCTTCAATATTTTTCAGAATTTCTCAACAGTTATATTACCCTTAGATCCATAATTAAGTAGGTTTCATGCGAAAAAAAAAAAAAAAAAACGAGTTTTCACATCATTTCTTGGTTACCACTGAAGTTTTTTTTTAAGTGAGTAGACAGCTTCTAAGACAAGAGTCCGTTATTGCTGAATCTAAAAAAAACCAAATAATTGTTGACACTTTATTTTATATGTTTTTATCTTCCTCTGATGACTAAGGAAAGATTTAGATATTATTATGTTTGAACAGTCCTGTCCAACTTTGATACCAGTATAGTCGTGGTTGTTTAAAGGGTCAACAAGTCACTGTCTCTTTTGATGCTATGAAACGGAGTGTCCTTTACTCGTCTATCCAAATTTTGACATATAAAAGAAACACTTCAATTTTTAGTGTTAAGTGTTACACCGAAAAGTCTTACGGGTTTACGAACTATAGATATAACTCTAATGGAGTGTTTATAATCTGCGGTAAGACTTTGACTCATCAAAAATTTCCTATTAGAACATTTAACTATTTGTAATCCGTTTTTTAGTTGACGTAATTAGAAAATCTTCACTAAAAGAACTGAAACATGGTTAATTAATTCGGTTCCGAATTCGTTGGGGGTTTTTTGATTTGTTCTGAAAATATATTCGACTTTTTGTTTAATACTTCATCTTAAATAAATGAGGAGACGATCGTTTACCCTTGTTACTCCTCCCCGAACCTGTCTCAACATTTTCCCTTAACACTAATTTAAAATTTTTGACTGTAGAAATATGATCATCGGTAAATAATCCTTTCATATTGTACTTGTGATATGTCTTTAATTTAGAAACCAAAGGCTTCGACGGGGGAGACGTCGATGTAAGTCATAATCTCCGTTTTTTGGATAAGACGTTTTCTTATTTACTTATCTCCATTTATTTCTATTTTTGGTTTACGGATATTAATTAAAAAGAAAATACAAAGTTATTATTATGTTTTGATATCGTTGTAATGGTCGATTAGACCTGCCACGAAAGGTGAAGTTAAGAAAAAAATTAACCAATCTACTTAATTTATAACTTAAGGACACAAGGATTGATTGAAATATCAATACGGAGTCAATTTCGTAAAGTGTATTAATAGATAGAGAAAGAACTCTCGTTCCCGATACAGGTTTGCAAGAGGGTAGAAAGGTTTGAAATAGGATAGAATGTCGTTAATGACTTTAAGAAGAGACACCGTCCGGATAGGAACGTAATGATCTCGGATCATGTTATGGACCATGTTTGATATTTGAATTATTTACTTCCGAAAGTCACTTAAAATTTTGCATGAGTAAGAGGTGTAGATGCGATGACAAGGGTTGTGTGTCTGTCTTTCCGTTTGTGTGAATGAATTTCCCAAGACAACCTTTTGACAGTGATTCCTTTACATTCGTAGACGATACCTTGGCCTACCACTCTCAGTAGGAACATGTGACGTTTGATGTCGAAAACTGTATCACAACTGTAAATGTAACCTGAAGGGACTATCGAGTCAACCACTTCTTAGACGGACGTTTCGTCAACTTTGAGGTCAAGTTAAGGACCACCCCTTCTAGGGGACCTCTTCCCAAACCGATGGCGGAGGTCATAAGAACCCGAAGGGACCATCGAGTCGACCATTTCTTATACGGGTGTTACGCCCTCTGGACCCAAACTAGGGACCCAACCCTTCTAGGGGACCTCTTCCCTTTCCGATGGGTGAGGTCATAAGACCAGACCTCTTAAGGTACCTGACACATAAGATACCCCAGCGTTTCTCAGCCTGTGTTTACTCACCGAAAGTGACTGTAAATGTAATAGTACCTCAAAGTACCATTTGTAGACAGCATATTATTTTCAATTAGTAGACGGTTGTTTACCACGACCCTGTTGACCTATATGTACGTTTTCTTACTTCAACCTAAGTATAGAATATGGTATATGTTTTTAATTGAGTTTTAACTAGTTGTCAACTTTTCTCGACTTCGATATTTTTACAATCTTCTTTTGTATCCGTATTTATAGACACTGGTACCTGATCCAATACCAAAGAATCTATACTGGGGTTTTCGTGTTTGACAATTTGACTTGTAGTAGTTCCAATTTTAAAGATACGAAGTTTCCTGTAATAATTCTTTGACTTTTCTTTCGGGTGTCTTAGCCTCCTGTAAAAACGTTTAGTATATAGACTACTCCCCAAACATAGGTCTTATAAATTTCTTGACAATGTTAAGTTATTTCATCCGATGGAATTTTTGCCTAGACTTATCCTTCAAGAGAATTCTTCTATATTTGCCGGTTTTTCGTGTTCTTTACTACGACTTGTAACAGTCGGTGGTCCTTTCGTGTTTAATTTTGATACTTTAAGGTGAAATATGGGTAGTTCTACTCAATTATAGAATAATAGTTCTATTAATAATAGTTCTATTATTTTTCTGTTGTTGACATTCCTACACCACTTTAATTTGAATAAGTGTCGACCATCCTTACATTTTACCACTACGGAGAAGCCTTCAAGACGTTTACTGCTTTATGGCTCAATGGTATGTTAGGCCGTTAAGGAGAACCCATACATTGGTTCTCTTTACTCTTGTGTCCAAGTGTGTTTTTGTACACGTGCTTGCAAGGGTCGTTGTAATAAGTATTACCAGTTTTTCGTCTTTGTGGTGGTTACAGGTAGTTGACTTCTGACGTATTTGTTTTACACTATGGTAGTATTTTATCTGATAATGAACGGTTATTTTCTTCGTTGTTTACACGTTGTTGTATCTACTTAGAACTTTTGTAATACGATTAATTTTCTTAAGTCAGGGTTTCCTGATGTGTGATATCCTGAGGTAAATTCACTTTATAAGTCTTATTTGTTTAGGTATCCTTGATTTTATCTAATCACGAACAGACCCCAAATCCCCCTACTCTTTTAACCCCACATTACCGATTCCCCACGTCATAAAGAAAAACACCATTACTTTTACAAGATTTTAACACTACCTACGTGTTAAGATCCTTATATGAATTTCGGTGACTTATATGTGAAAATTCACTGACTTGACATACGATATATTTGATATAGAGTTGTTTCGAGAATTTTACTCATTTTGTTTTTGATTGGTGGTTTGATGATTTGATGACTCGAGATCGGGTCGTTTGACCAAGTATCGGTCTTCGAGAGAAAAGGGAACAAGTATGTTATTAGTAGACTTCGTATTATGTACTTTTACTTTTAATGAATAAAAAAAACAGGTTATGTAAAAACATGTTTTACTGACTCACCGAGAAGTAAACTTGAGGAGTCTCTAGACTCCTTATACGGTTGGACGTACGACACCAAACGGTGCCAAGGAGGGGATAAAGAGGTCATAAAAGGATCATTTAATGGAAATAGACTCTCAAATTCCACCATTTCGTTCACACGGACGAATCCTTAAATTTCAAAATTCGTCCAATACCTTCTTTTTTCAAAACAAGAAAATAAAAGTTGTTCCGTATTTTGTGACAAATATATTTTTGGATATACATTAGAGAGTCACCTTAAAATTGAAACATAGTTGGTCCTCTGTTTCTTGATAAAAACCTTGGAGCTTCATAGTTGGTCCTCTGTTTTTTTATAAAAACCTTACCGCTTTAGTGAGACTTAGACCAGTAAGAATCAAGAGTTTCTCTACATTTCCCCTTTTTCGGATAGTTTTCTTTCCTGGTTCTACTTTCTCAGTTCAGTCCACTTGAAGTTAAAATGTATGAAACAAAACAAGGTCGATGAAATACTTCCTTTTTTAAGTTCGTAAAGCCAGTCTAAATTCGGTTTAAACGATTTCAGTGAAAGTTCATAAATTTTAATCGTATCGTAATTTAATTCCCGAAACTCCTTTCGAAAATTCTGATTTCAAAGTTTCTGTCTTTTTTTACGAATTAGTTTAAATGTTGAATCAAATGAGTTTAAGTTGAGTTAGGAAACACCCATTAGACATGTTAAGTTACTTAACAAAGAACAAAAGGGATGTGTGGACTTGGTAATTGCACACCTCTGTATGGGGTTTCTTTCACCGGGACGTTCCCCTTTTCCTTTAATAAAGATGAGGACGGGGAATGAAGATGTAGGATAATAGTGTTCCAAAGTTGGTGACCTACTCGATTTCGAAGGGTGATGACAGCGAAACTCATACTCATACTATGAAGTCGTTACTCATACTAGAAGATAAATGAGTATTATTAGGGTCGGTCTTAGTCAAACCCGTAAATAAATTTCGTTTACAGTAGTGTCTTGTCTGATGATATTTCCCTATATTAAAGAAAGACTCGAATTCTTTACAAAATGAAAACCGGTATAAAGGACAAAGACAATCTATTCGTGAAATTTTATTTTATTTATACTCTAGATGCATTACCTCTTCTTACCCGTGAACCGTAACTTGGATTTGAGACCTACGACCAAACCAGTGAAGAGTCTCAGGAGAGACATTTTACTGTTTTTGGCAAACTGGATGGTGTTTCTTAGTTTATGCTAAAATATACACTTTCGGGAAACTATCCCTTTCGTGGTACTGTCACATTGTATGTGTCCTTTCGAAGTCTCACGCATTCATGGTATACGTTATTTATACTCCTGACATCTTGAGGGGAAGATGTAGTACTAAACAAGGAGAGTATATCTGCAGACTTCATGGTACTACCCGGAAGTTTAACTGACCTGAAAGAAGAAACTGTTTCGGTGGTCAAAGTCTGAGCTCAGTACTAAGGGAAAGTCGTGGTGGGACCTCATGCGTTCAAGTTAGTGACTACGAGAGAGGGATCATTAGGACAATATCCCGTCCCGAAGTGATTTTATAGTGTAGTGTCAGGTATCCTTCGCGACGTCAAAGATGCGGGTACGGCGTGATATCGTCTCCCCGAGAGACCGACGAGGTCGCGGGTGGGTGGACGTACTTCCGATTCCCCGACTTACATAGTCTACGACAACCTTTTGAGAAGGAACGTCGTTGGAGAGTGAAAGGAGAACGTCTTCCCTTCCCATGTCACTAGTTTAGGTTTTGGTATTACCATTTTTTGTTTTTGTTTTTCTCGGATAGTTTATTCTTATTTTAGGTCCGTTCCAGACTGGTCTAAATCTATATGACATTGTATAATTGTAGATAATACCTTCGACTCCAAGTTCTGTAACATCCGTATCTTCTCCTTTATGCCTTTGAGAGGATTCGTATTTAATCCTGGGTCCATTTGTTCTTTTCGTTTTCCGGTGTCGCGTCGACTCGACAGGTCTAGAAACTTCGTACTCGAATATACCCGTGTGTATGTGAAGTAAAAGTCTCAAGTGTGTGCACTGGTCTGTAGGTCTTTGTCCAAAATGGAAAGTCAATAAGGTACACTCTCGACAGACAGTTTTGATCCAGTTCCGACGAGTCGGGTCGTGACTGTATGACTATCCCGAAAAGACGACAGTCGACCTATAAAGATTAGATTTGGACAGGACCTATTTCTTTTAGTTTGACTTTGTTTTAATATTTTGTTTGACCCAATACTACGGATGTTCTGGGTAATAACCACCGACTGTTTTCCGTCAAAGGAGATTGAGGAAAGGTTAGGGGGTGTAACACCGGTTCAGAAGCCATTCATTTGCTTTCGCTTCATAGTGGGGTGGGATCCGACGAAGTCACGGATGATGGTTTGATTCGTAAGTGGAGTTTCCGAAAGACATGTGTTATCCTGGAATCTCAAGGATCTTATGATCCGTACTCACTAGATCTTGTGAACTCTATCGTTGTCTTGTCCTTTCGTTTGAAAGTGGAGTTACTTTCACATAAAATTTCTATAAGTCATTCAAGTCCGATGAATTATATTGTTTTATTGTGTCTAACCCACTAAATGTACCGTGTGTGAATAAAAAGCATCAAGATCTCCAATTCTTCAGGTTCCAGTTACCCAGTCGTCTAAATCAAGAACCACTATCGAGAGAAGGGTCAAACGTCTGTCGATGGAAAGACAACCTCTGAGTGTGCCCGTTGTGTCTCTTGTTCGAAAGACCAGAGAACATACCCGCCATTAGGGTTGTACCCCTAAGACGGGAGTACTAGAGTAGATTCGATAAAAGGTTTCCGGGGATAGAGGTTTATGTCAACTGGGAACTCCCTGTGTCTAGATTTGACGTGTCCAGGTGAAGGTGTGCTTAAAAAAGTTATTTATACATGATGTTATGATATGGTATACTCCAACGACTGATACATCTACATCTTGGTACCTATCTCTCACGGGTTACAGTTCAAGATTCACCTAAAAAACTGACGTACTTCCCACTGTTACAGATTGGAAGTGTAACAAATTCCCAGTTGACATAATAGTATGACCCCCATACTGGAGTTGGAAACTCAAAGTCCTCTGTGCTTGTAAGTCAGACATTGTCTCCAAAAACAGTTTATGAGTCCTCTGACTCCCTATACTCAGTGCTTCGAGGTTTGAGGTAGTTGAGTGTCATTATTCTACATGTATATATAGAAGTTTCATGACAAATATACTGAGATACATGTATATTCATACATATTGGGGGAAACGTCTCTTGCGTTACCGTTGGGTGAGGTCATGAGAAAGGACCTCTTAGGGTCCCTGTCGCCTCGGACCACCCGACAACAGGTACCCCAACGTGTCTCAGTCTGTGGTGACTTCACTGAATCGTCGTCGTCGTCGTTGGGGGAAACGTTGTTACAGAGAAACCCGAAGAGACCATCGAGTCTACCATTTCTTAGGAGAACGTTATACCCTTCTGGACCCAAGATAGGACCCAACCCTTCTAGGGACCTCTGTCTTACCGATGGGTGAGGTCATAGGGAACGGACCTCTTAGGGTACCTGTCTCCTCGGACCACCCGATGTCAGGTACCCCAGCGTTTCTCAGCCTGTGCTGACTCACTGATTGTGATGAGGATGTGTACATTCACACATGTGTGTTCATAGATTGGAACTATGATATATGGATAAAAACACTGTGACATATCAAATATTGTACAAAATTACAGTTAAATTTAACTTCAGGTCATATAAGAGTCGATGGTTTTGGAGGATTCTTCCGTTCAAAATAATATTAGTCATACAAACAATTCACCATACACCGGGACATTCCGTGTTCTGGTGAAATACAGTTTTCCTTGTCGGTGGTTCAGGACCTACCGTCGTACTCCTTTCCGTTTCCTAAGTCTTGGGTCTAATAGGTTCAAGTTCTAAAGGAAAAGACTTCCACGGACAGAGTGAAGAGGGTCCGATGATTTGTATAAGGTGGAGAACGGAACGTCTGGAAGGTGGTTTAGGATTTTAATCTTGTCACTTCCCCGCCTCTCACTATTTCACGAAGTACTGTTGGAAGTGTAGTCTTAGTTTTTCGTTGTTGACGTGACGAATCCTTAGACACTGAGCACTTAAAGACCAGTTATTCGATGTTGAGAGACACTCCTGAGTTAGAAGTTCCGACTATTAATGAAAAATGTATCTACATATCTTTATTTTGTATTAAAAGTAAAATATTTTTGTTACATAAGACAAGATTATATACTTACAATCTCAGTGTTTTATTCAAAAGAAAACGATACAATTTTACGTGATGACACACAAGTGTAGAATTCACTTTTAATTGATACCTTCGTTCGAAAAAGAATGTGAGTTCTAAATAGCATAATTTTACAAATGACTTAACTCTCAAAGTCGATGTAAAGGGTGTGGGTTAAAAGGTACCACCTTTGTAGATTCCGCGTCCTAAATCGTGTGGGTGTGTATTGAAACTTTATATCAAGATACTCAAACCTCTTGTACGGTTCAAAAGGATGTCGTTCGTCCTGACTCTATAGTCGTACCTTTCTTCCAGAGGACTTCTCGAGGACTTTATACTCACGGAATATATTTTATAGACTTTTACTGTCTATGGTTTCGTTTTGCTGGTGTGTAAAGGTTTCTCTAATAGTTACTAACACAGGGACTAGCAGTGATAATCAGGTATAAATGATACTTCCAATTATAACACAGTTGAACTCACAGGTGTCTAAGGGGTCCAATGTATAATAGAGACCCACACAGACACTCCCATAAAAGTTCTACTGTAATCGTAAACTTATTCGTCAGTCATTTCATCCAAAGGAGGGGTAGTAAGTTAGTAAGTAGTAAGCGGAAATGTCTTGTTCTTCACCTCCTTTCTCCTTAAACGAGGGAAAAAGGAGGGAGTGACAGGTCGATCTTGTAGAGTAAAGAAGACCAAGAGTCCTTTCTGATGTGGTGGAAGGAGGGACACCTACCGTTAGTTCCCTGAGGATGGGGACAGACAAAGAGACTTCTCGAGACTGATCATGGAAATAGATTACCGTCATCACCTGTATTATAAGTTACCATGTGCCTCTTCCATCTCTGAGACGAGAGACTTCCCGTTTTAATGGAGAGTCTTCTTTTTGAAGAGTCTATACGAAACGGGTTGACCAATACATTTTAAGTTTAGATGAGAGAGGATGTAGAATACAATGTTAATTATCTTTTACGTAGACATCAGATCGACCTTTCTCTTTGTTCTCAACCTTTTAGACCCAAGTTTAAAAGTCGAGACGACGAACGGTGTGTGTCGGGACCTCCCGAGGGACGGAAGAGGAGATTCTCACACAATAATTGTTACGGATGGTATGTCGAATACACACAATGTATATCACTCCGTAAATAAGTTTCTTCAAAGATTTTTTAAAGGAAAGGAGAAGGTGTATAATGTTCGTCATTTGAGAATGGAAAAAAGAGTTCGAAGATGGAATCTTATAAACTCTAAATACTGGAAGTTCCCGCTGACGAAACTACTACGTACAAAACCTAGTTTAATAATATGAACACGGAGGATTTAGGTATACTACTTCGAGACTGGGGGTTACATTGCAATGATGTTCCGTCCCCAGAGACCCTTCATTAATCCAAATCTACTTCAGAACTCTCACCCCGACGAGACTGTTACAATCACGGAAACATTCTTCTTTGGTTTCTATAGGTTGAGGTAGAGGTAGAGAGGGAGGGACAGAAAGGGAGTAGAGGGAGTGGCGAAAAGCAGAGTGAGTTAGAGGGTGCACTCCTGTGCTGTTATTAACCTTCGGTTCTTCTCCTGAGAGTTGGTCCTTGACTTGACCGACCGTAGGTCCAGTACCCTTAAGTGTTGGAGGTGTTGACGTCCATTATTGACAACAAATTCGGAGGTCAAATAACATAAAACAATGTCGTTGGACTCGACTTATTCTGTTTATCGTAAATGAGTAAACGTACACTTACAAGAACATAATTTAGGTCCCTTTATTTTGAGAAAAATAACGAAATGTCCATGAAAGTGGACCATGGACACTTTTTAATGACTGCCGAAGACTTAAAAAACTTTCACAAAAATATATAAAAGAGGAAACTGGGTATTTTTTGTTGGAACATTCTATATGTCCTATACCTAATAATAGGGGTAAAATGTTTCTTTGTTTTTGTTTTGTGTCTTTAAGTCTCCAGTGTGGTCACTATTGTCTCCGACAAAGACTAATCTTTTTTTTAGATAAAGTCAAAAACTATAAAGGTCTGACGAGAGTCGGTTTTGTTAGAGAGTCCATGGACTAAAATACGGTGAGTGAAACACTTATTGTAGTGTTTTCACAAGTCATCCTATACCCGAATTGGTTCCCGTATTATAAAAAGAGTCAAGATTTCTTATTTTGGTTCAGAAGTCAAGTCAAGTCAAGTCAGCGAGTCAGCACAAGCTGAGAAACGTTGGGGTACTTAGCGTCGTACGGTCCGGAGGGACAGGTAGTGGTTGAGGACCTCAAATGAGTCTGAGCGCAGGTAGCTCAGTCACTACGGTAGGTCGGTAGAGTAGGAGCCAGCAGGGGAAGAGGAGGACGGGGGTAGGGAGGGTCGTAGTTTCAGAAAAGGTTGCTCAGTTGAGAAACGTACTCCACCGGTTTCATGACCTCAAAGTCGAAATCGTAGTAAGGAAGGTTTCTTTAGGGTCCCGACTAGAGGAAATCGTACCTGACCAACCTAGAGGGACGTCAGGTTCCCTGACAGTTCTCAGAAGAGGTTGTGGTGTCAAGTTTTCGTAGTTAAGAAACCACGAGTCGAAAGAGGTGTCAGGTTGAGAGTGTAGGTATGTACTGATGACCTTTTTCGGTATCGGAACTGATCCGCCTGGAAAGAACCGTTTCATTGCAGAGACGAAAAATTATACGACAAATCCAACCAGTATTGAAAGGAAGGTTCCTCATTCGCAGAAAATTAAAGTACCGACGTTAGTGGTAGACGTCACTAAAACCTCGGGTTTTTCATTTCAGACTGTGACAAAGGTGACAAAGGGGTAGATAAAGGGTACTTCACTACCCTGGTATCCCTTTATGTTTAGTTTTGGTTTTACTTTATGTTGAAAGATGGGAGACAACAATAATCAGTGATTCAACACAGACTGGGGAAACGCTGGGTACCTGACGACAGACGGTCCGAGGAGACAGGTAACCTAAAGGGTCCGTTCCTATGATTTCATCCAACGGTAAAGGAAGAGGTCCCCTAGAAGGGTTGAGTCCCTGACTTTGTCGTAGAGACCATAGAGACGTAACCGTCTACCTAAGAAATGGTCACTCGGTGGTCCCTTCGGGAAGATAGGAGATCCCACTAGTTTTATTTTTTCTGTCTAGTATTCACAACCACTTTTACATCTCTTTAACCTGAGTATGCGTGACAATTACCCTTACATTTTGGTGAAACCTTTTATTAAAGTGTCAAATAATTTTGCAATTTGTATATGAATTTAATACTGGGTCCGAGTTGTAAATTCATAAAAAGGTTTTCTTCACTTTCGTGTTCAGGTATGTTTCTGAACATGTACTTACAAGTCTCATCGAAACAAGTATCATAGGGTTTGGTCCTTTTTTGGTTTTGTCGGTATTTATCCGCTTACCTATTTGTTTGACACGAAGTAGGTGTACTATCTTATGATCACTCATGACTAGACATGTGTTTATTTTACCCACGTAGAGTTTTATTAATATGATTTAATTTCTTCGGTCTGTTTTTCTTATGTATCATACTAAGGACCTCTTCCGTTACTGTGGGGTGAGGTCATGAGAAAGGACCTTTTAGGGTACCTACCTCCTTGGACCATCCGACGTCAGCTACCCCAGCGATTCTCAGTCTGTACTGACTCACTGAAGTGAATTCTGAAAAGTGAAAGTACGTGACCTCTTCCTTTACCGTTGGGTGAGGTCACAAGAACGGATCTCTTAGGGTCCCTACCGCCTCGGACCACCCGACGGCAGATACCCCAGCGTGTCTCAGCCTGTGCTGACTTCACTGAATCGTCGTCGTCGTCGTCGTCGTCGTCATACTAAGGTAAATGTATTTTAAGAAATTTTACGTTTAATTGGTTATCACTGTCTTTCGTCTGGTCACCAACGGATCTTTAACCCTCCCCTGTTTCCCTAATCTTTCCCTGTACTCCTCTGAAATTCCTTACTATTTATACAAGTAAAAGAACCGACACCAGTACCATAGTCTCAACATATTACACAGTTTTGGATAACTAAATACATGAAATTTGTACATGTCGAATAACGTACGGTCAAGTCAAGTCAAGTCAAGTCAGCGAGTCAACACAGGCTGAGACGCTGGGGTACTTAGCGTCGTGTGGTCCGGAGGGACAGGTAGTGGTTGAGGACCTCAAGTGAGTCTGAACGTAGGTAGCTCAGTCACTACGGTAGGTCGGTAGAGTAGGAGCCAGCAGGGGAAGAGGAGGACGGGGGTTAGGGAGGGTCGTAGTCTCAGAAAAGGTTACTCAGTTGAGAAACATACTCCATCCGTTTCATGAACTCAAAGTCGAAATCGTAGTAAGGAAGGTTTCTTTAGGGTCCCGACTAGAGGAAGTCTTACCTGACCAACCTAGAGGAACGTCAGGTTCCCTGAGAGTTCAGAAGAGGTTGTGGTGTCAAGTTTTCGTAGTTAAGAAGTCGTGAGTCGGAAGAAGTGTCAGGTTGAGAGTGTAGGTATGTACTGGTGTCCTTTTTGGTATCGGAACTGATCTACCTGGAATCAACCGTTTTATTGCAGAGACGAAAACTTATATGATAGATCCAACGAGTATTGAAAAGAAGGTTCCTCATTCGCAGAAAATTAAAGCACCGACGTCAGTGGTAGACGTCACTAAAACCTCGGGGGGTTTTATTTCAGACTGTGACAAAGGTGACAAAGGGGTAGATAAAGGGTACTTCACTACCCTGGTCTACGGTACTAGAAGCAAAAGACTTACGACTCGAAATTCGGTTGAAAAAGTAAGAGGAGAAAGTGAGAGTAGTTTTCGGAAAAATCAAGGAGAAGTGAAAGACGGTATTCCCACCATAGTAGACGTATAGACTCCAATAACTATAAAGAGGGTCGTTAGAACTAAGGTCGAACACGAAGAAGGTCGGGTCGCAAAGAGTACTACATGAGACGTATCTTCAATTTATTCGTCCCACTGTTATATGTCGGAACTACATGAGGAAAAGGATAAACCTTGGTCAGACAACCAGGTACAGGTCAAGATTGACAACGAAAGACTGGGACGTATGTCTAAAGAGTTCTCCGTTAACGTACGGTTCATATGGAGTTTTTTGACAATTTTAAAAAATTAACGAGTGGACATGGTCGGTGTGTAATTCTCGAGTTATCGATGTATTGTCGATCACAGATAATTTAACCTGTAACATTTATTTCTGATCGAGACGGTGACGTCTTTCAAGGTCAATTGTCAATACGAGGTCCCCAGTCGTTTGATATGGTGTCTAACTGGAGAACAAAAAGATTTATCTAAAAATAACCTTATATCAATACGGGTGAATAAATGTATAACAGATACCTACGAAATCGTACTGTCACCGTATCATCTATCGACGTTGTCTCTGGAATACCAGAGAATTGGATTTAATAAGTGATAGACCGAGAGACTTTTCTAAACGACTAGGACGATATTTAGTATTTGGGACTTGTTCTCCCGGTATAGATAACGACGACTGACAACTTGTATTGGGTCGAATATAAATTACTCATGGATTATGTATCGAAGGGACCACCGAGTCTACCATTTCTCAAACGGATGTTACACCCTCTGGACCCAAGCTACGGACCCAACCCTTCTAGAGGACCTCTTCCTTTATCATTGGGTGAGGTCATAAGAACGGACCTCTTAGGGTACCTGTCTCCTCGGACCTCCCGATGTCAGGTACCCCAACGTTTCTCAGCCTGTGCTGACTCGTTGACTGTGTGTGTATTATGCCTCGTGACAGGGTCCGTAACTCCGTCGTCGGAACTTGTTGTGTCTTTTACAGGGATCAGAGCACCATAAGTGTTAGACCACTCGACAAGTCCATTGTGTTGGTCTTTCCTGTATTCTTATATGTTCCGTTCTGACTTATGACCCTATTCTCATTTGGTCTTTCGTGTCCCGTACTGACTCCCCGTTGAAGGTGGACCCATTAGTCTTGTCCGGAGACCCTCTTGGATTCCACTCTTACTGTACTTTCTTAGTTGTGACGTTTCTAGACACCGGTTTTTTGTCTGTTATCGTTGTGGTTTCGGGGTCTTGTCTTAGTTAAACTACTGAGCTACACACTTTTTCTTCCGGGTACATCGACCTCTTATGTGTTTGTTCCGTCCTTTCCGTCTACTCCACTCTCTTCATCCCTCCCGATTTTTCTCCTCAAAGTTAAAATAAGATTTATACTGTCTTTCGGTGTTGTGTTAAAATGTGTCAATCTTTGTACTAGTTAAATGTAAAAACTTCTAGTGAGACCGCGAAGATTTACCACTGACCTAGTCCATTTTCGTTTTTTCCACAATCTGTTCAATCCCCGAAAGACGTTTCCAAGTTCACTCGCTACCATCACCAAACCGAACCTTATGTTACTGTTGTGACCTCTACTTCACTTCTTTAAGTTCCATACAAAACTTCACTGTTGCCTACTCGTAAAGGCTACCAACAACATCTGACTCCTTTATTTATGGTCTAAAAACCGAATTTACTAACCCTGTTTCATCACACTTAATGTTTGTGTCACCCTTCATGTTTGTATTCTCGATTGTATACGATTATGAATGAGTTAAAGTGTAATTTAAAAAGACAGAACTCTCAATGTATGATAACAATAAAAGTAAAATGTTTGTCCTTTGACTTTTCCAATTCATTGACTGGATCTAAACTTCCGATCATGTTTGTGTTACATCTGAACTTGGTCTAGTCAAGTCAAGTCAACACTACAGGCTGAGAAACGCTGGGGTACTTGGCGTCGTGCGGTCCGGAGGAACAGGTAGTGGTTGAGGGGTTCAGGTGGGTTCTTTTCACTTCACTTTCACTTCAGCGAGCCAACACAGACTGAGAAACGCTGGGGTACTTGGTGTCGTACGGTCCGGAGGGACAAGTAGTGGTTGAGGGTCTCAGGTGGGTTTGGGTACAGGTAGCTCAGTCACTACGGTAGGTTGACAGAGTAGGAGACAGTAGGGGAAGAGGAGGACGGGGGTTAGAAAGGGTCATAGTCCCAGAAAAGTTTACTCAGTTGAGAAGTGTAGTCCACCGGTTTCATGACCTCAAAGTCGAAGTTGTAGTCAGGAAGGTTACTTGTGGGTCCTGACTAGAGGAAATGCTATGTGACCAACCTAGAAGAACCTCAGGTTCCTTGAGAGTTCTCAGAAGAGGTTGTGGTGTCAAGTTTTCGTAGTAAAGAAGACGCGAGTCCAAAGAAATATTAGGTTGAGAGTGTAGGTATGCACTGATGACCTTTTTGGTATCGGAACTGATCTGTCTAGAAACAACTGTTTCATTACAGAGACGAAAAATTACGCGACAGATCCAACCAGTATTGAAAGGAAGGCTCCTCATTCACAGAAAATTAAAGTACCGACGTTGGTGGTAGACGTCACTAAAACCTCGGGGAGTTTTATTTCAGTCGGTAACAAAGGTGACAAAGGGGTAAATAAATGGTCCAGTAGTTTGAGGTTTAAAGTGGTGTGACACGTCTTGACGGAAAAGTTACCATCAAAGATCCTTATACTTGGTATAAGATCTGTTGCCGTCATGGTGACCTAAAATTGAAAGTCCTACTGATCAAACTTTCTACGATACCAAAACGAACAGGAAGTCAAGTCAAGTCAAGTCAACGAGTCAGTACAGGCTGAGAAACGCTGGGGTACTTGACGTCGTGCGGTCCGGAGGGACAGGTAGTGGTTGAGGACCTCAAGGGAGTTTGATTTCAGGTAGCTCAACCACTACGGTAGGTCGGTAGAGTAGGAGGAAACAGGGGAAGAGGAGGACGGGGGTTGGGGAGGGTCGTAGTCTCAGAAAAGGTCACTTAGTTGAGAAGAGTACGAATAGGAAGTCCCTGATAATTAATTCTAGTTGAACAAAAGTATTTCATTTTCTACAGACGATATATGTGAAAAGGTTCGTGAAAGTGGTGATAGAAGAGAAACTATGAGGAAAATGTTTACTCCTTTGATTTCGTTCACTAAAGGAGTTGTAGTGAGTTTATCATTGTCTCTATCCTGACTTTCGGTTCACTTGGGCAAGGTATGTCATCAGGCCGGTTATTGTGACAGAAATTTTTACGACTTATAAGTCATTCTTTGTGTAAAATGAGGTGATGGGGTTTACGTGTATATATATGTATTTGCTTTGTCCCGTTTTTCAGTATGTTTCGTTAGAAATGGGAATGATGACACGGTTATGAAAGACAAGATAAAGTAAAAAATTTTGCAACTGACGTTGACTGTTAAAGTTGTTGTGACTAGGTTCAGAGTCATTAATTGTCATGTTGTCGTATCATCTGTAAAATTCTTTATTCAGAGTACTAAGTGATCCTGATGGTTCGTGATTTTTCCATTCTTCTTTGTATTTTTTCTAGTTAGACGACTCATAAACCCTATGTTCTTCTAACACCGGGTACTCTCACATTTATGGTTACTAAGACTCAATGTTAAACCTTTATAATAAAATAATATTAATTAATGATAACCATACCTCCAGAGTTTAGTTTGTCTATGTGGATGATTGTAAATTTTGCCCGTCTCTATGTGTAAAGACCTTTTTATAATTTTCTTTTATATATTATAATATACAATTTTATAATTTTCATTTTTATATTTTTCGCCAAGAAGTTATTTGTGTTCAGAAGTTAAAATGAAAACGGGATTTCCCTCATTTTTCGACATCTTTCTGGTTCGTCCGTTTAGATAAAGTAAAAAAAAATTTACTTTTCTTTTTCTGACCTAACACACTGTTTAGTAATGCAAAATATTGCGTCCTGTTTTTAACGAATTCTACGTGTTGTTAGAAAGTAAATAACTTGTTTATGAAGAACTAACCAGTTCGATGAGAGTACGAAAGAACGAATTAATGGTAACCGTTTTTTTTTCTCCCCCACCCCTACTCTACACAAGACCGTATGTTTATGAAATAAAAGGGGTTAAAGAAGTCAAATGTTCTTATTTTTAACGAAAATTTGATACAACTAATGACTTATCAGTATGTTACGGTTGGATCGTAAAAGAGAGAGAGACGTATAGACTTCCCCTTTTCGCTGTTCCTGTTTGGCGTCGGAGGTATATAGTCTGTCTCGGTCGCGATGTCCTCTATGTAGTAGTTCAAGTGACTGTGAGGATCTACCGAGACGTTGTCCCAGTTCCAGGGACCCACGAGTGTGTTTGAAGATGTGAGGCGTGGTTGGAGTGAAGAAAAGATGACTGGAGGTCGGTTGGGTCCTAAGACGACCCGTCTCAGTACTTTCCGTCATTCTAGGCCTGTTGGTCCCTCGGACGCATCGGGGAATTCCAAGGTTACTATGTTTACGTAACTCTGTAAGGAGTTCTACAAAGAATTCCTACTGAATCTAATGGGGAGATCAGGGTAAAAAGAAAACAAAAAGGCGTTGTCTTCGACCTTCCAGTGGTGGTCCTGTGTCTCGTTTTTGCCGGTTTATAGTCTTCCCCCTCCCCTCCTCGCTCTCGTCTTTTCCGTTCTTTGTGGGTTTAGTTAAGGAGACTCTCGGTTCGGCGTCTCCGGCCGTCGAGCGCCGGCGAACGTGAACGACTCCCTTGGTAAGGTTTCTTTGGACTGGGCTAGCCTCAGTCGTGCGGCGAGCCGCCGGCGCAAATAGGATTTCCTTGCGATGTTCAACAACGGCGTAGGAACGAGGTCCGAAACTGTCCCCGGCGCGCGCGGCGGGCGTCGGGTCGGGGCGCCTCGGGGCCCCCGGTCGCCTGCTCGCGTCCCACGCCCGGGGAGGCGGCGGCGGGTGGGCGAGAGAGGTCAGGCCAAGGGTCGGCTTGAGCGGGAGGCGCAGGGGCCCACAATTGGCAATCGTAGGGGTCGTATCGACGTTTCCGACTGGTGGCGGAACGTCACTGGGCCCCAGTAACGCCCAGAGCAAGGGATCGGGCGTTCGTGGGGTGGGCCGGCGGGGAGCGGGACGTTTTGGGGCGCCTCGTCGGCGCAGGTCCACTCCCCGACTCTCGGGGTGCCCGCGGCGAGAGGCCGGCGGATGGAAAGGAGGCGCGCCAGCGGCGCGGTCCCGCCTAGCGGAGCCGGGACCGCTAGAGCTTCGACTGGGGCAGTCCCCGGCTACTCGCGGACTCCCTGGAGCCCCTTGGGGCCCGGGCCGCCCCGACCCCTCCCGCTACCGCGTTTTTCGCCTGGCGCGCGGGGCGGACTCCCTCCTCTCGCCGCCTACTCCTGCCCCTCCCGCCGGGGGGCCGAGCGATCCTCTCGCTGTGACTGAGATCTGCGCTGCTCGGGCCCCCACGGCCCCACTGGACCCCTCTGCCCTTCCGCCCGGACCGGAGCATGTCTGCGCCGCCCAGAGCTCGGAGCTCGCAATTTATGGGCGCCGCAGGCCGGGCGCGTCGCCGCCTCCCGCGCGCGGCCGCCGCCGCCCCGGGGCGAGCCGCAGGAGTGGAAGAAGCACGGCCCCGGCGGACGCTAGGCTCTGTGAGGACAGTCCCTTCTCCTCGCGGGGCCAACAGGGGGATCTCAGAGGACGACCCCCCTGTAGCGAAGGTACTTCTCGTGAACTCTCGTTTAGGGTCGGGTCCTCCTCCAATGCGCCCGTACAGGCGCCCTGCCGCCGGCCTGTCCGCTCCCGCGCGCCCTGGCTCTGCCTGCCGGCGCGAGTCCGCCGCTCGGCCCGAGGCCCCCGCTCGGCGCGCGGAGGGCAGCCCCGGTACATGGCGGCGGGCGCGAGCCGTGGCTTCGACGTCCGAAACGGCGCCGCTGCCGGGCGGTCGAGACGCCGGCGGGGCGGAGCCCGGGCGGGGAGCCGCGGACCGCGGGTCGCGGCCCGGGCGGGGGCCGGCGCCGGGTGTGTCGCGGCTAGGAAGCGCGCCGCGCGGTCCCGCGCGCGGGAGGATCTATAATATAATCCCTTGCCCACTGGTTGACTGGAAGAGCCAGGCGCGGAGCCGCACGCCAGTCGAGTGGGCCGCCACAGTGCTTGCGCCCGGAGATCGCGCCTACGCGCGGAGAGGTCCGGGAGCTTGGTGAGCGTGGGCTGAGGTAGGGAAGGGCGTGGCGCCGTGGCGCACGCCCCGCGCCGACACCGCTGGAGTCGGACTTGCCTCCTCACCGCCGCTAAGGACGGAGCGAGAGCCGGATGTCGCCTCCCCAGGGGGCGGGGAGGGGGCCGCCCCTCCGGCGCCTGCCTCCGCGTGCAGCATCTCCCGACGTGTCACGTTCGGGCGTGCGATCGGACGAGGGCCTGGCCGCGCCCGAGACGTCGGGGGCGTGCCAAACGTGGGGCCGCCGTCGGGGGCGTGCTAAACGTGGCCGCCAAAGGCGACAGACGCCCGACGTCTCTGGGCCCGTAAGGTTCGCACATTCGCGTTAATTCCTTTTACGCCGTCTCTCTCCCGAGACTTTATACCGAATCGACAACTCTTCCGATGTTATACACCTTCACAAATAGTCTATAGACGCGACTCTCGTATTGAAGGACAGTCGGGTTTATCGCCGTTTAAAAAATTTCCGGTCTCTTATTAGTCTCCCTTCCCTAAACCTCGACTGAGCCCGACTCAACTCGTGACGGCATGAAACGTCCTGACCGACTGATCCCTCCGACCAAGCCATCCACCGTAAGAAGGGAACCTCAGTCCTGAGGTATTTCCTACCAAACCACTACTTCCTGCGTCGAGCTCCTATGATCGAACACCTTCTCCAAACAAAAACACCATTCTTTTTTTGTCTCCGAGGACGGCCTAACCCGACAATAGCTCAGTCTAATATCTTCTTATCCCAAGACCGGTCGAGACAAGGTTTCGTTTTCAACGACAGGTTTTGTGTGGGTGTGTGATGCTAGTGGTGATTGGGGCGTTAACAATAACACCTTTATTCCCCTCTTTTATCAGGTCAGGTAAAATACGGAACGTGTATAGTGTAACAAATTTCATCCGAACAATGTGGCCGAAACATTTAGAGTGTGCGTGTGTTTCCATATATATATTATATACATTTAATATATGTGGGTGTGTCTAAAAGTCCCATTGAGACGACGAATCTCGGTACAGGTCTGTCCCGAAACGTGAGTGGGAACTCCAAAAAACCTTAAAATGTGAAATGTGACGTCTCCCAAAACGTCGAGAAAAGTAAGGAACAACTTTAGTACGATAATACTAAGGATAGAACGTACCCACTAAAGTCAAAAAGAATGACAAAGTAAAAAATTAAAGTTCTTAATTTTGTATAAATTACATTAGATGAACAATACAAATTCCAAATAATAGAAGATCTCTCCTCCTGAGAAACAACAACAACAAATAGGGTTCACGGATCTCGACACAGACCGTGTAATTTACAACTAAGTTAGTTACTTACTCTGTGTTTTCCCTATATTCTATCTAGGTCTTCTCGGTCCGATCTGAACTAATAAAGTGACTCACACACAAGTCACCGATTCAGTATAGACTAGGACTTTGGGGTCTCTGACATCGGACGGTCCGAGGAGACAGGTACCTTAAAGGGTCCGTTCTTATGATCTCACCCAACGATATAGGAACTTTCCTAGAAAACCTGGGTCCCTAGATTGGGTACAGAGGACGACCCGTCAGTCTGAGAAATGAAGACTCGGTCCTCCCTTCGGAGTAAAACGATTCTCGGAACACATAATAGTCCACAAATAAAACTCTATATATGGAGTACGAGGTTTAGTTTCATCATAAATATAACGTATATTGATTCAATTCAGCGGGTCAGTACAGACTGAGAAACGCTGAGATATCTGACATCGGATGGTCCGAGGAGACAGGTACCCTAAAAGGTCCGTTCTCATGACCTCACCCAACAGTAAAAGAAGACGGCCCCTAGAAGGGTTGGATCCCTAGCTTGGGTCTAGAGGGCGTAACATCCGTCTGGGAAATGGCAGACTCGGTGCTCCTTTCAGGGATATCACGTATATACCTTTTGGATGAAAGTGAAGAATGAAAGACTCACGAAAAGAAAGTTTTAGGTAACCAAAACTAAACGTATCTTTTGATAGGATGGGGAGAGGACATTCCACAAACCTCCCTCCAAAGTGAAGGATTTATTTTGACTCAAACGAGTCTAATTATACTAGTAGTCACATCACTAACTTCTTGCGTTTAGTCTATTATAGTGAAGAGACGATTTTGAAAGAAACCGAACGACACAGATACCTTACTTAAAGTTTACAACATGATGTCTACAGTCATGTCAAACTGTGAGAACAGGAGTCATCAAAAGAAAAGGGTAAAGAATGGGGAAAAGTGGAGAGTGGGAAAAGAGGGAGAGTAACTTGAATAGAACCGGAGAGTGTAGAAGTACTGAAACTTGTACGACAAGGGTAACGGACCCTTTAAAATGAAGGTATAAAAGGTTGGAGAACGAAATTTGAATGAATAGATCACGGCCCACGTATCATTTATTGGTTACTTATAAACAATGTCTTTGTTTAGAAGTTGTGAATGCAATTATTAACTTAGTCTCTTTAGAAGGACTGAACTCAGGAGAAATTGGAGGTGTGTGGTTAGTGGTGCGTGTGCCCCAATTCGTGTGTCAGACGTCATCATTGTCTATTACAAATAACTCGCGAATGAAATATGCTGTGATACGATTCGTAAGATGTGTATGATTCAATGCATTTAGAAGTATTTTTAAGATGTCCCATGTAAGGAGTGTGGAATAAAACGCCTACCTCTTTAGTTCGGTGTCTCTGGAATTTATTGAACAATTTGTCTACCATTCATCACTTCGGTTTGAACCTTTTCGACCCCTTAAACGAAGTCTTAGTGAATTGGTAAGGGGAATTGGTGAACCGATATGACGGAGAGGACACATACCAAAGAAGAGAAAGATCGTGTATTGTGTGATATGAGAATAGTAGATAAAATGAACGGACATTCGAGACACTTTAACTTCCAATCTAAATAAACGGAAAAGAAGAGACACGGTCCGTGTGTTAATGTGAAACTTACTAAAAAAACTACTAAATGTAAACTTACTTACTTCTTAACCTTTGTTGGCAGGATGTTCCTTCTACGAGACCACCCCTCCTTTATCAGGATCCGATCAGGACAGTAAGGAATCATTTTTGGTAAAGGGGACAGGACCCTTACAATACAACATCTTTTCCCACTACGGTTTTTTGTTTTCACTACTGTCCCGTCAACTTCCTCACACTACTGTTACGGAACTGTGTTCGTCCTACATAGGTCTTATAAAACTTTGTTTGGTATTTCGTTTCATGATTTTTATCGTTGTACATTGTCGACCCTTTATGGTTATCGTCTGGAAATTGTCCTTGGTTAGTGGTTAGATTCTTACTTTGGTTTTCCAAAGCGGTTGATAATCTGGCTTATTGTCACCTATTCAAATCGATATTTGCCTCTATAGACACGTTGAACAAGTAAGTCACACATAAATAATACACGGACGATACACGGTCTGTGACACGGTCCACGTGTCTTATACCAGTTCTACTCAAGTGTCCACATCAGGAACATTCGGAGTTTTACGTGTGCTCTTAGTATCCGTCACAATAGGTTTATAGGCTCTCGACTCAACATTTGGCTACCGGGTGTCTCACTTAAGTCCGTAAAAAGTTGTATTTCTGAAAAAAAAAAAAAAGGCTTGAACAACCGTTGGAATTTTTAGTTCTATTAAATGTATTTTTAGATCCACGAGAACTTTTTTAAGTCTTTTATAATCGTTGTGAGTCGAGTAAAAGACGTTCCGTTGTTAGTTGATTTTGACTCAACATAGACAATTAATGTAAAGTACAAGTGTTGTTGGGATACTAACAGTACCCGAAGGGTCCACCGCGATCATCATTTCTTGGACGGACGGTTACATTACGTCCTCTGTATTCTCAGAGTCCAAACTAGGGACCCAACCCTGCTGGGGGACCTCTTCCCGTGTCGTTGGGTGAGGTCATAAGGACGGACCTCGGACGGTACCTCTCTCCTCAGACCGTCCGACACCAGGTGTCCCAGCGTTTCTCAGCCTGAACTGACTTCACTGAATCGCGTACACGTGGGTACTAACAGTTCAGTAGTGACAGGGACTACAACCCCTTGGTGATTTTCCATTCTGTTATCTTCTCCTTTTTGACCGTTCTCTCCCTCTCTTGTCCCTTCTTTTCTTACTCTTTGTGGTACACATACACACACACATAAATTTCGGCTTCATTATTCTGAGAAAGTTGTTCCCTCTAACTGTCACAGATCACAACGTTCTCTAGTTCGGGAGAGGTCCCACTGATCCTTGGAACTATCTTCTCTCGAAAACTGAAAATTAGTAGTTCTAGTCTACACCGCAAAAGAAATAGTAGGAGTCAATCTTAGAGTTTGTCCCGACAAAGGAATGTCTTGTTTAGGATCAAGATTCTCACCTTCGAATACTTCACCCTCCGTATCCTCAATCTCTTTCCTCCTTTCCGTGAAATCCGAAATGACTGTCCTTCCTTTGCTCTTTTTCGAGTCTGATCCTTTTCTCGATCCCCGGTCTGGTACTTCCCGGAACCTGAGATACTATTTTTAAACCAATAAAAGGTCCCTTTCACCATTTTTCCCTTGACCGTAATAGAGTAAATTGGAACTGGTAGTGTTTCTACACCGTTAATAATGCCACCACACCACCAAATCAGCGATTCAGTACAGGCTGAAACAACGTTGGGGTCCCAGACATCGGGTGGTCCGAGGAGAAAGTACCCTAAAGGGTCCGTTCTTATAAACTCACTCAACAGTAAGGAAGAAGTCCCTAGAAGGACTGGGTTCCCAGTTTGAACACAGAGGATTACGGTCCGCCTAAGAAATGACTCGATGGACCTTTCGGGGTCTATAATAATAGTCAAGTCAAGTCAAGTCAAGTCAGCGAGTCAGCACAGGCTGAGCCGCTGGGGTACTTAGCGTCGTGTGGTCCGGAGGGACAGGTAGTGGTTGAGGGCCTCAAGTGAGTCTGAGCGCAGGTAGCTCAGTCACTATGGTAGGTCGGTAGAGTAGGAGTCAGCAGGGGAAGAGGAGGACAGGGGTTAGGGAGGGTCGTAGTTTCAGAAAAGGTTACTCAGTTGAGAAGCGTACTCCATCGGTTTCATGACCTCAAAGTCGAAATCGTAGTAAGGAAGGTTTCTTTAGGGTCCCGACTAGAGGAAGTCTTACCTGACCAACCTAGAGGAACGTCAGGTTCC